>JBCFYV010000001.1:43851515-44384015 GCA_039000515.1 Timema cristinae
ATGTTTTGTATTTAATCTATCTTATTATTATTATTTATTATTTGATCAAATATTAATGTTTTTTTCTTTATTAAAATGCTATAAACACACATTTTTTTTGTTGGTAATGTATTATTTTACGATATTTCGTGTGATATAAATACCAAAATCTCTTATATGATTACCAATCTAGAGCAATGAGAATATAATAATAATAAATAATATATAATATTAAAATATTCGCATAATATAATTTTATCAAAACTTATAGCAGAAAGAAGTTAATTTATTTTCCACAAATCATTTGAATCATATTTTATATTAATGATACACTATTTGGGGTTGACGACAATAGTATCACTTATTCTATTTATTTTAAGTAAAACAATTTTTTACATAAATTTAAGATCTATTATGTAAACAACAGTGTGATTATATTTAGAATAAATATTTTGCACATTTTTTCTAGCTCTTTCAGATGTTAAACCAACATTCTATCCTTGAAATATTTTAACCAACAATTAACTTATTTTTTATATAAAATTAGTCATAATAGTTTCCCCAGTTAATACAAAATATAATAGTGAAGGATTATTATATTGATATAAAATGAATTAATTATTTATATAATCGTAAAACCATCAACAGATACCGCAATGTAACGTGCATATATCTACTGACTACGACAAATTAATGATCAAGTTAACATAAACGTACCAGCTATTGGAGACCCGATCGCAGCAGAAATTCCTTGGAAGAGAAGTAATAAACCAAAGGCGTTTGTCAAATTGTCAAGCCCCATCAGGTCAACAATAATAATGGAACGCAGAGAGGCAAAACATGCTGAAACCAACAAAGTATATTAATGAAAATATATTAATTATGATAAGCTAATTTTATATTTGTGTAAAAATTGAAAAATGATGTGTATTTGATTACTAGTTCTTAAGACATAAGAAGCTTACAATGTAAATTCCAAGCTTACCTATCGACAATCCAAAGATAATAGCATAAGCATATTGATATGTAACGGACATTGAAATCCCGCTAAGTATTGTGGCGGCGCCTCCTAACGTAAGCGCTGTGTTATTGATGAAAAGAGCGTTCATTCCTGGTATGCTAGAGACAATTCCACACAACACTCTGCCAATGGTGTTTGTTATACCAATAGTGGACACAAGGAACATGGCTAAATCTCTTTCCATGCCACTCAGCTCAGCTCGATCTGAAAACATTAGTAGAAGATATATTACAGAGTTAAATCACAAAGAAGATAAAATTGTGCACTGTCAAAGCTTGAATGGAAATTAATATTAATAACTATCAGAAGTAGGCATCTGGCACTACCCGATTACCCCGGGCAACGCTTTTCTTTGCTTTAAACAGACCGCAAAAATGTTGTCGCTACACTGCCCCCCCAACCTGTGGGCAAATCTTCTAGGAATCCTTATTGGGTTGGGGTTGAGTAGTTCAAAGTAGTTGATAGGTTCACGAATGGTCGTTTATTTGAAATGTTGAATATATTTTACAGGATGTTATGTAGTTTTGACAAGTTTAACTTAGAGACGTTAAAAGAGACACCAGCTACTGTAAGTATCTTACCAGCCCCAAAATTCCCGCTCCTACCTGATGTAAGAGTTCCTTCATTTCACTCGCAACAGTCCGCTTTGCTGAGACTACAACTCGGCTCAAAAAACAGAAGTCATATGACTACTTATAATAATAATAACCTTTATTTATCTGGTGAAGTTAGATGTTAGCTTTCTCTTCCAATTAACCAGTGTTTAATACAACATACACTATCACAGTTATTGAAAAACAAACTAATTTCAATAAAAAATATTAAAATAAGTAGAAAAACATTCGCACGCTCATTCATATCCTAATTTAAAGCTAAAATAGTTTTAAGACCTCAGTTTAGCTTGTTAGGAAAGATAATTTGCTTAACCGCACGCTTGAAGGGAATTTTAGATTATATATGACGAGTAGAGTTATCTAGTTTGTTCCAAGCCTGTGATGCCAGGACAGTGAAAGAACGAGCATATGTTTGAAATCTATGTATGGGAATATACATCTGTAGAGTGGATTCTGATCTAGTAGCACGGGTGTGTTTATCTTTCAGAAATAGGAACCGTTAGGAGAGGTATTGAGGCTGAGTGTTGATAATATTTTGTGAAGCAATACTAATAAGTGTAGTCTTCGCCTTTCATTTATTCTTAACTAACCCAGTTTATTAAAATACTTAAAAATATGGTCATGCTGTTTTAAGTTAAGTATTTATCGAACACAAATCATGTGGTTTGTAGTCGTTCTGCTAGATTGTCTCTTAGGTCATTGTATACTACGTCACAGTAGTCAAAGTGTGGCATTATTAACTCTGAACAAGGATAATTTGCACATTTTCTGAGAGAAAATTCTTCAACCTTCTCAGTGAATGTAAGCATGCATACACTTTCTTGCAAATAGAAGTTACCTGATTTGTCCAATTAAGATTTTCATCAATTATCACGCCAAGGTTTTTAGTCATTGTTGTCAGTTGTACCGTCGCTACTCCTAGTCGTATGTCAGTCAGCAGGGAATGGTCTACATTCAGTAGTATTCTGCTTGTTCCTATAAGAATTGCTTTGAGTTCTATCAAGGTTCAATTTAAGTGTAATTTTTAAGACCAAATATTTACTGCAGCTAGGTCAATATTTGTTTGTTGTATGGCTGTATTTATTGAATAACGGTCAGTGGAAATATATATTTGAAGGTCGTTTGCATACATGTGATATTTAAAGTATTACATTAAAGAAGTGATGTCGTTCACATATAGAGAAAAAAGAAATGGCCCTAAAACTGAGCCCTGTGCAACACTAGCCTCAACTGGGCGCCCTGTTTAGAATGTGTTGCTTATCATAACACTTTGCTGGCGACCATGCAAATATGACCTCATCCACTGTATTCTTCCTGGAAAGAAATTTAATAATATATGCAATTTTGCTAATAGAATATTAAAAACTTTTGAAAAAGCTAATAATATAAGAAGTGTTAACTAGCGCTTATCCATGGCTAGTTTATTATCGCCTGTGACATTTATCAACGCGGTGCATGTACTATGATTTGTTCTGAATCCTGATTGATAGGCAGTTAACAAATTGTGTTTGTTAATGTGTCGGTAAACTTGTTGATGCACTAGGAATTCTAGTGCCTTAGAAAGATACGGAAGTATACTTATATGTCTAAAGTAATGTAAATCTTTTGCTAGTCCTTTTTTAAGGTATTATCTCAGACCAGTGGTTTCCAAACCAAGGGTCATGACCCTAATGAGGGTCGCAAGGATGTTCCTGAGGATCGCAAGGATGTTGTTGAGGGTTACAGGAAGGTCTCGACATTGTTTTCGAACTAGATGAAATAATACATTTTCAAACACTACATCAAACTGGAACATGAAGAGTTACCTTAATACTGACAATAGAAAGTGTTTGAGACACAGTTCGGAACTCATGCTGTACTCGAAATTGGACCAGCTCAAGGACAATCCATTCTGACTTAAAATAAATACCTTTTCACTCTTCTGGCATTATAGCTTACCCATATGAACAGGGATTTTCGTGTCTTTTAATGATAAACATCCCCAGAATTATCTTCCCATCAACATAGTACTCAAACTCTAAGAGCTCATCTACAAAATTAAGCAGCACCATGGCTTTCACTAAATAATTCTTTTTTCTCAGACATTTTTTTCACGTTAACATATTGTGTACTTTTCTATTTGTAAAATTAAAACGTTATTGAAATTGATTTGATTTAGCTGATAACATCCATCGATACAAAATAAAAAATAAAAATAACTCAGACCACAAGAATGAAATAGCCACTGAAATAGTCTTCTTTGATTACTTACCGATATCTAACATAGTATCAAAGTCACATTCATTAAAAATTGTGATTTACATTTTTTAGTATAAAGTTACAGTACTGTTGTTGTTATTTTAAGTAATTTAATTAAGTAAATTTAATAAACACTAATATGAAAATGGCGAGAAATAGAATTTACATGAAATGAACCTTTGGGTCGCCAGCTGGGGAAATATATTTAGGGTCAAGATCAAGAAATATTGGGAAACAATGCCCCAGAGTAACCATCGGTTAGGTGGTGGTAGTTTGCAACGTATAGAAAATTGACACCCTTCTTTGCCTCTTCTCTTTTCTTCCTTATGGTCAAAACTTAGGGTAATCGTATACCATAAAAGCCTCTCGCGCTCTCGATTTATCTGGTTTTTGCCACAATTAACACTAGTTTAATTGCAACATATGCACAACATGATGTGTTAATGCGCTGAATCTGGCTGAAAGTGACTGGTTTTAATGGTGACTTTTATTCATGGCGAAAGGTTTCAAGCTCTTACAATGTGTTTATATTTTCAAATAGGTATTCAAAATGCCCATTCATAAGAAAATCAGAGAGTAGTTTCGTGTTGTTACCTGTAAGGTAAATGAAGGGCACATAAAATCCCATCATGGTGATAAACCCACTAACTGCTAGAATCAGAAATGTGGGCGACTTAAAGAGAGAGAAATCCAGCATGGTTCCCAAAGTTCTCGTCAGCGCCTCGGTGCAAATTCGACTATTTTCCCCATCTTGTTCTTTCATGTCGTGTTTGGTTGGTAGCCTTGTAACGGACATGTGGTACGAGATGGAACTCTGCACAAAGTGACACAAACATCATTAAACTAGGAAACAATACTTTGCACAAAGTGACACAAACAATCATTAAACTAGGAAACACACGGTGGCTAAGAACAAACAAATACATTTCCATAATAATTTAATTAACTATAGTTGATTTAATTTGCCTAATTCTCTTCACGAGACACGCATTTTGATACCTATCCGGGCCATACGCATATTTAAATTTATAAGATAAGGAATAAGAAGATTAGAATTTAGAGGAAAAGTTCTCTAATTGTTGAGGAAGAATAGAAAACCATTAAGGAATCAACACCTTCCTTTTCAATGATCATACTAATTTTACTATATGTTGCCCTAAATTTAATTAAAATTAATTTAATACTACACTTTATTGGGTCAGATAAATTAAATAAGTTAAGTAAAATAAAAACAAACAAATATTTGCTAACTAAGCTATAACCCTAAGTTTAGTGGTATTGCTGCACTCTTGCAGATGTTTGACAGATTAGCGTAAGCCATTTGTATATATAGTGCCAATAGATGTTTACAAGGTTACAAGAGATACTTTTCCAGATATTTGTTGACATTTATTCAGTTCTCTATCAGACTTGAGAATGCAAATTAAGACTTATGGCACACCATTTATCGCGTAGCACTGGGCTGCTCGCTTCCCCACCGCTTAAATGTGACTGAAAACCTGTTTGGCCTTTCGAGGTCACCTGCTGGCAGGCCTCTGGTAGGGTAAATAATGAGATTTTGAGCCTTTTTTCCTGGGAGGCGTGACTATTTTCAATCAACCCTCCCCCTTATCTGCCAATCATCTGCCTTACCGCCGATCAACCCCCACCCCTTCTTGGTTGTCAAGCTCACCTGTAAATCAGCCCCCTCGGCCATAAATCATCTCCCCTCTTTCCCAGTACTTACAAAAATGACTCAGTCCCCCTATTTAACCTAATTGTGGTGTCTAGGAATATACTTTAATCTAGATCTTATCACCGTGATGAACTCTCCTCACCTGTGAAGTGTACTGTGGTAGTCTGGTCAAGCTGGCACCAAAGAAAATGTCGTCTCTGTAAAACGGTTTGGTTCCGGACAACTCCAAGCCTTTTCTACTCCTGGAACTACTTTCGGACGCGGTCCTCAACCTTTTGGAGCCTCGACGAATCACAGACTGAGATTGGTGGTGCACGAGGGCGGTCATCGTGTCATCCTCGCCTCTTTCCATCTCATAGACGGCCTTGAGATGTTCCTCTCCCGTCTCGACGCCATGGTGATTAGACATCCCTAGGGAATGGGTGGAGGCGAAACGGGAACCAGGGAGCGACCCGACGCTGCGGGCCAATGCCTCCGCCGCCGTTGTATAGGCGTTGTTGTTGGTGACTCTGGAACGCATACAAAACTGTAAGAGCCCTCTATTTACCTGAAATTTATAAGTCTTACCTTGCCAGGTTCTTCTATGGGGTAGCCTTCAAGGTAGGGCCATAGTGTAATAAATTAAGATAAGACTGCTACACTTCATTATAAAAATACATTTAATTTATTTTGACTACCAAGCCATAACAATAAATAATATTTTATCCCATTTCTCTGTCAATTGGGTGTGGGATGGGTTCTTAAGAGCCCATTGTTAAAATAACGTGTTAGAGCTTAAGTCCCCTTCTGAAATGGAATTCTATATGAAGGTTGATACACGCTAATTTTAATAGGAAGAAACTTATCTGACAGCTAGAAAAGCTAATAGAGCTACTTTCATGTATTCATGGGTCAATTAATGTGATATGCAATTGGTTCGTTTGTGGTAAGTTCGATAGATATTACCAACACACAAAAAATACACCAATAAAATAGTAAAAATATGTAATTTGACCCCAAAAAAAAAGGTGTTTGCGTTTTTTAAAAGATCCTTCCTACAAAAATTAGACTTTACACTGCCATGTATAAATGTGGAATCACAAATTCTACAAAAAAACAAGCGCAAAACAGAAACTTGGTCACGTGACGAGCTCTAAGCAAATCACAAGATGTCCTCTTCGTCGGCGCGAGCTGTTCTGCTAGAGTTCAACTCACCTCTACTTAGTCTGCTCTGCCAGAGATACTCGGCACTTCCCACATCCCAAGAAAAGAAAATCCTCCCAAATTCCCACGACCCAGCACAATCACTCACAACTCACCATCATACCTTAAGCACACCTCCCCACATCCCAAGAAAAGAAAATCCTCCCCAATTCCGCGACCCAACGCAATCACTCACAACTCACCATCATACCTTAAACACACCTTCCCACATCCCAAGAAACGAAAATCCTCCAAACAATCACAAATTTTCACCTCAAAGGGTCATTTACTAATACAACTGTAATTCCTTTTCAGCTTAATTTACTAATACTTGTAATTCCTTTACATCCTCATTTCATCTGTCTCATTTCATAGGTATTTAATTTCATTCGCGAGGTTAAGAGTCGTGACAATGACTCGGTACTCAAACAACAAATCAGCCCTTTCACAGACAACCAGGCTTGGCATAACTGTCAAGGCAGATGTTCTGCGTCGGGCAACAGCCGAAAGGACGATACTCGGCACGGGAGAGCAAAGGAAATTTCAACCTCAACCATTTCAAATCAGCACGCATGCGCATTTGACTACGCATGCACTGTACAGCCAGAAGAAAGCAGATAGCTTCGTTGGCTTTTGGGAGGATATTTTAATTAACCCATTGTGTAAAGCGTAAGTATCGATGTACTGATTGTGCCACGACACATTAATATAATTTGAAAACATCAATGGAAGAATGATCTAAAATATACGTTTAGCCACTAGAAAATAAAATATGTTGATAATCAGCTGCTTTAAATTTGCTTTGCAATGCATCGTGGGTCAACATTCAGCATGTGAGTTGCTGCACCACTCAAGCAGATTATGTTCTCGATTCTAGGTGACATGTGAATCAAGATTAACTTACCTGATGCTACATTTCTCATACTTGTCGCTGTCTACACTAGCCAAAGATCCTCGGTTGCGACGATGTTCGTCCCTCTCCTGCTTTATCCGCTTCAAGAGAGACAGCTTGCTTGCCGAGTGGTTGTTCTTCATGGAAACTTCTCTGGTCGTGACCACCCGCACAGGTTCTAGAGGCCTGAACAGTGTACCGAATATGCACAGTTCAGAACCAGACCTGAAAAGTGTAAACACTGTTTTCGAGAGGGTTTAAATGCTTACATTTTTTTTTATTTGAGACATTTAACATGTACTTTCTGAACGGACTGATTATATCAGCACATGAGAAGTTCTATGAGTAAGAGGCTTACCAATTTTACAGGTAAGGGTATTGTCGCGTAACTGCCGGGGTTCTTTTACATGCCACAATATACATTGGAATGACAGCTTTACTTTCGCTCCGAAGGAAGTTGTGCTACGGATTTTTATCGCTCAAGAGCCCTGGAAGGAAGAATGTAAAAATATATTTGACGGCAAAATTTGTAGGACCTTTCATTACCACTCATAGAAATTCTTGTCTGCTGATATAATCAATTGGTTCAAAAAAAGGGGAGGTTAAATACCGATACAAATACAGATAAATGAAAATAGTATCATGTTTGTTTTAACCAAAACCCTCTCAATTGTGGTTTTGCCTGAAGATGTCTCACCCGCTTGAATGATCAGCGCGCCTCTCCAGCCATACCACTCGATCAGATGCACCGCGAAGGGCGCCAGGACAAAAGTTCCTATACCAGAGCCACACACTGCAATGCCCGTGGCGATAGCTCTCCACCGCTCGAAGTAGAACCCCGTGGTAATGACTGCAGGAACGTATATCAGACCGAACCCAATACCTGGACGGACACAAAAACACAGATGGACGATTTGTTCAACAGTCCTAAAGCTTAACTTAGCCGTTAGCGTCTCAGTCTACTTTATAATGGTTTTGATTCCCAGCATGGCCAAACAAATTATTATTATTGGAATTAGGGATTACCCTTTCATATTGATGATTACGGACCTCAACAACTTTTTTTCATTATTACATCTAAAACCCTGTTTTAACAGCGTCCCTACATTCATCGAAGGACTCGCTTTACATTTTAAATATAGTAAAAGTTTGAAAATCTAGCACCCAATGGTTCGCTACTGCTGATAGTCTGGCACGCATATCCCCCTACAATTCGTGGTTTGGCTTCGCACCAGCGCCATTCGTCACTTGGCTTCGCACCAGCGCCATTCGTCACTTGGCTTCGCACCAGCGCCATTCGTCTGTCAGATAGCACAATAGAATTGTTATTAGAGTTGGATCGACTCCACTATTTTACAAATCCGAATCTCAAATTCAATTTCGAATCCGAGTTTTGGAAAAAAAACTTATGAATCTTATAGGAAATGTTAATATAATTAAATAACAGAAAATAGAAATGGTAACTAAATGTTAAAAAATAATAATATATTCCATTCATTATAACATTCATACATCAGTTAAGGGTTACATTACTGGTCTGGGGCCTGGTTGTGGAACTTTACCCATAATTATGTTAGTTCTGAACCACCAATAGGCAGCATTAGAGCTTTATAAAACAAATTAAAACAAAAATTTAAGGATTTGAGTTTCAAATTCGATATATTTTCTCTAATCCTCGAATATCCTTAAGGATTCGAGGTATTCTAAGGTTCAAGATTCCAAGGAACCCATCCATCGTTTCTGCCAATACGTGGGCCTATATATTATTTAGTACCACGTCTTACTACCCATTCGGGTTATACGCCTATGTACTAATTACGCTAATGGCTTTGGGGTGAGAAATCCTATATTTATAGAACGTGTACACATACTTGCGTGGAGAAAGAATGAAAAACTACTCTCAGTATATCCGATCAAGATTAGAACCTCAGATCTTTTCATCATCGGCAGTTTAGTCTACTGCGAGAGTGGCGCTTTAGACCATGCAGCCACCGAAATGGGTAATTTATTAATTAACATATTAACCATGACTGTTTTCAGAGTTATTTTCTTCGTTTTTATGACACTATACAGAGATTATCGAGTAATCTGGCATTGCCGGAGTCCCGAGTGTGCCAGATTATCGGACTTGTGCCGTATATAGATAAGTTCACCTCCTATTATGCCATAAGAAACGAACAGAAATTCCACATCGGTGGCGAAGCTGGAGGCAAGGAACCCAACAGTCCCTAGGATACTGCCCAAGATGGTGACCAGTCGGAACCCGTACCTGTTGGCCAAGGCACTCACAAACGGACCTGTTTAGGAGCATAAGGAAAACAAAACTTTTCAATACATAGTTGTTTTTTACCAAAAATGTCAATATTATTATTATTATTATTATTATTATTATTATTATTATTATTATTATTAGCACCGCGTCTTACTACCCGTTCGGGTTATACGCACTTACGCTAATGTGTAATGGTAGGGCGATTGTGAGATGAAATGGAGGACCTACAGCTTAACGTGGAATCCGAACCACGGTGGAGGCCTGGCATTCCCCACATTCACAAGATGTCTTGTCAGAGGTGAAGGAAGGGTTTGGAAATCAGATAAATCTGTGCCGGGACTGAGGATTGAACCCCGGCCGCCAGCATAGAAGTCTGACACCTTACCCCTATACCACCAGGTCACCTGTTAAAAAATGTCAATAATAAAGCTCAAATTATTCATAATTTATCAATAGTTAGTGACACATAGCCTCAGGGAGAGAGAGAGGTGGAAAGAAGGGCATTTGGTTCACCCAAGACTGTAACTAAAATAATTAAACTCTTAAAACAAATGAAGCGGAACTAAAAATGCTAAATTTAAGACCAGGCTTACTTAATATTCAAAATGTTTTTGATTAAACAAAAGTCACCCCTAAAGTTTCCAATCGAAAACCATAAATATATTTAAAAAAAAGCTAACTTCGATAAATTGTTCCCACTCTCCCCACTAAAAAAAATCCAGAAGCGTAAGGGAAAAAAAAGAGAGCTTTCCCCATGAGTTACTCTACTATGTCAGGCTTGTTTGGATTGAAAGGAAGTTTGTTGTTTAACATTTCCTTTGTTCATTAAATCTATCGACCACATATCCAAGTAATAAGCGCTGTTGTCACAATATTTATAATTATATGTATTAACACCGCTCACATGAGTGTAGAACTGGAAAACGACTAAACTCTGAGACCATTTCCGGATTTAGGGTGGTAGTGTGAGGGAAACTAACTAAGGGCAGTATTTTTGCAGTTTTTAATGGCAAAATATTTGTTTTGTCCACAATAAGTAAATATTTCTCCAGTAGAAACACAAGAGTTTAATTTTCTTCATATGGTGACCTCCAGTTTCTGAATATCTGACAAGGTTTCCCAGGAATTTAAGGACATATTTTTTCTCTTCGTTTAAAAAGTTTCGCGTCAAATGCCGCTTTGCTCATGTCATATATTCAACAAATGGTGACAGGTAAAAACGCCCCAGGGCCTCCACAAATTGATGCAGAAAATATTTTTTTTTATGGTTTTATAAATATAAACTTCGGTCATATTTGGACAGAAAATTTATGAATAAAATTTAAAATATTCATTTTTCAAAGTTTTTAAATTATTTTCTGTCCTTATCAAGATTAAGTAAGAACAAACAAAATATATAACACTTTTATTATAAACACATATAACGTTTTGTGATTAAACTAATACTTCCTTATTTAAATAATATCTTCAACATTGAGCTTTTAACAGTTGATTTGTATAGAAAAAAATATATATTGTCAACACATCTAAAAGAAAAATATTCGTTTAATACTGGGGCCTCCACCAAACTAAATCCAGCCCTGTGACGTGTAAGCTGTCGACCAAACTACAGGCTATATTGTTTGAGAAAGACTCAACTATAAAGTGTAGTTTCGTGGATGACTGCCCTAATAAACTATATGAACAAACTGTTAATTTCAACTAACTGTATCACTCTGAACCATTCTTAGCATTAAGAAATTGATCAATAAGTGCACTGTAGTTCGCGGCGTCCTTGGAGAAATACGTACCAGCCATTAGATAAAAGCCCGCCAAAAGGGACCCAACAATTGTCACCTTGGATTTGGAACCACCAAATTCTTTTTGGATGTCTTTCAAGAACATTCCGAAAGTGAAGATTATACCTGGAAACAAAAAGAAGAAAGAATCACCATACAATGGTTTATTTTAATTTTCTAATCACCCATATCGATGGTCGCATGATCTACCTCTATTTACGTATTTAAAGGTAAAAAACCACATATTACTACCCGTTCGGTTTTACACGCATATGTATTAATTATGCTAACGTTTTAGGGATGAGGAAGTCTACCCCGTTTGTATGGAGAGAAAGAGAGATAGGGGGAAAAACCATTTAGGAAAAACCACCCTCAGTACACCCTACCGGAATTTTAACCCCGATCTATTCCCATCATTGGCTGCTAGAGTGACGCACTAAATCATTCGACCACCGAAACGGGTAGCAAATTAATTATATAATGCATTCTTCTAAATACGGAAAATAGTGTCGCGAAGCTTGTTTCATTCTTAAGGCCACGCGCACGCATTGTCTAACACATAGCTCACACACGCGCTCCATTTGTATAATTTATTTAATATTGTAATTTATTTTGTAATAATACTCATCCAAATGGGTTCAGTTTATTAATTAGTTTATTAATTACTTAATTAAGGTTTTATTCTTGTTAAAACAATCACTATGCCGGGTGTTCATATGAAAACTTTCCACCTAAATATCTCGAAAACAATGGTCTGTTGAAAAAAATGTTTGGAGCAAAAGTTGTTTGGTTTTGAGGGGGAATGAAGCTGATGTTAGTTATGTTGTTAAGGTCACGTTAAGGTCACGTTAAGGTCACTTAGATTTTTTTAATGAGACACACTATTTTTTATTGTATATTATTGTAGCTCTAGTCGTAAAATATTTCAAAATGGTGGTGTCAAGCTTTGAAAAGTAAATTTATAAAGGGAAAGAGCCTAACTAGTTTCAGCATCGCCGGCGCTAGTGTGGCATTAGCATGGTTCATACGTACCGCGGGAAGGTAGAAGTGTTTGTGTATGTTTAGTTGTATTCGCAGAGGACATTGGTTGCTCAAGAACCAAACAAAACATCGTATTTAGTAGCAATGGCAGTTACAAATAAAGTACCTTAGTTGTCTCATTTACTTTCTTTTGTAAACATATAAAGCAGGCTCTACTGATTTTTAAAATGGTTTACAGTCTGGAAGAGAGAAAGGAATAATTGGTTCTGTATGTAAGTGAGAATCAATGTGCTCAAAGAACGGCTACAGCTTTCAACCAAAGACAATATGAAGTAGCTCAAGTGGAAATTTTGGGTCATTACGTGGCAAATCCAAACATTTCAATGCATGAAGTCTTTAGTAATACCGGTGTATCAATTAGTTCGGTTCATAAGACGTTAAAATTGAATAAATGTCCTCCATATAAAATGCAAGTACATCAAACATAAGGTGAAGATGATCCTGGTAGGCGAGTGCAGTTGTGCGAAGAAATGATTTAATTATTGAATGCGAATCCATTGTTGTTAGAATTTATCTGCTTTTCCGACGAGTGCACCTTTTTCTTAAATGCTTTTGTCAATGAGCACAACTGTCTTTATTGGAGTGATCAAACTCCTCGTATTTTTACTGACTCAATGGTCAGAAGAAATAAATGTTTGGGCGGGCATGTTAGGTGACACGATTATTGGACCTATATTTACTGACGGAAATTTGACAGGCACAATACTTGTAAATGCTCGAAGACTCTATTCATCCTCTCATAGTACATGCCCTAGAAAATCAACTAGACCAACAAGTAAACATGGAGCTTGATGACGATCTTGTACATTTTCAGCAATATGGAGCCCCCCCCCTCACCATACACTACTCGTTCGCCAGCGGATCAACATCAGATTTCATGGACAATGGATTGGCAGAAGAGGACCAATAGAGTGACCACCAGACAAAGTCCCCTGATTTAACACCACTAGATTTTTATTTATGGGTATATATATTATTATTATCACCACGTCTTACTACCGTTCGGGTTATACGCACTTACGCTAATGTGTAGTGGTAGGGTGATTGTGAGATGAAATGGAGGACCTACAGTTTAACGTGGAATCCGAACCACGGTGGATACCTGGCATTCCTCACATTCACAAGATGTCTTGTCAGAGGTGAAGGAAGGGTTTGGTAATCAGATAAACCTTTGCCGGGACGGAGGATTGAACCCCGGCCGCCAGCATAGAAGTCTGACACCTTACCCTAGACCACCAGGTCACCCTAGGGTATATATAAAGTCTCAAATTTATAGGAAAAAACCAGTAAGTATCGAAGAGTTAAAAAATATAATAACAAGGGCGTGTAGAAGTATTACAAAAACAACATTACGAAAGATCAGAAATAAATTTGAAAATAAAATAGATCATTATTTAGCTCAAAATGGGGAGCAAACCTACTTTAAAAATATATAACGGAGGTTTTGTCAATAAATATTTTGTTTACTCTTTTACAAATACAAATAAACTTGCAAACACACACGCGTACGTGCGTAACTTATCACTTGCACTCATACAAACACTCATACAAACACTTCTACAAACACTTCTACCGTCCCGCGGTACGTATGAACCATTCTAATGCAGCACCCGGCAACGGAGATGTTGAAACTTGTGAGGCTCTTTCCCTATTATAATTTACTTTACAAAGCTTGACACTGCCAATTTGAAAATATTACGACTAGAGCTACAAGGATAATAAAAAATAGTATATCTCATTTAAAAAAAATCAAAGTGACCTTAACGCGATCTTAGCAACCTCAGACAAGGTCAAACTAGCATCAACTTACTTCTCCCTCAAAACCAAACAACTTTAGCTTAAAACATTTTTTCCCACAAAGCATTGTTTCCGAGATATTTAGGTGGAAAGTTTTCAAATGAACACCCTATATAGATGTTTTACATGTTAAGGTTTGTATAGAGTATTAATCCGAATTATTTAAGTAAAAAATAGCCAGCTTCGGTGGCCGCATGGTCACTACTCTCACAGTAGTTTAGACTGCCGATGATGGGGAGGTCAAGGTTTGGATCTCGGTCGTGTGTACTGAGGGTGATTTTTCCTAAATTGTTCTAAACTCTCCTTCCTCGAAAGTGCGGGTACCCTTCTTATAAACATAATATTCCCCATCCCTAGAACCACTGGAATAATTAGTATATAAGCGTATAATACAAACGGGTAATAGGTTGTGCTAAAAATAAGTAAACAATAACTACAAATCTTGCAGTATTTCGTTCTATACATCAAACAAATTTAGATCTAATAATTTATAAATAATTGTTAAGGGTTGTGCAAGCTACCGCAGTTATACAATAAATACAACACAAGCACGCACACGTATACACAACACACGGTATTGCAAAATGTTTATATATATATACATAGTCTAGCTGTTGTGTAGGAACAAATCGATTAAGCGCTTATAACGTTGACGTCTTTTCAACACGCCAAGACAGTTTGTTTGAGCGCTGTGTGTGTCACTGATTGGGTCTTTCTGATTAACCCCCATCTTAAAATGAATATGAACATGTGAAGGGAAGGGTAAAGCTTCTAATAACTACACCAGCATCCATCTGAAGAGGGAAGAAGGAAAATTACTTATAAAAAAATATAGCTGTGCATCCGGCCGAGATTCGAGTCTCGACCTAGCTCGTCACCTGCAATCCGGTATTATGCGAGACCAAAAAGCCTTTCTGTGGATTCACAGGCTCACCGAAAACAAAAGAAGAGCTCAAACGTATTCATGTGACGAGCTATAAGCCAATCACAAGGTTCCAGCCTCATCGATGTTGTCTGTTCTGCGCAACTTGAAAATTACTTCAGCTTTCCTTCTTTCTTTTTCTTAGAGAACCAATCAAATTTCAAAACCAACTGATGCAATTAGTGCGTATTCGCCTGAATCAGCTGATTAAATTAGTAACCATACTCTTGTTAAGAGAGATACTAGCAGACAGCTGCATCTAGTGTTTGTGAAATGCTTTGAAATGGCTTGTTAAATGAAAGGCGCGTGTGTTGTTCTTATTTGTTTGTTTTTACGACACAGCAAATTAGTTTGAAAACAACTATCTTGATATTATTTTTAAAGATTTGTTCATCCACTAGAAAATAAAATGTTGATAGTCAGTTTTTCCAAACCCTTCCTACACCTCTGACAAGACATCTTGTGAATGTGTGGAATGCCAGGTCACCACCGTGGTTCGGATTCCACGTTAAACTGTAGGTCCTTCATTTCATCTCACAATCACCCTACCATTACACATTAGCGTAAGTGCGTATAACCCGAACGGGTAGTAAGACGCGGTGCTAATAATAATAATAATAATAATAATAATAATAATGATGATGATAGTCAGTTGTTTCTAGTTTGTGTTGAAAATAATAATGGGCCTATATACATGTTTTCTATCTCGTGAATTGCTGCGCTCCTCGAACATATTTTCCTCTTAATTTTCGGCGAACGTGGGAACCAAACCTCAGACCCGCCTGTGAGACTCGCATCAGGGAATATTAGCTACTTTGATCGAAAGAGCAGTATTTCCTCACCGTCGACGATGAGGTTGCAGAAGAAAGAAGCGACGACGATAACCCATCCCCAGCCGCCATCAGGAGGCACGACGGCGTATGTGACCACCTTCTGCACTACCACTGTCGTACCGGAATCCTCCCCGTCATCCTTCAAGGGCGTCAGTTCCTTGGTCGCATCGAGGTCGGAGGGAGGAAGGTGGTTCGACGAGGACTTCATATCCAAGCTGGATCTGGAAATAAAAACAGATCAAGCATTAAATAGGTCAATATATTGAATTATCTGATTACCAAACCCTTCCTTCACCACTGACAAGACATCTTATGAATGTGTGGAATGCCAGGCCTCCACCGTGGTTCGGATTCCACGTTAAACTGTAGGTCCTTCATTTCATCTCACAATCACCCTACCATTACACATTAGCGTAAGTGCGTATAACCCGAACGGGTAGTAAGACGTGGTGCTAATAATAATAATAATAATAATAATAATAATAATAATAATAATAATAATAATAATTGGTTGAAAAATGGCATCTGGACACAGGAATCGAACCAGAGACCTTTTGTTTAGCGTGTTAATGCTCTACCACTAAGCTATCCAGGATTTGTCCCATGCTCAAGGTCATAGTTTCAGGCTGAGTCTGTTATGGACGTGTGTAAATCGTCAGTTACAATAGTTTCTCGAGTTATCAGTTACCACAGACATCTGTGAAGCAGGAGAGCTGTTATGCTGCCAAGTATACAATACAATATTGTAATTAAAGAGAAATTCCAATGGATATCAACAAAAAGTTTATAAATAATTGTAAATACGGCAATGTTCGTCAGAAGGTGAACACAATTCAATTAATTTATATTAAGGGTAGATATGAGGAGCATCACTTTAGAGGAAGAGCACCCACATTTGTGGGGAAATATGATTAGTGTCCATAGCTATACATACATTATGTAAAAAATCATCCTTAAGACACGCAGACGGGATTCAAACCCCAGCTTCCCAGTGAACGGCACCAAAGAGGAATTCCTGTGTTTTTGGGTTAAAATAGCTCTAAATTATGTTATAACGTGATTTAATTTTTTAAATGACAAACTTTCTCGATTCCCATAGCTTTAATGATTATGAGGTGGAAGGAACATATTTTAGTTTAATACATTTTCTCAAATATTTTTTAAATTTACTATAATTTCTTGTCACTCAAATTACGACTCACAGTTCGGAAAGAACTGAGCTAGAAAATATTCTCAAAGTAACATTTTAACTACAGGTGATGAATGTGTTCCATTATGTATTGTAATATTATTTCATTCGATATTTGTTTGGATCGCTAAAAAATCCTAGATAAAAAAAATCCTTCTAATATTTAGCCAAAAATGTAAACTAGAGGAATGAAATTTATATTATAATAACTAGCTGCTGTATGCCTAAACCATGGCCACTAAATTATAACGACAAAAACTTAAACTGGGAATAAAATAATTTTTAAATGATAAGAAAAAATTATCAAAATAGAAACCATAGTTTACTTAACTTGCTACTTAATTTATGGAATTCAAATCTGAAACGTTCATTACAATACTAACAAAACTACGCCCCCTTTAATTATTCACAACATTACAATCTATCCATATCATGAGCTATTTCCATCCAGTCCACCTCATTACACCCTATCACTATCTTGAGCTATTTCCAACCAGTCCACCTCATTACACCCTATCACTATATTGAGCTATTTCCATCCAGTCCACCTCATTACACCCTATCACTATCTTGAGCTATTTCCAACCAGTCCACCTCATTACACCCTATCACTATCTTGAGCTAGTTTTATCCAGCCCACCTTATTACACCCCATCCCTATCCTGAGCTATTTTTATCCAGTCTAACTCATTATACCCCATCCCTATCCTGAACTATTTCTATACAGTTCACCTCATTACACCCTATCACTATCTTGAGATAGTTCCATCCAGTTCACCTCATTACACCCTATCACTATCTTGAGCTAGTTCTATCCAGCCCACCTCATTACACCCTATCCCTATAATGAGCTATTTCTATCCAGTTCACCTCATTACACCCTATCACTATCTTGATCTAGTTCTATCCAGTCTAACTCATTACACACCCATCCCTATCCTGAGATATTTCTATCCAGTTCACCTCATTACACCCTATCCCTATCTTGATCTAGTTCTATCCAGTCGAACTAATTACACCCCATCCCTATCCTGAGCTATTTCTATCCAGTTCACCTCATTACACCCTATTCCTATCTTGAGATAGTCCCATCCAGTTCACCTCATTACACCCTATCCCTATCATGATCTAGTTATATCCAGTCGAACTAATTACACCCCATCCCTATCCTGAGCTATTTCTATCAAGTTCACCTCATTACACCCTATTCCTATATTGAGATAGTTCTATCCAGTCCACCTCATTACACCCTATTCCTAACTTGAGCTAGTTCTATCCAGTTCACCTCATTACACCCTATTCCTATCTTGAGATAGTTCCATCCAGTTCACCTAATTACACCCTATCACTATCTTGATCTAGTTCTATCCAGCCCACCTCATTCCACCCTATCACTATCCTGAGATAGTTCTATGCAGTCTACCTCATTACACCCTATTACTATCTTGAGATAGTTCTACCCAATAAACCTCATTCCACCATATCTCTTTCAGGTCCATTCTTATGTTTTCCTTTCATCTGCTTCTAGGTCTTCCTATTGGGTTTCCCAGCCAGTAGCCTGAACAAGGTTCCATATTCTCCCATTCGCGCTGCATGTCCTTCCCACCATAATCTACGAGAATTAATTATCCTAACAATGTCTTGTGATGAGTACAAGGTATGTATCTTATCATTATGTAACATCCTCTACTCACTAGTATCATCCTTTTCTGCAAACACCTTGTTTTAGAACATGGTTTGTGTCATGCAAGGTAAGAGACCACGTTTCATAACCAAAGAGAACAACCAACTCAACTTGCTGTACATTTATTTTATGACAACACTATGGTGCATTAAATCATCCTAAGTCAAGAGTTCTTATCATTCCGATATAACAAATTGGTTGTGAAATCTATTTTCAGAAAGCTCGTTGTAAAAATATCACTGTCACGTGCTTTCTTACTATCGTTCATAATACGACGTTCAGCTAACATTATTGTCATTAAATTTCAGATTATTTTAGAAATAATAAAACAGGCACGCAGACTAAAGTGTCAACATTATTTACTTTGGTTTGCTGGTAATTGAGAGGTTCATAAATCACTCGTATGCACTGAGGGTCGCTTTCGTAAATGGTTTCCCACTAAACCCCATCTTATTCACCCCTCTTCCATTAATTAGCCCAGACGGTTAGTAAGACGTGGGAAATTAGCAATTAAACATCATAAAAACATTTTTTACAATAAATATAATTACTAACACTAGTTATTTTGGAAATCTATCGTTGAAAATTAGAATAGGTAAAACTGAAATTTTTTAAAAAACTATTCATAAAATTATGTATCTACAAAACATTGAATAACATATTTTAAATGAGGGAAATTATTGTGAAATCCTTTATTTATTAATTAGCACTATAAGAAAAAAGTTCCATCTAAGGTTTAAAAAAATATATATTTATATGTTTCTCGTTGAATGGGTTATTTGACTCAAATTAAAAACTGTTCTATTTTAGAAATATTTACGGCTTTTACTATTTTATTAATTTTCGCTGCAACTAAATGGTACTATCCCGATAATAATAGCTAGAGTGTCAATTTACCTATTTCGAACAAACTTAGCACACACACTGTATTTAAATAAGAGGTTATTGATTACTCTATAGTATTAGGAGCTAGAAATTTCATTGCTGAGCTTGCGAAAGTTCACCACATATTCTTATGTTGAGCTAATTCTATCCAGTCTACCTCATTACATCTTATCCCGACCTTAGCTAATTCTATCCAATACACTGAAATTCTAGCCTCGACCTTACAGTCACTGATAATCCTGTCTATTTGGAGCCCACCATGGTCCGCGTGACCACAGCTGCAGGTAGAGTATAATTCACATTCATACTGTGTACTGAATAAATATATGATAGCATGTATCAGGCAAAAATCAACCAATAATCTTTGGAAACAGTGCAACAGATTCCTGAGGTGTGTTAAGCAGTCCCGCACAGTAGCCCCGCTAGAAGTGTTGCCTAGCGGCAAAGGGGTACGAATCAAGGTTATCTGCCAATGCAATGTTCTGCCACTGGTACATATGCGTGGAGGCTGCATGCCATCCACATTTATTTAATTACTCGTACTTACTAACATTTTAAATATATCTTATCAAATAAAACGCATTCTAATGAAGTTAGGTTATGTATGATTTAACAAAATACTAATGGTTTGAACGAAATGTCCCTAAATGATAAAAAAAAGGACATAAAATGATAAAAAAAAGGACATATAAAAATAACTTACTCACTCTATGGCATTAGGAACTCGAAAGTTCATTGGTGTACTTACAAAAGTACGCCCCTCATCACTATCTTGTTCTAGTTCTATCCAGTCCACCTCATTACACCCTATCCCTATTTTGAGATAGTTATATCCATGCCCCTCATTACACCTATCCTATTTGAGTAGTTATACCATGCACCTCATTACACCTATCCCTATCTTGAGCTGGTTCTATCCAGTCCACCTTATTACACCTTATCCCTATTTTGAGATAGTTATATCCAGGCCACCTCATTACACCCTATCCCTATCTTGATCTCGTTCTATCCAGTCCACCTTATTACCTCCTATCTTTTTAAGGTTCATTTTATTGTCATCCTCCCGTATATTTCATCCAATGGTCTCTTCCTATTGGGTATGAAAGAACATAGTTCTAGAATCTCCCATTCACGCTGCATGTCCTGTCTACCATAATTTGTGAACTTGATTATCCTGACAATGTCTTGTGATGAATACAGGGTATGTAACTCATCATTATGTAACATTATACACTACCCAGTATTATCATCCCTTTCTGGAACAAATATTTTCCTAAACACATTTTTTTAACACACGGATTATTTTGTTGTCATGTAGGTAAGAGACCACGTTTCACAACCATAGGAATAACTTAAAACTAGTACTTACAGTACAACCGTTGGACTGGGTACATAATCCATTTTCTGTGGCCGTGGCACGTATAGTGCGCAGCAAAAAACTTAAATATTGTTAATTGTACCATGAACTTTGTGGAAAACTATTCTAGTTTATCGGTTCGCATATTCCCATAACCTACAAACCACTTAAATTAAGATGAAATTTCGGTGACCCACCAAGATCTATCAAGTTATCGTTCCTTAGTTTCCCTCACACAAAATTCCACAAATATAATAGTTTACTTTAATAGTACAAAGTATTTTGTTATTGTATTTTCCAGCATGAAATGTTGACAGTATCATGGTAAATTAACGTTTGAATCAAACAATCTTTGATCAATTTCTAACACAAGAGTCAGAGTATGTGTATATATATTACTTTAACAGCAAAGTTGATAATAAACATTCACAAACATAATTATTATATACAGTAGGATTCTGATATGAAGACACTTTTAGAAAATGCAATTTTTTTTCTGATAAACTTGAGTAACATTTTACTTATTAGTTTAATTTCATAGGTAGTTAGGTACTGATATCTATGAAAAAGAACAGTTGCACATCACATTATTTCACTATTTAAGGTGGGAGTGTAAGCAACGCTAAGTAAGTGTAATACTTTTGCAGTTTTTATATCAAAACTATGTTTTGGTGAAAATAAATCAAATAATACTCCATTAGAAACATATAGAGTTTAATTTTCTTCAGATGATGACATCAACATTTGTTGAATATCCGACAAGAGTGTCCTGGAATTTAATGACGACTTTTTCTCTTCATTTAAAAAATGTATCATCTAATGCGGCAATACCCATGACAAAAATATTCAAGAAGCTGGATATAATGTGTGGAAAATTAAATTCCATAATTATGTTTCTACTGGAGTAATATTTTATTTATTTTGGCAAAAAAAAATTGTTTGTGTAAAAACTAAAAAATAAACTTCCTTTTTTTCGCGTCTTCTTTCACTCCACCCTAACAGTTGGCCTTAGATTTTAGAAATATAGAGTGGAAATGATGGTAGCTTAGGTAGAGTAAATATATTAATATTCTAATTGATTTTTACAAATTAAAATTTTACATAGATATATTTTGTGTGCACTGAATGGTTTATTAACCTTTTTTAATATACACTCAAATTCACACTATACGCATTTAATGACGATGATAATATAAAGAAGAAGAATAAGTGTAACCGGATTTGTGTGGAGAGCTAATAGAACTCTCTTAAAAAAAACATGCTTAGTAAACTCTCTGGACCCCGATCTCCAGTCACCGGTAAACCAGACTAAATGAGCCCAACAGTTCGTCCGCGTGCCCACCGATGCAGGTCGCTAATAACCATACATATGATATCCATATCTATCGTACTTAAGCTCTTTATCAAAAGATTAAAATAGATTATTTTATAAATCCCTGAGAGCTAATTCTTTTCAAAAGTAGTTCAGTGTCTACAAACTAAGTAACCTGTTTCCTACTAAAAAATATTGTTTAAATATTAATATGGCATCGCTGGTCACATGGTCTCACGAAGAGGTTCCCAAACTTTTTAACCGAAGGAGCCATTGGATTAGAAAAAATTACTTGCTGGAGCCCTTACAAAAATGTCTACACTAATGTTAAGAAAATTCAATAGTGTCAGTTAAATTTTACATGTATAAAAGTACAAAAATATGTAGAAAATCAACATGTTCTGGCTGAGACTTTGGCAAATTTTTTATTTGGATTTGAAAAAAAATTGGCAATTCTAAGTTACTGATGGAATTTTTATAGTGCGAAAAAATATTCTAAGCAGGCTGGGCTACTGCGGAGAAAGGTTCAAAAAAAATGCTGGTCCAACGCGTTATTAGATTGGATTTTCAGCGACAAGGATTTCGGGGTTCGAATTTCAATTTGATGTACTGAGGATGGTTTTCCCTAAAGGGTTTCCCAATCCACCTCCATGCAAATTAAGGTTCATTTTTCTTAAAATTCTAAAAATGTACTCCCTGCTACTCCATTAGATGATTAAATGTGGATAGCCCGGATGGGTAGTAAGACGTGGTGGAAAACTAGCACGTGTTTGGTCAGTGTTCTATACCGCTTATCAAAAACATTCGCTTATGAAAAGTGGAATCTTGTTGACATGTACTTTTCTAGGTCAAGCCTTGACGTCACATTAGGTAAAGAAATGATTGTAACACACACATACAATATTGTTTGTTTGTTTTCAAGAAGAGATCTATCAACATTGGGGATCAACCTGGAAAGTAAGGACGTAATAAAATGTTTACATGATATATATAGTGGAATTTTGGAAGAAAGTAACTTTTAGGTTGGTTTTTTTTTGCTGCCAACATTGAAAACATTTTCTTTGTGATTAGCAAGGAGTTGAGCCAAAACCAGTATAGATAACATAAATTAATAGTTATTTTTGAGTAACCGGAACCAAAACAGGAATATTAAAAATAAACTGTTTAAGAACCATAACTTGAATTGGAATCAATATATATTTATAGGATTATTATTATTATAATAATAATAGGTGTTCTGTTTTACGACAAGGTCAGACTTTTGTCAATAAATTTAAACGCCAATGCGCCCTGTCCTCTGCCTTCTTTCCTTCACGTCATCCAAAATTAATTTGAATCTTCTTCTTCCTAAGCTCCTCTTTTCCTCAGCCTTTCCTTCTATGTCGTGCAGAAGACAGTTCCTACTAAAGATGTGTCCGATCCAGTTTGCTTTGTAGCGAGGAATCACATCAAAATGGTTTGTTCTCTTCTAGACATTATTCTTAGGACTTCTTCATTTGTCACCTTGTTTGCCCACTTGATCCTCTCAAGATTTCACCAGTATCAGAATTATCCTCTTTTTGTTGAAAGCTTCCTTGACCTTAGCGATCCTCGATCTAATTTCCTTGATGCAGTAGGCATCCTTTGTCAGTAGACTTCCCAGGAATGTTCTCTATGTTTTCAACTCCTGGTTTCCAATTTTGATTTTCATAAAGATTTTTAAGTTCATTTTATGCCCTTCTTTTTTTTAACTTATTCATGTTTTGAAATACTCTTTATATTTCCTTTTCTCGAGATTTTCTGTCAAAGTCTGATTTATTACTTTGTATTTTTTTATAGATTAACTTTTAATTTATTGTAGACTTTTGATCGTGTATTTTTCTATTTATTAATTTAATGGCAGTATAATATTGAATAAAATATTAAAAGAAACGGAACTGTAACCTAATTAAGAACCAAAAAGAAACAGATTTTTTTTCTATAACTGGAACCAGAACTAGAACCGATAAATATTTCGATTTGACACCCTGATGATTAGTGCTATTTTATAGGTATTGACAATATCCACCAAAAGCGACAGCTGTAGATAACTTAACTTGCCGTATGAACACGTAAACATATCTACTTTCTAGCTGTCAGACCCTTCCTATGAAAATTAGACTGTAGTTAAATATATTTGAAATGTGGTATCACTCACCCCAGAGATCACGTGGTTTAAGACCTTCGTCTTGCAATCGACTGGTTTACTGGAGATGGGGAGGTCGAGGTTTGACTTTCATCTCTCTCAACGTTCAATTAGCGTAGAGTGTTAACAGTGGCTCCCCCTCGTAAGGCCCTGAATAATATCGCAAAGGGTTTTCCCTGACAAGACAAGTCGAGACAGGAATAGAATGTGAGAGATCATACTTGTGACGGTTCGACAAGTCGTGACTCGTAAGGGGCATAAAGGTTTGTTTTGCGTGAATAAAACACGATATAACAAGCATATATTTTTGATACACTTTTACAGGAATGACGCATATATTCGTTCATACGTTTTTCAGCAGTGTTTCTTATATTTTCGGTCATAGTAGGTCACGACGTTTCTGTCCTTGTCGATGGTGATGATGTTAGCAAACTCCCCATACACGATACAGTTGACTGTTTCTGTAAGAGCTCTGGTGAAGCTCACTTCGATGCTCAGAGAACCATGCCTCGTCAAATTCCAATGCGATGTCACGTGCGGGGACAGATTAGGTGTGATATCGAAAGCTATGAGATGATATCCCTTGGGGAAGGCTTCTCGTGTGATGTCACTACCTTTGTTCATGAAATGGACACCCGGTCCAGAAAACAGTGTGTGGTAGGACATGACATAGTTACCGTTTGGAAAATCGGGTTGTAACGGTTTCGACGGCACTTGTTCCCCATCCACGTTCATGCCGTCGGTTTAGAAGTTGAACGGGTTCTTAGTAGTGCCGCCGTTGAACGTGGCGTTTGATACAAATCCCACAATGCATCGTTTGAGTAACTGTCGGTGAATACGTTGTTCAGTGATTTCCCTTGCACACCCGTAGGAATAGTGAGTGTTTTTACTTCCATGCGGGTGATGGAATACTTTGCGGGACTGAAGATCCCCTTTAAACGCCTTTACATCGTTTAGGGATTTTATCAATTCTTTTATAGTGCTGTAATTTCCATGCGGGATGTAGTCCTTGAATATTTGTTCCACGCCGTTGGTGTCTATCCAGTTCTACCATACAATATTTTGGCCCTTGGGTACGGTGGTGAAAGAACACGGATATTGGAATTCGGTGAGAGCGACTTCCCACCGTCCGTCAAGTGTAAGATGGCTAGGGTAGTTCCGTGGTGAAATTCGCGAGGGTATTTTTCGGGGAATATCCCATAGAGCTGTCGCTCAGCAAAGTTACGTAAAACTGATCCTTCATGGTAGGGCGCTGTCGTAATTGGCAGGAATACAAGAATTAAACTTGGTGGGGTAACCTTTACACTGCACGTACACTTTCTTTCTGGTGCCTTTACCCTTGACACATAGTATTTTATCAACTTTAAAAGTTTCGGGAAGACGTACGCGTTGCAATTCGGGTTCGTAAAACGTTCCCTCCACCTCCTGGCCAGAAAGATCGATCAACCTGTAGAGACTGGTTGTCTCAATATGACAGTGCTTACTTTGAAAATTTCTTCGCTCTAATTGCTCTCGTAGCCCTTTTCAAACAGCATTTGGGATTCTCTAATACGCCCATGTCACCGACTTTGAATTTTGGCTTATATTCGAGTTTAAGCGCCATACAGATTATCTCTGATTTGAAGCACATTGGTTTCTGAAACGTTGGTAGACGCTATCTTGATACTGGAATATTTTGCGCCGTTGTAAGCGTCAACGAGATCTTGGAGGACGTCCACATAGCGATAGTGTTTGTTTTGGTAAAGTAGCACCACATGCACCCTTTCAGAGCTCTATTGAGTCGTTTCACGATGCTTTCCTTCAGGTCTGGATTATGAGTGGTGTAGTAATACACGCCTTTTTTATTAAGACATTTCCGGACTAGCCACGCCGTGAACACTGTCCCCTTGTCCGTCTGTAACTTAGAGGTTTACGCCCACTTTGTTTGAAAATATCCTTTAAGGCGTCCCTCCCAACGCTCCCCTTCTTGGAGGGAAGCGTCCTCGCCCATGCCATCTTGCTACACACTTTGATGACGGTGTGCAATTACACGGCACCATCGTTGTATTTGCTAAGACTTCGCATATCGTTGATATCGACTTGCCAGAGATCGTGAATGTTTGACACCACGTACTTGTTGCGTGGAAATTTTTCTATCACAGGTTTGTGTAGTGTATAAGCGTCCTGCGCACGAAGACATGCTCGTACTTTGACCGGATGCCTTTATGAGTGACGCTTCCCCTGCAAATCCTGCAGGGTTAGAAGGGTCATAGTAGATGTCGGCTAAACGATCCATTAATCTCGGAATCGCACCCATCTGTTTTCGTCCACCCTTTTTAGTTTCTTCTTCTTAGGGCACTGCGAGGTGTAAGTGTTTGGGGTTCAGACGATGGATCTCTAATGGGTACCAAACGTTTCGGATTTACAATAAATTATTTTGGGGCGTTTATTTTTTGAAATGCAGTGAGAAACTCTCGCCACCCTGTCGGATCGCTGTGTCTTCTTGTTCCGACCAGATCGTTGACTAAATCCACCATATTGGATCTACGGAGAGGTATATTGTGAATATCACTTCACCGTTTGCATCCAAAGAGATACCATACCGCCTCGGGAATTAATATTTTCTAGTAAAAATTCAGTATTTTTACGTACCTGTACCGGTACAGTATTGAGTACAGCAAAAATGGGAGGTAGAGACACTTCAGGGGTGGTAGTGGTGGTGTTTTTAGGGGGTGGAAGGTGTTGACTAAAGTGCAGATATCGCTGTAGCACTTGTTAGTTTAAAGTCCATTTATACTTGTCAAGTTTTGAGGCGAGGATTTCTTCCATTTTCTTGTCCAGCTCGGAGACCCTAGATTTGTGACCGATGCCACTTGATAGTGGTATTGCTCGTAACGGTGTAATGTTTCCGGGGACACCAATATCATATTTTTCGTGTGTCCCATTATCTACTTATTGAATAAGGAACCAAGGACACTGCTGATTAAAGGGGCTAAAAGTAAAGGCAGGAATGCTCCTCCTTTCTGAACGAGTATTCGTCTATTTTCTTTCCAACACTCTCCTCTTTGATCAGCTTGCACAATACCTAATTGTAAGCACGTAACTTTGTCTTCTGCGCATTATTCAACGGCACCCTCCTTTTAAAGTGTTGTAGGCACACTCGCAAACTGCGGCAATCAGTTTATTGTCTGCCGTTTTCAGCAAAGCGACATGTTGCTGGGGGTTTATGCGATACATTGCACGCAACAGAGGGCTTGCTTCAGCACTTTGGGACTCATGATTATGAAATGATGTGTAATTGGGAAGTGTCGGTGTTTTTATAGCTTTTGCACTGTAACTACACGCAATGCCCAACATTTTTGCGGTTTCTATATCTGAACCATTCAGATGTACCTTGCTTGAGATCTAACAATATATACCCGTGGAAAGTACTTGTGTCAGCGTAAGCCTCTTGTAAAAACACGGGGGTTTTCAGGACATACCTGACGTGCAAAGTGTTGATTCTGAGCTTTATCCCTGGGATTTTTAAAAACACGATGTAGTGTGCGTTTAAGGAAATGTCTCTTTGGCCCTTGCCCTGATGGAATATATTTTGTGTAAGGTACATGATGCTAATATTTTAATTATGGCATCCTTTGGTGAAAATATCGACGACCACTTCGTTAGCTTCACGCATCAGGTCGTCAGGATAATCATCTGTAGAGAGTCATTACCAGTGTCATCCATTTCCGGCAAACCCTTACAGAATATGACGCGGGGACTTGACCCATCTTTTTCGAGTCCCGGTTGCCATAAAGCATAATACCAGGTGATTTTATCAAATTTAACATCACACATTGTGTCCAAGTGACGGATAAAGTCGGCTACAAAATGCGACTTTCCACAGACGGAAGGGCTGCTGCAGATGGTTGAAAATGGATGTTTCAACTTGTCCATAATGTTGGAGACTGAGCTTATAAGCTAAATGAACTTGTATTTATAGGATAGGAGGGAGGTGGAGTGTAGACGATAAAACACAAACATAACAGTTTTTATAATATTTATTCACACAAATAAAAGTAGCTCAAACCATGAAAAGTATACATTGAATATTTATTTACACAAATAAAAGTTGCTGGCGCCATGAAAAGTAAACTTGGAATATATATTTTTTTAATGCTAGTTATAGAATATGTATTTACAAACAATATATCATACATATTTAGGAAACAATTTCTTGAGGTCGTAGTGGGAATAGCGGCCTCGGTATTAAATAGCTCGGGAAAATATCAAAGTCCAATTAAATATATATACACAGACAGATGGTTTAAATTTAAAATATATACAATAAAATAAACAAAATTGACTAGAAATTATATATATATATAAACAACCAACTGACTAGAAATAATCAGGTATGTGGATGATTGTACTGGTGGATAAAAAAATATAAAAAGTATCCCAGGTGCATAAAATAAATCAATAAAAAAATATGCGTGTTTTCATGCAGAAAAAATCTCACAATCTTTGAAAAATGGTATGTCGGTGGACTGTCTAGAGTGAAATAAAATAAAAGATGATTATTCAGCCCGTCTAAATGATCACCTATTAGTAGTGGCAAGCGCGGTTACAAGGACTCATACCCAAACGGTCACGTATTATAATCATCGGTTATCCTACGTTTGGTGTACACGGACTGTTAGACTTTAGTCTGTGAAACGGTACATACAGTCACAAGACCTTCTCTTACAATTTTATGTGATATCTGTATGTATCTTTCGGCAGCCATTTCGGTGACCATTGCTTTCAAAACGACCAAAATAACGCCGTTCCAGTGGGCGTATTTTATGGTGATCCGCGAACCTTGCACAGCGTTTTTGTTTTGGTGGGATCGCCACCAGCACAAACTCTCTACGCGTAATTCTTGGGACCACCAGATACAAAGGTGCTAATATAGCTTCCCGGACCGTAATCTTGAAGTTCGTCAGTGAGGTCACCCAAAAAGTCCCGGTCAGTGGACTCCAATCGCCAGGGCGTTCCGTGAATAGAATGCTATCTGTATCGTGATATAAAACGCGGTACCACAATTGTTCAACGATGCTGTATAAGTGCAACTTAGCCATAGCAGTCGTGTAGGATGTCACCGTCCCACTAGTTTTGGGGTTAGGGCGCAACGCGTCACGCGTATCCTTGTAATTGAGGAACATAACCTCATCATTTACATCAATGGTGGTCTCCACGGTGATGTACGGATCCATCAGGTACTTGTGGATGCCCTGATAGTCGTTGAAAAATGCTAAGTGTGGTAAATCGGGTATTTTTTTAAATTCACTATGGGGAAATTTTGGACAGAGTGTAGCCAGTGTGCGGAGACCGGGGTTTTACAAACAAAATTAAAATCGAGTTTTACCCTTCCCTTTCCTCATAATTTTGAATATAAGCTAACTTTTCCTCTTGTGAGGTACACCACTCTGATCAACCGCTGGCATATTGTTTGATTTTCAAAAAGCAGCAATGTACTCTTGAATCAATCCGCCAGAACGTGTATGATGATCATAAACAGATACATTGTACTCCCACACTTCGTGTACTGCTTCAACGGTGTAGCCTTTCTCAACGGCTTTCCGAATCTCATAAAACACCCAGACGCCTGTCAACCCGTGATCTTTTTTGTCGTTGTGTTGACATGCGTCTTGCTTTTTCTCCTCCCCGCATTTCCTGCAAAAAAAGAACATTAAATTGTCTTGCATCCATGTAGGCAATATGGGCATGAATAAATCTCTCGGAGGCGTCACGGTAACTTTGGCTATGCCTTCTATTCAATTTATATACGGCAATTGGGTTCAAAGTTAATTTTGGGGTGTATGATGAAGAATGTTTGTACTTGCAAACGTAAGGATACAATGAACACACGTCCAAGTACTTGATCTTCTTTCCGCAAGAAAGGTCTGCTTTGTGAAAAATTTTGATACAATTTGTACGCCCATCAAAGAACGCATCCCTGGGACTTAGGGGCTCCCTGCTATACACCTCATGCTGGAGTACCAATTATTTCAAGTCCTTGTCCGTGTGTTTTATCGCATTAAACATACACTCCCACATCTCTACAACCGTGTAGCCGGCATTCTTAAATTTTTCTAAGCAAGCCATGGTCGCTTCATAGCGCGTTTCCATGGTATCATGGTGGCTGTTTTTGATATGGGTGGTCCTGTCAGGATAACAAAGAGGGCACCTGTGCCAATAACAGCCCCAGAAGTGGAAGACGGTGGGGGTATCTTCATCTTTAACAACGCCATCTACACGCTGCCCTAATACATATTCCTCACGGCCGTTACCCGCATGAAGGATATAGACACGGCGTTGCTGGTTCTCCCAACAAATCCATTGTACAGCGATGTGCGACTGTTGGTCTGCACACTGGTAGCCACCATTTGGGATGATACCAATAGTAGTTTCCTTAAAATGACTACGGTGGTAAACCAACATGGCCGCTCCCGTGATTGTCATTCCACTTGAAAGGATCCAACTTTACTTTTTCCATGAGCATGTCTCTAAAATTTAGGCAGGCGTTCCATAGGATCTCTACACCTTTCACGCAATACAGTTCCAACTCACGGTTTAAATCAAAGATATAATTTTCTTTGACCAGCGCGTCGTCATACCACTTCTAAAAGTGCTATTTACCTAAACCGACATCTCACCGATACCGTAGTCCACCTTTGGCGGCAAGGAACCCCTCTACCCAGAGTTTTATTTTTTATTTAAAAATGAGAAAAATGTCCCTTTGCCAAAGACTCGTCAAGCCGAATGTTTTTGGAATCTTGGACAACGACATGGGAAGAAAGTTCAGCAAGTAAATAAAGTGGAGCGGGCCGTAATGTATGGACATTATTTTCCCACCGTTCATTATGAGATCTGGAGTCCATTTTTTTACCTCCATCATATATTTTAAAATAAAATTTCCAACATAGGTCTTTGCATTATGGCCTAGTAGGGTGATGTCCTAAATTTTGTTGCTTTAATTTGTTCGAGAAATCAGAAAAATTGGGTCATTGTGGCATCTCACTTGAATATGCGAGTCCTATCGCCCCCACATTCGCTGCAGTGATGGTCATTTACATCTATATGAAGGCAAGCTTGGCAACACATCTGCACGAAACATAGGTTAGGTTCGTGCAAGTACGCGTTGACCGCACTTTGAAGCAGCGTTTCTTGTTTGCGTTCAAAATCATAGAATACAAACATGAAATTTCTCTTTTCTAGTGGCTTGGACGGGGTTTGCTTAATATAACATGAATTACCTATACGAGGATGGGTCTCACATACTCTACAAAATGTCTCATAACACCTGTGCGAATAATTTGATCTTTCCAAACGGAAAAATCGCCCTGATATCTCGCAAATATTTTGACATCACACACCGACATGTGACCTTTGTAAAAACGGGACGTTTATGGTTATCAAAACATGTTTGGTTTGTGAACCAACGCACACAGTCTGTACAGTTCAACCTGCGCTCAAACAGATTTAGCCTAGCACTTTTTGCAGGCTGATTCACATTTGTGTTTGTTCTTTGTGTTTAATGGTACATGGCACTCACGGCAAAAGTACGAGCACTTAAATGCGGCTGTCAAGGATGTTATGACATCAAAATGGTTTTACTTACCGTCGTTAAAACACAAATCAAGGTAGCCCTTAAAGGAATGTTCGGGAGGGGCAGGTCCCTCATATAGGACCTGCATCCTCCGATGTTCCCTGAACACTGTGATCTTGTATTCAAAGAGGTATGTTTGAAATTGTTCAGTTCAGTGATTCCTCCTCCACCTTTCAAAAGAATCACATGGGCATCACGGCATAAATCTTCTGCTTTGAGTTTTTGAATATGACGACCCATTTTGATTTGTTTAAAAGTGTTCTCGTCCATACATTCTGGCTCTCTTTTATTATCACATATAGCCTTGGCGATGGGCAAGGAAAAGTGTATCGTCGCCATTTTGAATCATAATGATTCCTTTATTTATTCTACTGTATGTGCTATCAGGAGATAGTTTATCACAATAACGTGCACTCCCGTGAGGCTCCTTAAAATGGCTGGGTTTAACGTAAATTGGTGCCGTACTCAAGAAAAAGCTATTACTTTGCAACAGACGACTCTCTTTATCGAGAACGGCTCGAACGTCTAACTGATCCACCCACCTAAATGAGACGTATACAGGATTCAATATTGAGTCCGTGCTATTAAAAGTAAGCTGACATCATCATCGGCACTGACACCATGGTCCTGCAGCCGATTTAGCAAAACAGTAATTTGCTCTTCAAGCCAGCTTAATGCGTCATGATCGCTTTCTGGAGCACCAAGATAAACGGTGACTTCTCTACCAGTATAAAATAATCTCCTCAATTGTTTTATTCTCTCCTCAACGATTCTAAGAGAGAGACTTTCAGACAACCCTCCACCAACCTAATTTGCTGGGCCACTAATTTCCGGCTGTGGTGCTGAAGATGCTCATGCCTTCCCACAGGTTGATAAAGGACCGTGGACCCCGTCTGCCTCGCCGCAGCTTGGGTTTGAACACCGACTCCCTGGCTTGTATGCGGTGCTGCTGAAGCGGGGTAAAGGTGGGACATGGCCGGTGGTGGCGGCGGACCACTGTCTCCATCCATTTGAACTAAAAAAACACAAAAGCATCAACACTCGAAATATAATGGTTGCAATAATGTTTTCCTCTTTAAAATGATACCGCAATAATATATATATATATATATATATATATATATATATATATATATATATATATATATATATTACTTTTAAATTTCAAACTACTTTTGGTATTAATATGATGTTACAATTGCATTGACTGATATCCAGATTCGCAAAGTGTCTGTGTGTATAAAATACACTTGAATACTAGTACATCTACAAAATACAGTCCAGGCCAGTTAAACCTGCATTTTCATCCACGAAGGGAACAGAACTTGGGACCCTTGGCTCGACCAACAAACAAATTATCAGGCGCAAATATATACGGTTCTGTCACACTCTTTTCAGTTAATTTATCACTATGCAATGTTAAACCTACATTTTCATTCGTGCAGGGAATCAAACTTGGAATCCTTCGCAATGTGTGTTTAATAAAATACTCTTTAATCCTAGGACAGCTACAAAATACGGTTCAGGTTAGTTACTTTATCACTATGAAATGTTAAACCTACATTTTCAGTTGTGCCGGGAATCAAACCTGGGACCCTTGGCACGGCAAACAAAAATAGGGTTCTGTCTCTTTTTAAATTATCGGCTACAGCAAAAATATAATTTCTCCTGTTAATTATTATGCCTGTATACTTAAAACGCTAAATCGACATTATAAACCATATAATTGCTCGGGTCTAAACTGACTTCCAACGCCATCTATCAGTCCGATAAGAAAGCAGATTTGCCACAACAACGCCAAACCAACATTTTTTTAACCGTGTCGGGAAACGAACCCTGGACCAATAGTTTAATATACAGACATGCTAGCGAACGAGCAAAGGTGACGGTTGCATATTGATCGGGCACATTGCAAACGTGAATTTAATAAGTGGATAAAGCGATAACTATAATTTTCTCTCTTTGAATGATTGTAGCAAATAGTCTACTTGACACTGTCAGTTGACAAAGTTGTTGGTATGCAGGTGAGACAACGGTTGTTTGAGGGGAAATGAGGACATGGATAAATCTTGGGTAGTAAGCTGTCTATTTACAATCTACTGGCTATAGTATTGTTACTTGTAGTTGCAAACTTACATATCAGGTTTACTATCGCGTTCAATTCAGCCCAAACATCGGGCACACCGTTGAAGGTGTTTCCGGCCTCTGCGGCATGGTCCAGGGAGGTGGCGCCTGGTGTGTGGTGAATAATGTGGCGCTGGATAGAGCAACAACCGCATCTAGGAGGTGAGTTGGTACAATGTCTACCACCGCATCGCCAGTGTCCAGGGGTGATGCCCGCACACAGGTCGATGAATCTGCTGCGGTCGTTACGTGCTCCCGGTAGTCTGAAATTAAAATAAATACATATTATTTACTATAGCGAAAAAAACAAAAACACCGTCAATTCTCTAAAGTCTATCGCAGGACGCTAATTACCAATGAACCAATCGTTTTCCGCCAAGCAAATTCCATTCTGGAATATCGGGCGCCACCGGTTGAATTACTACCACAGAAGCCGGGAGCTCGTCTTATTTTTGACAGTCTATCAAAGAAGCAAATACCGCTGTACACCAAAGACGTAATAAGCTAAATAGTTACCATTAAAACGTATAAAACGCTTTAAAACATACCTGAATTTATCCAATTTTCCAGCGCGTCGAAATTCTTTTCGATGTTTTCTCTCTCAATTATGAATTGAAATTACCAAATGTAATGATTTCGAGGTCTATTTCTAGTAGTTTCAAAGGGAGGGGGTGTGCTGGATGTAAAAGTGGTGGTTCCTTATTGGCCAATAATAATGTTTCCAAATCGGTAATAGCTGATTCTCATATATTTACCGTTAGGCGTGATTCCAATTCTGGAGTTTACCGAACGCGGGCGTGTTTGATAGACCCGGGCACAATATGCCGCAAAGTACCGCTATCCACCCCCACTGTGGTCGTGTCTAATCGCACAAATGCGGGTACATATCTCGCCTTGTGAGGGGCTGATAGGTCGACAAATCATATATCACGCGTAATAATTATTTGTTGTTGAAAAAAAGGCCCGGGTTTGATTCCCTTGTCAATATGTAGTAAACATAATTAATAGCTTTGGTGATTTGATTCTTTAGATAATATTTATTATACATTAGAGAAGATAGCTACTTTACCAACGGTCAGTATCTATCAAATTATTGACTTGACCTATCAATATATTTAATTTGTTTTGTACCTCGTAATCAGCAAAGATAACTCTCTAACAGTCACAGTTCAATTTGTTTCTACTAGTAAATTTGACTTACCGGAAATGTGTTTTATAAAACTTTTTGTTTACCTGCATTGATGATAAGGCATTACTATAGTGTTAAACTAGACTACCGATGCCAGGGAGGTCATGGGTGTGATTCCCGTTCTGGCATACTGAGATTGATTTTCTCACCCCCAAGAAAATGCGGGTACACATTCTAACTGGTCGACCAGCAAATGCGTGGTTACACTCAACCAATGGAAGGAAGTACGACCGTTCTAACAGATATTAGGGTGTCAGCCCCGCGAACGATATTGTGGTTCGAATCTATGTGGGCACGCCGTCTAAATGTCAGGCTCATCTAATCCTGGAGGTGGATGTTGGAATCAAATCCTTGCTGGGTAAATTGTTGGTGGGACATTTTCTTAATTAATATGTAGACGTTTAGCCAGAAAGGGTGCGTGCAAATAACTCAGCTAGTTATGGCTGGGGTTCTAACCCCCATTGAGGTGTAATAACGTCCAATAATTTTATTATTCTGTCCCAAAGGTCCCGGGTTCGAATCCCTGCTTGGTGGAAAATTATCTATAGACGTTTAGCCAGAAAGGGTGTGTGTTAACTCATCTAGTTTTGGTGGGGGCTTAAATCTCCACTGAGGTGTACTGTAACTAAATGGCTTCCCTCTCTCTCACTCCACGCAAACGCTGGAACATAAATATAGTATGATTCTGGTTGGAAGAGCAGTTTATGGTTAAATCACAGATCCTTTACAGGTGGTCAGTATCTCACTGACTTGACGTATGAATATATTTAATTTGTTTGGTAGAGAGAACAAATACAAACTTATACTTTTGCGATCAACATTAACGTACAAACTTTCTGCTCCGTATCTATAAGATCATGGACTTGCCGTATGAATATATTTAAGTTGTTTTGGTAGTAGGAACAGTTTAGAAGTAATTGTACTTTTCTTTCATAGACCTACTATAGGCCTCCTTTAACGTATTAATTGTTAATGAGACTCTTAGGCAAAGATCTCTGTCATTAGCAAGCAAGAAGATAAGTATGATCTTGTTCAACGAGCCCTGGGGCCCCGGGAAAAGTACCGTAAATGCAAGGGGTCTGTGCATGGTCACTCGTTATTAATTGACAACATTATGCACTTGGATTCTGAGGGTGAGCTTCAAAAACTGGCTGTTTAATTATGGTCCTGTCCAGGGTTTGAACCCCCGAATTGTCAGGACAATATTAACACCACGGCCATCAAGCGAGGATGTTTCTCGACACGTCGCAAGAATGTCCCGGGTTTGAAACCCTCCCCGGATTCCGAGGGGCGAGCTTCAAACATTTGGTCCCAGCCATTGGGAACAAGTCCGCCCTGTCCAGGGTTTGAACCCCGAATTGTCGAGGGATGAGTTCCTCTCCCACGTCAGTCCAATAGGCATTGGGCACACATCATTGGGCTAAGCCATCATACACTGTGGATTCCGAGGGGGCGAGCTTCAAACACTTGGTCCCAGCCATTGGGCATTAGGCACACATTGAAATTTAATGGGTCTGGGGGCTGACGCCATGGACTGCACGGGCACAAGTCCATCCAACGATGCCGGGAAAACCCATGAGCCCCCGGGCACACATCCATTAGGCACATGTTAAAAATCAATGGGAACACATTAAAACCTAATAGGCATAGCCTGTGTCTAAGGAAACCCATAAGCCCTCGGGTTCAACGCCGTGGACTGCACGGGCACAAGTCCGTCCCCCTGGGGCAAAACGGCACGGAGAATAAATTATGGATGTGGAAAGGAGGGCAGGGGAAAATCACAGTGCTGTACCGGATCTGGAAAAGGGGGAGGGGGGCAGGGGAAATCACAGCTCAATTATAACGGTACTCAAACAGGATGTGTGTGTTTATGCTCGTCATAGGAACTGGGGTTCCCATACGCCCCAAACACTACTACTCCTACATGATCAAGGGCAAATTTGAAATAAATTTTGCTATTGGAAATATTAAAAACAACAAAGTCCACGCGAGAAGATATTTTGGAGCCCTAAGAGGTTTCGAATTCTGTCATGATCATAATAAATCCGGTTAGTAAAGAATTTATCATAGCTCGCAGCGACAAATTTTTTTGTACGTTTTCCAACCTAAGAGTGTCAGTTAAGATAATAGAATTCCAAGCAACAGTAGCATATTATAACTTAGATCTAACCAGGGCGTAGTACAGACATAAAAAACAGTCAACTATCTTAAATGATGACGTAATGAATTTAATTAATAAGTACAAGTAATTTCAATGATGGGAAATTACATGGTCAATATGATAGTGGAAAAAAAGTTTGTTATCCAGGAGAACACCAATATCATTAATATAAAGGGTGCGAACTATGTTTTCATTGCCCAATTTATAAGTAAAAAAGAAAGGATTAGTTTTTCCTATAAAATATATAAACCTTGGTCTTAGATTTATTAATAGACATTCCATTTTCAAAATACCATTGTAGAATCAATTTTAATAGTGAATGATCTTTTATGCAAATTACTGCTGAACCAATTTTCATATAATTGAGAGAGGCCAAAATTACCAAGCTTAGAGAGGATAATACTATGCTGACATAAGTCAAATGCCTTACTTTGGTCAAAATAAATAGCATCAACTTGACCTTGGGCAGAGGGCTTGGGTGGCAAAATGCCCAAGAAATTCTACTAAATTAGTGACAGTTGATTTATTTTTTATAAAGCCATGTTGATTATCTGAAAGTTTATTTTTAAGGTGGTGGAAAGTATGCTCATGTATGATTTTCTCGAATACTTTGGAGAACGTGTTTAAGAGGTAAATTGGTCTATAATTATACAAGTATTTGTTTTTGCCCCTTTTTATAAATAGGTATGAGAACAAATTGCTTTCATGTAAGAGGAAAAGTTTCATTTGACAGGCTAATGTTAAAGATATAGGCTAACAAAGGGCTAATAATGCTGGAACAGACTTTAACAATAAAACTTGGAATTCCATATATCCCGGAACATCAAAAATAACTCAATTTTTTTATAGCACTAGCAACATCAAAGGGTGTAATATGGCAAGGATACAAGGGCGCGCTTGTTTCAATAACGGGGCAGGGTAAGACAGGAAGGGCTGAATTATAAACAGAATGAAAGTAGCTCCCAAACTCATTAGCAATTAATACAGGATCTGCTATAGTCTTGCCATTAATTTCTAGGTTAGACGGGGAATCTTTATTCACATGATTGTTTTTAACAAATTTCCAAAATTCCTTGTGCCTACATTTATTACCATTTTCTATTGAGTTCATCCAATTGGCTCTGTCTATAATCAAAGTAGATTTAACTAATTTACGAAAGGGAGAAAAATGCGATAGAATACACCCTTGTTTGGCAGTTAAAACGTTTTGAAAAAATTGCTTTTTTTTTCCTAAAATAGTATTTAAGAATATAAGAAAACCAATTCGGATATTTGGATGAATTAAGAATGGTAATTTGAGGAATATGCGTTTTGATTTTCCTTTGGACTAAATTGGTAAAATTATCTACAGCAAAATTAACATCCGTAGTAGAATAAACACAAGACCAATCAGCAGTGGCCAGATCATTGTAAAGATTAAGGTAATCACCACGTGCATAATCAATAAGTGGTGGGGGTGTCATTAACTTTAATAGCAATAGGTACATCAAGTGAAATCAATAAGGGCGAATGTGCTAAATCAATATGCACTAGGATTGAGAGCTATGAGTTACTAATAGGTGGTTGAAATTAGCAAAAACAAGGTCAAGGAGGTTAGTGTCATTATCAGCTTCATTAAGTTGTTCTAATGCTATTATGTTGGTTGAAGCAAGAAGTTGAGTAGATTTAATTTAATGTAGAAATACGAAATGCTTTGAGCATGATGATATTTCCCATCAATTTTGGGCAGTTAAAATCACCTAATAGTATTATTTGATAGGGGTAGTTAGCTAAAGCACCTTCAAGAAATGTAAAGTAATTATTAAATTCTTCAACTTTTATTTGGCGAGCAAGATATATTTTCCCAATTAATAGTTTTTGGCTATCAAATGTTGGTATCAATCCAGACACATCCCATATTATTCTCTAGGTCAGTTCTCCTGGCCACACCAGAAATAGAATCAATGATAGAAATTAGAACACCACCACCCCTTGAGATAGAAACTTAATCATATAATCTATTGGCTCTATAAACATTATAGTTAAGGGGAAAGTAATTTTCATTAACAAACTCATTAGAGAGCCAGATTTAAACTAAAAAAATAATAGAGGATTCATTCAAACTACATTTGTAAATAATTTCCTTGCTTTGGTTCGTAGATGCCGAACATTTTGATAATATAATATAATACAACTATTATTCATTGGGAGATAATAATATGTAAAGAAAATAAATCTACCTTTGTACATCATATCGTGTATCAAGTATTTTTCTCAACAAAGTGTATGGAGTTCAATCTGGACAATTTATACACGTAGAGTAATTATCTATTCGCGTAGTTTACACACATTTTTAAAATAAAAAGAATTATATAGATCATTTTAAATTCATAATCAGTGAATTGTGTGTTTGCTTTATGAAAGTTGGTTTTGCTTTATGAAAGTTGGGCAACTATAATTGCGCGACCATCTTTGATATTGTGACATTATAGGATTATATCGTCTAATATTTTATCAGTGTTAGATAATAATTACATCACATTCCTTTGTGATTTTTTTTATTGTAAGCACATATCTTCTTAGGGCGAAGTTGCAAACATGCAAAATATTATTGAAACATTCACTATTCTTATCCATCCATATAATAAAACTGTAAATTCGTTTGTAAGCTCGATTTATTCTGTTTGTTTATTTCCAGTACACTCAAAAAGTACTCATCGGATCGAGATGTATTCCTTATCTTTAAGAATAAAGGATAGGCAATATACCATAACCCTATCTCATTAGTTAGCGGAACATGTGATAGAAATCATTTATCGTAGTTTAAGGGAAAGGCAGCCACATTAGCATTGAGAGGAGTTGGGAGAACCTCAGTGAATTCTCATATTTGGATAACCACCTTTAGTAAACCCGACCGAGATTCGAACCTTTACCACGGCATCACCGGAAATCCAGTATATTAGAAGACTGACGCTTTAGACCATGTAAGCACCCGTGTGAGAAACTAATTGCTTATAAATGGTAAATAACTATTTCATTTGTCATAAGTTACACATTTCAACCAAATCCAAATTAGTTTTCTGATAATGTTAGAAAAAAAAAGTAGTTTAACCGTCTAAATTGGCTTTATATAGCTAAAATTATTACGTTCGTGGTTTTCGTGTAGTTTCGAGGGCTGTCGTAAATTTCTCGTCAATGTCTTTACGTTCTTCCTCACACGTCAGCTTTTTTTTTTTTGCCATTACTTCATTTATTCGAAATGTCTCGCATTAAGATGAAAGTGGATTTTAAGGTTAATTACTTTTATTACTTGACATTTTAGTATGGAAAAGAAACAGTCCTGAATAAATCCTTACATATTGAGAATCATTTAACCTGAATAAATACAGTAAGTTTTCTAATTGTTGCAAAAGACATCTCGAGGGACTGCTCAGATACTACTAATCCGGTCACACTGGAAGATCAAGTGCTGGCATGGTGCCATACTGGGAAGGATTCAAAACGTTGGCAAATTAATGACCAAACTTGAAAACCTGTCAAACGGCAGCAAAAGGTCGTGGCAGGAATATTTCCGAATAGTTTATCTCTCGACCAAGTCCGCAACGCTAATATTCAAGGTTTTCAAGGTGTTACCCAAGCTAGTAGCATCAATTTAGACGAAATCTTTCGAGAACATTGAAGATCAAGGCCCCAATAAACAAGGTTAGGCTTAGGTGATAATGAATGGCAATAGCCCCGCTGACGAGAAGAAACTAGTACATAACTCAAAAGTTTGGTTCACACTTTCATCAAAAAACAGAAATTTAGGTGAAGAATATGTATAGTATAGGTGGCCCAATAATTTATATGCTAGCAGAAATGTATGTTAACCCATAATGCGTTGCAAAGCTAACTTAACACATCTGATTATTATTATTAACACATTTTATTTTCTAGTGATCAACATACCTTTAAGATTCTCATTATATGTTTTACAATTGTGATACTGTGTCACGAAACAGCTCAATATATCGATACACACATGCTTTCCATTTGACGAGTTATTACATAATATCCTCTCTCAACAGTCAATGAAGCTGTCTGTTTATAAGTGGTTTGAAACGGATGGTTTTGAAACTTTATTGTGCATTCCAAATCAGAAATTCTCGAGCAGAACCGACCAAGCTTAAAATTATATTTTTTTTTTATGCTAATGATGCTTCGGATGTGAACCCATGTATTCTTAAAGTTGAGCAGTAATTATAACGATACCGGGTTTTATGATGATGACACGTGCATGCCTTACTTCGCACTTGTTAAGCGATCTGATTTTACTTTTCTCACTGTAGGATTACTGATTGGTTAATTGTAAAAATTAGTAGAGATTTAACATTGTACACGATTTATTTTAATAACTTCACTTTCACTACTATATTTTTTTATTATTATTATTATTATTTAGCACCGCGTCTTACTACCCGTTCGGGTTATACGCTTTAAGTACTAATTACGCTAATGGATTGGGAATTGGGAAGGTTGAATTAGAGTAAGTGAACCCACATTTGCGTGGAAGGAGAGTGGAAAACCATTTAGGAAAAACCTCCCCCAGTTCACCCGACTGAGATTCGAACCTTGATCTCCCCATCCTCGGCGGTCGAGCTCAACACGACTAGCGCGTTAGCCAACTACGCCACCGAGGCGGGTTTCACTACTATACAATTGACATTAAAATGATACAGTTTTTGTTAATTTACGAACTGACGTGGAGGATTATAACTAACTAATAAGAGAACTCCTGGCAACATGATGTTGCGAGGGCTAGCTTCCTATTGGGTAAAGGCAACCAGCTCATCCATCATCTGATTTTCAAATAGAAAGGACGTTTTAAAACATATTGTATTGAAATTACTTCTGAAAACGTGTGATTCTCCATGGATGAAGTACAAAAAGGAAACTTTGCATACAGTTCTTTAAAGAAAAATACACTTCATCCATGACTTTTTGAATATATAAGAGGGGTCCAAAACAGTATAACTACAAGCTGAAATAAGATGAATTATAATGGCAGAGCGACTTGCACTGACGGGGGAAAATCCTGTGAGTGCTTTATAGGTTGTAACGTGATTACGTTTCTGTTCTGCGTTTGTTTTTAGGTAACATATGAATCTTCTGTAATGCAGCAGCGTAGATTTTAGTGTATTATTAATATACTTTCAATGGAACTGACCTCCAAGTCTAACCTCACTAGACCAATTATTTTGCTGACTCATTTTGATGTATTCCAGTTAAAATAGCTGTTTCAATACTCTTAGTCCAGCGCCATACTAGGCATCATAAGCACAGCTTCGCTGGGTTTTTTTGAAAACAATTTTACTACACGTTCGGGTTATACGCTTATATACTAATTACGCTAATGGTTTTAGGGATTAATAGGGTCACATTTAGATTAAGTGTACCCGCATTTGCGTGAAGTGAGAGTGGAAAATCATTTAAGAAAACTACTTTTATTACACCCGACCAAGATTCAAACCTCGATCTCCCCAGTCTAATCTACTCCGAGAGTAGCGCGTTAGAGCATGCGGCCACTGAAGCGAGTGCTTCGCTGTTCAACGTGACATTTTTATTCACAAGTCACTCATGTTTTTACAAGCTATTAAAGTAGTTATCATAAATTTAGGATAAACACAATAGCCAAACACTAGCCGAGATGAATATCGTTTCAGAATGGTATATGTATGATATTTTGATTATTAAATCCAGCTCTCTCAATGATGAGCTCTCTCTTAACCTTTCCGCCACCATTTATTTTTTATATATATTCTTATTGATTCAGATACAGCAGTTCCATTCATAATTATAAGAAATCTCACCTTAATTAAAGATAATTAGTGAATTTATATAAACCTATATATTATGTCTCGCTGAAACATCATGTATACATTTTTTCAATTACAGCTATCAACGATAACCTATAAATTTTAGAAATTTAAATTGTATTAGATCAACTAATCTACGTATAATAAATATTAATATTACAAACTTAATCCTATATAAAAACGTGAATATATGTACACAAATTTTATATATACCGTATTATATAAAACAGAGACAATATATAAACAGAAAAAAAGAAACATTTAAAGGCAAAATGAAAAAATTTGGAAAAATGATCATATGAAAATCGGGACCTAAATCATTGAGCAAGCGCAATATTAAAGCTTACTCCTTCGATGGTAGGCGTCACGTGATTATTTTTTACACAGAAGCGATGAAAGCCAAGCCAACACATCCCCTAATCTAGGAAACCCGTCGCCGCCGATGCAGAATAATCCACGTTCTATCCTACTGAACTTCAATATCTCTAATTTTATTTGACATTCTTGGAATACGGGGCGATCTAATAATCATTAAGTTAGGTTTGAAATGAGTACACACTCGAAAAAATTATCAATATAAACAGGCTTCAAATTATCTAAATATGTCGTTCCAAAATTAGAATTAAATGTTAATTTTCGCCATTTATTTCATGGGGAGTAATGGTGGTCTTGAATTATCTAAGTTTTAGAATTAGCCAATCTCGAACTAGCCATATCCTACTGTATTTTTATTTTTATTATTATTTAAAGAAGACTGACATTTAATAGTCTACACTCGAATGCGTGCGTATTTAAAATTAATTGCCATTATTACTTATAGGTGACCTGGCGGTCTAAGGGTAAGGTGTCAGACTTCGGTGCTTGGAGTCCGGGGTTCAATCCTCGGTCCCGGCACAGAGTTATATGATTACCAAACCCTTCCCTCACCTCTGAAAAGACGTGTATTAATCACAACTTGTGAATGTGTGGAATACCAGGCCTCCACCGTGGTTCAGATTCCACGTTAAACTGTAGTCCTCTATTTCATCTCACAATCACCCTGCCATTACACATTAGCGTAGGTGCGTATAACCCGAACGGGTAGTAAGACGCGGTGCTAATTAATAATAATAATAATAATAATATATTTATAAATTTCGTACATGATTTGTAAATCATATTTGGTAGTTTCTTGACAGCAATGGTAGGTTTGTTTTTCGTTTTTTGTTAGTCATTAATTGAATAAAGGAAGAGTAAATGAAAGTACAGTCGCGCTCCCACCTGTTTACGCAAGTCAAGTGTTCGCCACTAAATTGTTGTTCACCGCCAAAACTATACGTCATGCGTGATGACCACCCTTCCATTTCCTGTCGCTTCTTCATGCATCGCGTTGCACCGATGCTTTATTGGAAACATTTTTTTTTCGCTATAAAAAGAGTTTCTCCAAGCACATTAGTTTGTTAGTTTAATGTTTTCAATGTATCTTATTTACCATCAGGAAAAGAATTTATATTTTTCTATGTATTTGCTTGTACAGCGATGTATGCCTATATTTACAAATATATTTTGAATGTATTTTGTAAATGACACAAAAAGGAATATTTTATAGAAGGGAAAAAATCTAGTAAAGTAAAAAAACACAGATAGAAATCAATTTGTTAAAAAATGGGTTTTCTAAATTCGATATGATTAAAAGGGGGGGGGGGTGAACGGAATGAATTTTTAACACCATAAAAGGATAATTTACCTAAAATAATAAGACACAAAACGTAAATATATACCATAAAATTATATTATTTGGACCAAATTTTGCAAGAGAATAAAAGGCTCAGATAAAATTTCACTAGAAAAAAAAATTGTTTAAATGAACATAAGGATTTATTTTTTTAATACTAAAAAGCATAATAGAAAAATGTTAAAAAGTATAGGCAAAAACAAGTAGTTTATACATATAAGGACATTTAATGTAAATGATAAACAAGCAAATTTAAACTAACTTAGGGGTAAGAATAGTTAAATTGTTAGTATAACTTTAATCGATATATGTAACTTTAATATTTAATAGTTATTCTTTGGTCCACGTCTTACTACCCATTCGTATTATACACCTATATACTAATCACGCTAATCTTTTAGGAATGAGAAGTGTTATATTTGGTTGAAGTGTACTCGTATTTGCATGGGAAGGGAGAATGCAAAACAATTTAGGAAAAACGATCCTCCGTACACCCGACCGAGATTCGAACCTCAATCTCACAGTCATCGGCACTCTAGTCTACTGCGACAGTAGATCCTTAGACCATGCGGTCACCAAAGTGGGTTTTATTAAAGTTAATCAAGAGAATAGCTCCTATAGAATGGCTGATTCAGTGCACACCCAATGTTTATTGCTTGATTAAGAATGTTGAAAATTGTAATAGTAAACTAGATGTATCTTTCTTTACTCTTTAATAAATTTGTTTTCAAACTTTTTGGATCTAAATTCCTTTCTCCTCCCTTTCTCCTTCCTTGTAATATTGAATTTTCAGTGATGCGACCCTCCGAAAAGTTTTGATTATAAATTGATTTATTATGGTGCTTATATTCTTCTACAGAATCTAATATCAGAAGTTTGTATTCCCCAATCCATCCCATTAAATTGAAGACACGCATTGACTTGTTAAGCGATTGAAAGTTTAAACACATTTTACCATTATTTATGAGTGTAACAATAAATCATTTCACAAGTATACTTAATTTAATCCTTGTCATTTTGAAGAATCACCTCATTAAAAGAGGATGGCGATTATAGTTGTTTAACCTAAAACAAGTTTTTAATATTACGTTCAATTAGTTATTATTATTTTTAAATCGTTAAACACTTTGATTAATGAATGTAATACTAGAACAGTAAACCTATTCTTAAACGACTAAAATGGGCCCCGCTTTAAAAAAAATTACGTTGATTAGTTAATTGATGAATTAATTTTTTCAAAGTAACTAGCTTCTCGAAAACTATTTAAACACGTTAATTTTAATTATTTGTTACCGTGACTTAATACCTGTTCGGGTTATACGCTTAAGTACTAATTGCGCTAATGGATTATGAATTGGGAATGTTAAATTTAGAGGAAGTGATCCCATATTTGCATGGAGGAAGAGTGACAAACAATTTAGGTAAAATCACTCCAGTTTACCTGACCGAGATTCGAATCTCGATCTCCCGGTCCTCGGCAGTCTAGCTCAACACGAAACAAGCGCGTTAGCTAACTATGCCATCGAAGTGGGTAAAATACGTAAATAAAATAAATAATGTTGTAAATGTTTTTTTTTACGTCTCGTCCAAGCTACTCACATTTAATTACACTATTGATTGTGGGGATTATGAAGATATGATTTAGAATAAATCACCAGTATTTGCGAAGAGTTAGAGTGGGAAAGCAACAAGGAGAATAACTTCAGTACAACCAACCATTTGCCACCATTTGCTATTTGCCACCAGCATTTGAATACTGACCATCTCGTCACCTACAAACCAAACTAGATGAACTTGACGCTTTAGTCTACGTGTCCACTAACGCCGAATATCCTCCTTCCAAGCAAATGTTGATGCAGTTCCCATTAGCACCATCATTTATCCTGTGCTGACGCATCACAAAACAAATATTCTTGGAATCAAGCCAAAGAGAAGAAGAAATTTAGTTTCAAAAGATCAATATTTGGCGATGTAACGCTCCCCAAAACTAAAACAGGAAAATAAACCGTCACAAAGAGATAAACGCCGAGGTCAGTTCTGCTGCAATACAGAAACTTCGTGACTTGCGTGGTTTCCAATTGTAATAACCAAATAACAGGAAAAGTAGAAATAACGACATTTTCAAATTAATTGGAACAGAGCCTATATTTTATTTTGTGATTCGGGAATATTTGTAATAACGTACAAAAATAACATTTATTTGAAAAAAAGATATACATAAAACACGGATTAAAATAAACTTTTAATCCGTCAAGTAGGTTCTATGTTTTAAAACAAAACAAATTAGAATCATTTTGGCTGAAGCGGTTTATGGTTCAGTAATTTAGTCTAAACAACATATACAAACTATAACAACATGAAAGAAGCACTTTTAATCAAACTCATTGAGTTAGTAACAAAGCGTTTGATATATTTTTTAATATAAATAATTTGTACTTTTTGTTGGGTATGGAGAATAAACCAATAATTCATATCTTTAGATCTATATTTAACGCTTCATATATCAAGTATTCCAAGGATATAAAGGAGATAACATGACTTCGTAAACTATTGCTAGTTCACGCCATTAATTCACACAAGATGGCCACCAAGCGCATAATAAATATTACGTCAAAGACATATTATTTTGGGGGACAATAATTACATCATGGACATGTCGCCAGTTCGCGCCATTTAGTAGACAAGATGGCACTGAAGCGCATGGTATTTTTGACGTCAAACACGAGATGTGTTCCGCTTCTCCGTTAGCCAGGTCGTTCTAAATTATGTGTTTTCGTACAACGTCAAAACTAGACTCACAAGTTTATCGCCAGTGATACCTATTTTTAAATTCACTTAATCAAATAACCAACTGTTAGTCTAGTTGACTAAATGTCAGGATTATCCAGTTTAGTTGGCCGTTGACTGGAGAGGTCAAGGCTTAAACCCCGGCAAGTTACATTGAGAGTGGGTTTCTTAAATGGTTTATCACTTTTCCTCCATACAGATATGGGAACATTACCCTTTAATTCTACCATTTTCATCACTACGTCATTAGTGTAGTTAATTTTGAATAGTCCATAAGATCCCGAGTAAAAAATAGTTTACAACTGGGAAGTGAGTGGTTATGGATAAAAAAAACTTAACCCAAGACAAATTCCTCAGCCCCATCAGTAAAGATTTTAATATCTGAGTATTGTATAGTTTATACATTATACTTATTTACTCTATAGCATTAGGAACTCAAAAGTTCATTACCGTACTCACAAAAGTACGCCACCTATCCCTAACTTGAGCTAGTTCTACCCAGTCACCTCATTACACCCTATCCCCACCTTGAGCTAGTTCTATCCAGTCCACTTCATTACACCCTATCCCTATCTTGAGCTAGCTCTATCTAGTCAACCTCATCACTCCCTATCCCTATCTTGAGCTACTTATATCAAGTGCACATTATCACAGCTTATCTATTTCAGATCCATTCTAATGTTATCCTCCCAACTATGTCTAGATCTTCCCAATGGTCTCTTCCCAGTGGGCCTCCCAGTCAGTACCCTGAACAAGGTTCTAAATTCTTTCATTTGTGCTACATGTCCTGCCCACAGTAATCTAAGAGATTTTACTATCCTAACAATGTCTCGTGATAAGTATATGGAATGTAGCTCATCCTTAGGTAGCCTCATCCAATCCCCAGTATCCTAATCTCTGTTTGTAGTAAATATCTTCCTATCCATACAGTATACACAATAATTAAAACTACTTTAAATACTGCCTGGAATCAAACCACGGCTTTGTATATCCAACAGCGAGGAGTACAAGTATTATATTATTATTATTATTTAGCACCGCGTCTTACTACCCGTTCGGGTTATACGCACTTACGCTAATGTGTAATGGTAGGGTGATTGCGAGATGAAATGAAGGACCTACAGTTTAACGTGGAATCCGAACCACGGTGGCGACCTGGCATTCCCCACATGAGTACAAGTATTGAGTGCTGCCACTGATAATAGTAGGAAATATTGTTTGTAACATGATATTGGCATGTAGGTCTATTATGTAGTAAAACTTGTCAATTTCATATCATGTGAATGAGTTCAATCGTTTCCACAAACGAGACCGGATACAAACCCTGTTGGGAACTTTAGACTGCTGATGCCCAGCCTTTCGCAACACCAATCGAATAAACGCGATAACAAGGAAATATTTTACCACTATAACCGATATCACCACTAATTAGATATTTATCTTTTAAAAATTTGGAAAAAGGGGGTGCGTTACGGTGTAGCTATCTGCTAATACTTTCTTAAAGGTCACACCTAATTAATACTTACTAATTGTCAATATTGCATTTACAGGATTTAAAAATAAAATAAAAATAAGTTTATCAACACTTGCTCTAATACTGCTCTTCGAATAGCTCGTAGCTCACCTGTTCCTCTCTTTGCGGGGGAATAAAATCCATCCAGCCTGTACTAGAATAGGGTATCTCTCAAAAGGTGGTCGGGCAGCGTTTAGGGTTCAACCCTTCTCGGCTCTTGACCATGAGTGAGGCTCCTAAACATGTGATTGGGTTCACCCAACTACAGTAGCCCCATGGCTTCTTTGGTGCTGACTGACAGCTGACAGCTTTGAAAAGTTACCAGAACAAATTATGTATTCCTACGCCGAACCATATGATCTGCAAAACATTTATTTAGCAGCTGTCACTTCTGACGGTCAAAATTTAGGTATATACCTAAATGTTGAGTGTCAGAAGTTAGCTGTGAGCTGTCAGTCAGCACCAAAGAAGCCATGGGGCTACTGTACTCAGACCGAAGTGTCAGGTACAGGTGCTCTGTTGACCCCTGGAATTTGGGGCTCAGTTCTCGACTGGATGCTTAGGGAGTGTCCTCGCTAACCCTCCTCAAATGTAGTTTCCAATCCTACAGTTGCCTTTCCTTGGAATTCATCTAATGCATAATAAATATCCCTTTACATGGGATAACTGAAGGGTGTTTCCTACTTCAGAAAATTTAGATTAATCGTGATGTGCGGGTTGTATATCTAGTCAGACAGTCTTGAAATTCTCCTCCTCCAACTCTTGGGACCTGAGCGCCTCCTCCCCTCACTATAATGAGTTTGACAATAAGTAATTAATTCACGCCCCTAGACTGCTTGTTGACATACTCATCATCCCCTTCTTTCGATTTCACATACACGCTTTGCTATCGTCTTACTGTTGACCCCTACTTTACTACACTGATTAAAATTAATTAAAAAATATATTTTTTACATTTTATATTTGGCTCGTTGAACCTTTTTATCAACACTTTGTAGTAGTCTTTCCTTGACGTATCACACTATGCCCCTATCTTGTAGGCTACGCCATGGTGGAAACGTGGAAGGTAAGCTTGGTACCTTTAAAAGTAAACGGAGTGTACAGTACATTATTTTATAAAAATGTATTTTAGGCATTTATATAATTAATTAAAATCTTTGGAATTGTGAATAGTATTTTTTATGTGATATTTGACGAAAAACTAAAAGCCTTTTATTATTCAAACTAATTTTGTGTTAATCATATTGGTAGACATGTGGGCTAAGGTGTTAAGATATAGTCTTGTTTGCCGGTGCTGAGAAGGCCAAGGTTAGAATCCAGTTTAGGTATACTGTGGACGTTTTTGTGCGTTTGGGTGCTAGTTATTAATATTATTTAAGAAAGATTATTGCTTTATCTACTTTAAGTACATTAGGGTAAATAATAAGAATTTTATCAACGGGTTATGATAAATTGGCTTTTTTCCTCTTTTAACTCGTGCTTTGTTTAAGGCTTTATTATTTACTAGATAGCTGTTGCCCGCGGCTTTGCTCGCGTGGAAGTTGATTATATACAAATACGAAAATATACATATGTATTTACAGATTAATTTAAAATATTACGTTACGTTAATGACCATAACTTGACCTAAGATCAAAAATAATGCAAGTCCGATACAAACTTTCACCCCCTTTTTCATCCCTTATTAAATAAAATCTCCAAAATTCCTGAAACACGTATTTATTTGTTTTACGTCAATAACCGAAATACAAAATTTTGTTTATGTAACTTTCAAAATGACGGACTTTCATACATATTATCCCCTTTTTTGACCCTTTGTAGTGGAATTTTCTAAAATCCTTTCTTAGTGGGTGCATACATAACAAAAGAATATACAGTCCGAATTTCATGCTTGTAGCCTTGATAGTTTGAGCTCGGCGATGATGAATCAGTCAGTCAGTCCGATACAAACTTTCCCCCCTTTTTCATCCCTTATTAAATAAAATTTCCAAAATTCCTGAAACACGTATTTATTTGTTTTACGTCAATAACCGAAATACAAAATTTTGTTTATGTAACTTTCAAAATGACGGACTTTCATACATATTATCATACATATTATCATCCCCTAATTTGACCCCTTTGGGGTGGAATTTTCTAAAATCCTTTCTTAGTGGGTGCCTACATAATAAAATGAATATACAGTCCGAATTTCATGCTTGTAGCCTTGATAGTTTGCGCTCGGCGATGATGAATCAGTCAGTCAGTCAGTCAGGACATGTTATTTTATAAGTATAGATATGTGCTTGTTCTTATATTCATAATATTAAAGATTACCAAGATATTCGTTGTATAGGTAGTTTAATATTTCATATACCCTCTGGATCTTTATGTTTTTGTATTTATAATTTAGCCTTATGTGGTACTCCATTTATATCTGGGTTTTATTCTAAGGATTTAATTCTTGAAATAAGATGTTTAAGATATTTTAATATATCTCTATCAAATAGCAATCTACCTCCACACAAATGCGTGTATCCTTTACTCATTACTGTACCTTCATCTTCAATGCGTCATCAATGTAATTAAATGCGGATAGTAAGACGTGGTGCCAAATATATACTAGTTAATACTTTAGTAGGCCTCACCGTTACCCAGGGGACGCCCAAATGTACTAATCGTACATCCTTCCCAAGGAGATTCTTTCCGTGTTCTGATGAGATGATATGATGATTATGATAGTTAATACGACCGGTTAAAGACCAACTAAGCAAACCCTGGTGACCATGGTAATAATTTCCCTCTCGTGAAAAATCCTTAGTTACCAGCCAGGAGTTGAAGCCAGGATATCTAGGTAAGCACAAAGGGCTCTGTACACTAATCCACGGGGATAGTTACAATCACTCTTAAAACGTTTTATCTAGCTTCCCAATCATTTTGATTGGCAGCCCTCAATATGGTTGAAGTGAGCTGCAATGTAATGCAACCAGTGACGCCTTAAGGTGGGGATGTAGGTGAGGCGATAAAGGGTAAACTTTAGCAATTTATATATATATATATATATATATATATATATATATATTATATATATAAAATCCTTTTTTTTTTTTGTCAAAATAAATCAAATATTTGCTTCAGTACAAAAGTAGAATTTATTTCTATTCACACGATGATCTCAACAATTCTTGAATATCTGTCAAGGGTGTCCTGAAATTTAATGACAGCTTTTTGTCTTCATTTAAAAAGTTTGTAATCTAATACCGCTATGCTCTTGACAAATACTCAACAACTGTTGATATTACCATGTGAAGAAAGTTAAACCAGGTTTTTGAGGGAAATATTTTATTTTATTTGATAAAAAACTGCAAAAACACTGCCTTTTTCTCACGTTACCTACATGCCACCCTTAAGCAAAATTATGTGCCCCAGTGAACTTTAATTTTGGCTTACCCCTCCTCTAGCACATAATTTTGGTCCAAACATTGTCTTATGACCTTGAAATTACATCATTACAAAACCAAAATTAATGCATATAGGCGACCATTGTTTTCCTTGTTTATTTCTAATTGAATTTTAAGGCAAGGAAAGCCTAGATAAATAATAATATTTAGCTCCGCGTCTTACTACCCGTTCAGGTTATACGCTTTAAGTACTAATTACGTTAATGGATTAGGAATTGGGAGGGTTGAATTAGAGGAAGTGAACCCGCTTTTGCTTGGAGGAAGAGTGGAAAACCATTTAGGAAAAACCACCCCCAGTTCACCCGACCGAGATTCGAACCTCGATCTCCCCGTCCTCAGCAGTCGAGCTCAACACGACAAGCGCGTCCAACTACGCCACCGAGGCGGGTGCCTAGATAAAATTATTCCTTATACTCTGCCCTATAAAAATTTGAAAATAAAAATTATAAATCAAAATAATGACTTAAATCTTAATCCATCATATTTTTAAGATAACTAGTTTTGTTAAGTCAGCATTGGGGGGCACAGCACCCCCCTCAAGTCCAGCACTCTGAGTGCTACCACACTTGGTTTCCCCCCCTCCCCCAACCCTCACTATACCACTTGAGGTGGTCCTGAATGTGAAGTACGTGACACCCTTTTCATAACAAACAATTGACAAAACGCGTGCGCAAGGCGAGAAAAACAATAACATTACTATTTTAAAAGGTCTGCGAGCTATAGACTGCTATAGACTCTTAAAATGCAATACAGACTCTTACGGACACTTGCCATCTCTTTCCAACACATTGGTTTCCTCGTTAGCGCTGCCTTTCTATATACAGCTGAGTTGCCATTTTGTAGATAAAAATTAATATCGTTATTTCTCTAAAATAAGCATGTTATACTTTATGGAATTAACTGATGCATCTAGTGAAAACAATATTAATCACAAAAAATATTTAAAACTACTTAGTTTTAACAAAATATGAATTGTGTCTCAGTTTTACGAGTTTCCAAATATATCACGTCATAAGTCTTGTTAAAATTGTGGGGAAAAGAAAATAATTCTATGGTGGTTCTAGTAATAGTCATGAACAACGCCTGCAAAATCTTAAATGGCTATCTTTTACAGGAGTTCCGAAAAAAATTAAAACATATTATACTTCTTAAAATATGTTAATTAAAACATGAAAAAGAAATCTTGCTAGAAACTTTTTCTTTTGATTTTACATTGGTATGTTATGTGAAAGAAATTATAAGAAAAGTAAGAATTTATTTTTGAAAAAGACTACCGGCCAGTAACACCTTCCATTCATTTGTGGTGGCGTTTTGAATTTTCAGAATGTGTAGTAGTTGAATTTTCACTCCGACCGGCATTGCACAGCATTGTTAGATAGTAGTGACGTTGGACAGTGAAGATTTGTGTCAACTCATACAATTCACATAGATATTTATAATATTGGATACGCGTAAGTTTATTCAATTTTACATTCATATGGGTGACCTGGTGGTCTAGGGTAAGGTGTCAGACTTCTATGCTGGCGGCCAGGGTTCAATCCTCGGTCCCGGCAAAGATTTATTTGATTGCCAAACCCTTCCTTCACCTCTGACAAGACATCTTGTGAATGTGGGGAATGCCAGGTCGCCACCGTGGTTCGGATTCCACGTTAAACTGTAGGTCCTTCATTTCATCTCACAATCACCCTACCATTACACATTAGCGTATGTGCGTATAACCCGAACGGGTAGTAAGACGCGGTGCTAATAATAATAATACATTCATATGGGAAAAAATATATTTACTCGTTTGTATATTTCAATAGATTGGATTTTGTTGCAATTTCAGATACAACGTTAAGTATTTGAAAATATATTCTATCTACGACAACAATTTATTATACTACTGGTAACATACTTTCGGGTGCAAAACCTTTCGCATAGGCGTGATAAATCGGTCTAAGGAGTTATACTCTCATTACGCTTTGTAACCGTTAGCAATCAGGTATAAGATCTATAATAATTGGTAAATTGTCGTATAAGAAACCAAATGTTGTGTTTTTCTTAGTATTAGGCTAATTTGTAAGTCACGTGTTGAAATAATTAATATGTTCAAAGAGTGAACGAAAAATACACCCAATAAAAAAAAATCTTTTGAAGTCAGTTTTATCAAGTGATATTTTCATAGTTTCAGGCAAATACTGGTACACTCTCTTAGCAAATTTCCTCAGTCTTAAATATATTATATTTTTGTTTTAATTTAGTTTAAGTTGCATATAGCAAAAAAAAAAAAACAGGTGCCAGACATAGGCCTAGCACACACACAATTAATAGAAACAGACTCTCAACCTTACGGTATTTCGCTGCGCTCCTTTTGCCAGCTTGAGTCCTTCAACACTGGGCTTCGCTAGTGTCACTGCTGGGCTATGATAGGACCAACCGCAACGATCCTAGTGATGAAGGACACAAGCTACCAAAAGGAGCGCAACCATTTAAACCTGGAGGATGAGTGTCTGGGGAGGTATATTGTTTGTCGGTGGCCTAGCACTACATTTAAATATTAATGTAGCCCTGATGAGCTAAGCACCAATAAATCCCCCACCGATAACGGTAGGAAATGTGAACTAATGTCCTCTTGGAAAGACAAAACACAGCTGTTTGAAACTTACCTTAGAAGTTTGTATACCGGCTGTGCGTTTTAATATTGTGTTCCGATCATTATTTTGACGCAGGCCTACTTGGGGTTTGATTATTTGATCTCAACTGTTATCGAACATAAAGCTATAATTGACTTGAATTCTATTCAATATAACACTGTGTGGAACAGTTTGGTGATTGTTTAAGAAAGTGCACGCACATTCGTATGAATAGAGGAGGGAAAACCATTTGTTCTAACCGACTTGTGAAAACCATCTTCAGTTTGACAAATTAGAATTCAAACCCAACCTAGTCATCACAGATGATTTTGTAGTGTGTCTATTTAAATAAGGTTTAATGTAATAATAATAATAATAATAATAATAATATAATAATAATAATAAACACAATATTACACAATTATTGGCATAAATCAAACTTCAAATATATATCTATGAAATGTCTCAACTTTGTTTAACTTGATTTTTTTCTAATAAGTAAATATTGTCAATCTGTCTCAAGTGGATAAGATTTGGCAACTGTGCGTTTCATAAGAGCTGTACTGTAATGTTAGAGTGAAACAACCTGCAGAGTTTTTTTTTAAATGGAATTAAAGCTGTTGTGACGCATTTGTAAGTAGTAACCATCCAATTGTTTACAATTTAGTTAATTAGTTTTCTCAAGGAGAAAAAAAAACTTAAAACATGTTTAGCGAGGCATAGAGAATACATAGTCGCAAAATTCGCAATGTGTATCAAGATAATACTTTGTTTGTGTGCGCTATCTTGAAGAGAGACGTGTCGCGACTCTTAATCTAGCGTGTTTGGTTGTTATAGGAAGGAAAAATGCAAGGTTATCCGTAAAAAAATAAAGAATACTAAGACTAGCATAAAAGGTGATCTGTTTCGGTGATCGAATAATCTAAGGCGCCGATTTTCAACCTTTTTCAACTCACGGCAATTTTTTTATTAGCACCGCGTCTTACTACCCGTTAGTGACGTACATCTATTTACTAATTACACTAATGTATTAGATATTAGGAAGGTTTAGTTTAGAGGAAGTGCATCCGCACTGGCGTCGAGAGAAATTTAATAACTATTTGGGGAAAACCACCTTTGATACACCCAACCGGGATCGAACCCCAATCTTACCATCAACATAAGTCTAGTATATTGTGAGAGCAGTGCCTTAGTCCATGCGGCCACCGAAGCGAGTGCTAAAATTGCTAAGGCACACCATAAGTTGGTTTAAGGAAAGATTATTTTTATCATTAAAAAGTATTAATATTTATTTTGAAAGTTCAAAAGCTTAAATTCTAATAGTGTTATTTTTAAAAATAATGTTGATTATGGATTTTTTTTTTTTTTTTTTTGATTCTTTTGGATATTTCCTAAAGCTCCCGCGGCACACCTCTAAACCCTTCTTGAAACACCAAATGTGCAAACCAGTTGAAAAACGCTGGTCTAAAGAGTCACTCTCGGACTACCCTATAACTGTCGATTATGGTGGAGATCAAGGTTCGAGTACCAGTTGGGTCTACCGAGTGTGTTTTTTCCTAAACGGTTTCCCTCTCTCCTTCCACGAAAAAGCAGGTATATTACCTCTGAAATGCTTCCTTCCTCATACATACCTACCCCAGTGGAGTAATTATCACATATGTGTATTACCTGAGCAGATGAGGTGATAATATGAATAGTGTAAAAACACGGAACTTAACTTTAATTCCCGTCCCCACCCCCGCTAAGGGGGCCTCTAAAACGTATTGTATACGTTCAGTTGTCTAGCATGTCAACCAATTTAGATAGTGGTATCTTCTTCAAAGTATTATTCACCTCAAAATTAAGTTGACAGATACCAACAGGGATTTATAACATAAACCACAATATATTTTGAGTTGAATACATTAAATTATAAAATTAGACCAGCACACCCATTTTACTGCTCACTATAAAATATCACTTGATAAAAGCAGGAATATACCCTTCATCTTGATTAGTTCCAGAACTCTTGACAATTTTCGTAAAACTTTTATTATTTCACATCCGGACCGGTGGACATGCAGATTAAATGTCAAGTTTATTCAGTCTAGTTCACGAGTTTAGAGTTTGAGTCCTGGCCGGGTGTACTAAAGTTGATTTATCTTAAATAGTTTTTAGATCCCCGTCACGCAAATTCGGGCACGTTTTCTCAATATTACACCTTTCTACTCCTTAAAACTTTAGCATAGCTAATAAATATGAGTATACCCCGGACAAGTAGTGAGACGCGCAATAAATAAAAACGCTTAAAACATAATAAGTAAAAATACATTAGTGTGTGCCAAATAAGTACGTGTTGACTGCAAGTTTTAGGACCGAACTACGACTCGATACTCAAATTAAAAGTTACCCTAAAATTTCCAATCGGAAAAGTACAGAAATAATAGCTTCAATTTGTATGTAGCCCCTACCCCCAAGTAATTTCCTAGGTGCACCACTGGCTCCCTATGTTGATATAAACATTGAATCTCAAGTGATCACACCAGAGAACGAGGTAAAATGTAGCTGTAAGGTAAGAGTGCAGCGGGCGCGAGAAAAAACCAGTGTTTTTGCAGTTTTTATAGCAAAACTTGTTATTGGGGAAAATAAAACAATATTGATTCAATATACAAAAAAGTTTAATTTTCTTCATACGGTGATATCAACAGTTGTTGAATATCTTTCATGAGCATAGCAGCATTAATAATAATAATAATATTTAGCACCACGTCTTACTACCGTTCGGGTTATACGCTATAAGTACTAACTACGCTAATGGATTAGGAATTGGGAAGGTTTAATTAGATGAAGTGAACCCGCATTTGCGTGGAGGTAGAGTGGAAAGCCATTTAGGAAAAACCACCCTCAGTTCACCCGGCCGAGATTCGAACCTCGATCTCCCGTCCACAGCAGTCGGCTCAACACGACAAGCGCGTTAGCCAACTACGCCACCGAGGCGGGTCATAGCAACATTAGATGACAAACTTTTTAAATGAATAGAAAAAGTTTTCATTAAATTCCAGGACACCCTTGACGGATATTCATTAATATTATTATTTTTTTTATTATTATATTCGTTAAAATTATATTGGAGGGCTGGGTTTTATTAGATTGGGTAAGAATGTAATTCATAACATACAAAGTGATATATTATATTTAGAAAATTAAATGTATGTAATATATGTTTTGTTTAATTCGTTCTACTTTAGAGTTCTATATTTTATTAAGCTGCACCTGTCATAACAAAATACTGTAACTGTTGTTATTATTTTATTAAACAACGTTGAAGAATATTTTGGAGCGTTTGAGTAGGTGATTGGATTATTTTTTGTCTGATGCATTATACCAACTAATAGTTTTAAGTGAATAGAAAACCTCACTATTAATTTTTTTTTTTAATTCTAATTGCATCATGTTAAGAATAATGTCATGTTCTTATCGTTTATGCAGTGTTACTAGTAGTTCTATGAACAAACATCTCGCACACATCCATTAAAACAATGAAAATTACATAATGTTAAGAATAATGTCATGTTCTTATCGTTATGACAGTCTCACTAGTTGTTCTATAAATAGTAAACCTCACTCCTTTCAAAAAAAAAAGGAAACACGTCATGTTCTTATCGTTACTGAAGTCTTTAAGATTTATTTTTCTATTTTAAGTTGAAATATATCCTATAATTTCTCTTTGAATTTGAAGTTGATATTTTTTCCTTGGCGATCAAATTTGACAGTAAATAAACGAATACCATTTACAATAGTACGTTATATTCATAGACTATCAGAAGTATCCAGCTTTTCTTGGAGTAACCATGCAATGGACGGGTTACCCCGAGTAAACACTTTTATTGGCTTCAGACAGACAGAAAAAAAAACTCATTTAATTACTTCCGAACAATTTTTTAATATATTTAAGAAAAACTAATTAAAAATTTAAAATTCCAGCCTCTAGGTGCACATGATTGTACAGAGGAGCTACTAATTTTAAAATTTCAGCCCTTGATGTGCGGTAGATATCACGCAATGTTCATCAGACAGACAGACAGACAAACTCTTCATTTTATTAATATAGATAATAACTTTTCTTCACGCGGTGTAAGACGCCAGTCTCGCAAAATATGTCACTATAATTTTAAAATAATACAGCCTAGGTGCTCGATCGATTGCTTAGAATCATAATTTCAAATCACTTTTGACGGGCTAAAAAAAAAACACATTTAAAGCGGCCATTATATTGAAAGTAATAATCGCATGGAAAAACCATGTATACAAATCTTTCGGCCTTAGTTCAAATAATCTACCTGCCAAATTTAGTTAATATTGGTCCAAATATTTGGTAGGTATGGTGGAACAAACATACGGATTTTTAAGTATCCACTATCTATATTGAAACGGATAGCCAGCTTGAAAAACCATGTATGTACAGACGTTGTTTGGCCTAAATTCAAAAAATGTTCCCGCAAAATTTCGTTAAAATTGGTCAACGCGTTTGAGAGCTATCGTGTGACAAAGATACTGACAGAGATTTGAAATGACAAATGGTCAAGTTAAAACAATTTCTCGCTACGCTCAGTCAGTAAGTAAGCTTTATATTAAGCCTAATGCTTCATGTATTCATTGAAATTTATAATCTTGATGGTAGTTTTGTTGTTGTTGTTGTTGTAATATACCCTTTTTACAAAAGAAAGCGTTTGTAGAACCACCAAAACATTGTATGAAGGTGTGAAAGAGGCGTACCTGGTGTAACAGCTGACTCCTGAAATTCCCGTCCCCCGTTATCCGTCGTAAACGCCCTTACCAGGACCGTCAACAAACAGCCACTGGCGCTGTCATCGGGTAAACACCGCGGGTACAACTCGGCCAGGTTTGCCGAGTCTCTAGGCGCGCAATCAGCTGACGACGAGCTTGTGCGCGTGTGTCGACAGTCAATAGTTGCCATGACAACATGAGTCTAGTGGGGAAGGTCAGCCAATCGCGTGGTATCCGAGGCAACAGCCGCGTCAAAATATGCGATTGTTTTTATTTTGTGTTCCACGTATTTCTACCTCTCCGGGCTATCGGCATACGTAATTACACTAATGGGGTAGAGATGTAGAAGGTGGAATTTAAAGGAAATGCACACACATTTGAGGGAAGATAGAATAAAAAATCGAGGTAATCCGCCTTAAGGTGGGGGTGTAGGAAACGTGTGAAAAATACAGTGTTTATGGAGTTTTTTTATTTAAAAAAACTTTATTGGCCAAAATAAATAAAATATTTCCCCACTAGAAACGTAAAGTTTAATTTTCTTCACATGGTGATATCAACATTTTGTTTAATATCATAGCGGCATTAGATGAGAATTTTTTTAAATGGACACAAAATTCCGGGGTACCTTTGAGAGATATTCAAGGACCTGATTCGGTGGCCGCGTGGATTAACGCGCTAAGCTTGAGTTGTAATGGACTGCCAAAGACGGGGAGATCGGGGTTCGATCCCAGTCGGCCCAATGAGGGTGGGTTTTACTTAATGGTTTTCCACTTTCCCTTCACGCAGATGCGAGTGCATTTCCTCTAAATTAAACCTTCCTAATCAGTTACTCATAAGTGTAATTAGTACATAGGCGTATAATCTAAACAGGTAGTAAGATGTGGTAATTAAAACACACACATATATATATATATACAAGAACTGTTGATAATTATATGTGAAGAAAATTAAACTCTTTATTTATACTGGAGTATTATTTGGTTTATTTTTACCAAAAAAGTTTTGATATGAAAAACTGCAAAAACACTGCCCTTTTCTCTCGTCTAAGTCATAAATCTTTGAGATTAGGAAACAAAACATTTTAACTGGGAACTATTCGAATGGTAGTTCCGAGATAACACGTTGCAAATTAATCGGCAAATAAATAAAAATGAGCGTGTGGGATAAGAAAAAGGAGAAGAGGTCCAGCCTCAACCTCCCAAACATCTTACAGCTAGACATAAAAGTCAAAAGTTTTTAGTATAGTAATTGGTCAATTGGAAATACCTGTACTTGAAAAGTGCACAATTTAGAACTATGACGCAGGCTGACAACCTTTTCTACAAGCATATTTAAACTTCTAATTATTAGATTATTATTATTATAATTTTATTATTAATTATTATTTATTATTATTATTATTATTAGCACCGCGTCTTACTAACCGTTCGGGTTATACGCACTTACGCTAATGTGTAATGGTAGGTGATTGTGAGATGAAATGAAGGACCTACAGTTTAACGTGGAATCCGAACCACGGTGGAGGCCTGGCATTTCCCACATTCACAAGAAGTCTTGTCAGAAGTGAAGGAAGGGTTTGGTAATCAGATAAATCTTTGCCGGGACCGAGGATTGAACCCCGGCCGCCAGCATAGAAGTCTGACACTTACCCCTAGACCACCAGGTCACCTAAATTTATTAGAGTAAAACAAAATAATCTCTAAAATTATCCATTTGAATCAGTGGTGGCAGAAACTTACTTGTGTAAGTAGGAGGTAAAATAATCAAAAGGGTATTTTGAGGTACTTGCCCCCCCCCCCCCCCTCAACCCCAACCAGCTTAAAGAGTTCCAGGGGTCCTCCCCCAGCAACCGGCAAGCTATTGGAGTGGTCATAGATTTATTTTAAATTATACTTCTATAGAATCTATTTGGAGTGGTCTTACTTTATACATTTAAAACGGTTCTCATATTAAAAAATATTAATTCGATTAATTCCTTTAAATTTAGAAGCTATTTGAATTTTCTTAATCGTATCATATTCGTAAATATAAGAGAAGAGTGAAATAAATATAGAGGAGGCAAAAATTACTACTACTCTAAATTCCCACGCCCCTCCCTGAAACCCGCCACTCCAGTTAGCTACCATTTTATGCTTTTTAATAATGGTTCAATGTAAATTTTCAGACTTGGAAGGAGAAGGCGCTATGTAGTTTCTAAATGTTAAACAAATTGATAGCACTTAGTATTTAATCCCTGCCATTATTTAACATTAAAACTAATTTTAGATATTTTATAGAAGCATTTAATATTTTCGGAATATTTCTTTGTTGGTTACCATGAGGGGAGGGGGGGGGGGCATGTCCCCCAAACTACCCCTAAAATTGTCTGGCAACGTCCTTAATTAGCGGTGATTGTCAAGCTACTGGTTAGTAATTTAAGTTTTACTCGCGTGACTTTGGAGTATTATTTGAGTAGTAACGTGGACGAAAGGACTTAGACCACTTACTCACTGTTCGAAACAATCAGTTTGGAACAAATAGTTTCAGATACACTCCCTCGAACAAGTGTTTGATGCTGTGGGATATCATCATCAGGCAACCAATAAATTCATGAAATAAAACAAAAAGTTTTACCTTTTTTTTTTCTACCATGAATTGATACAAATTAATATATTGTGGCACTTCTTATTAGATATATGATATATCGTAAGTAACAGGATGCTAATGTACATAACAAATTATCATTTCACATTCTACTTCAGTCTCTTTTGTCAAAATATACTCAAAACAAAAGGCTGTGACGGACTGCAGGACTATTCGCAAACGTTGAGAACGTGGCTAAATCGCGCATGCGCTGATTGGTTTACTTTTCAAACGTTTCCAACGAACATTTTACAAACGGATTTCGTCAAACAGTTCGATATTCGAGAAACGAAATTTTGTAGAACAAAGTTTTGGTCTGTGGAGACGCTCCAATTTAAAAATAATGATAACTTCTTCGTCGAACCATTTTTCTTGTTTGATATTGGTTTTGTTTCTGCTAGTGGGTAAGCGGCCTTATAGTAGATTAAAATTGTTGACCTCAGGGGTCTTGGGTTAAGTGCTCGTCTCAGGACCCAATGCTCGTGGGTTCAAATCCAGCTGGGATTGATGGGTTTTTCTTGAGCGTTGAAAATCCGCAGTACAACTTCCTTCGTAGGGGAAGTATTGTCGTTCCCATGACGATTGTTACATGTAAAATAACCTTAGAAGGTATGTGAAAATAGCTTTCCTGGCAAAATAGTAGGCACTTTCAATCTCACTCATAGAAATTCTCGTGTGCTAATGTATTCAGTTGGTTCAGAAAGTGCACATTAAATACTTCAAATATATCAGATTAATGAATAAGTAAACTAATTTTGTTTGTTAGTAGAACATTTTTAACAAGTTACTAGTTTGACTCACAAAAACAGCTGCTCATACTTTAATCACATAAAATGAATGATTGTGAATTTAATTCATTAAAAATAAATATATATATATATATATATAATGTTCCACACCCCATTCATGAATTTGCCCAATTCATGAATCGGCAAATTTCTTCCTATTCCTAGGCAGCTACAATCCTTATCCAATCCATGAAATGGACAAGTTTTTGCCAGATCCGGGAAATGGACAAGCGAAGAACAGGTTCGGTCGATAATTTAACCTTTGTTTTAGAATGAAAGGTTAGGTTAAGCTGTGTTGAGTTAGCTTAATACAATATTTAAAAATAGTTTCAATTAAACCAGTGGTAAATTATAATACATTCAGTTCCAGTTCATGAAATGAGCAAGAGTTAATGCAATTTTTACCCAGACCGTGAAATGGACAAGCAAAGAAAATGAGCAAAAATTTGTTCAATTCACAAAATGGGCAGTTTAACTAGTGGGGTGTAGCATATCCAATACACTCATTTTCTTCACGTCAGTCCTTCACATTTTATAAATAAAGAAAATCTAGTATAGATTCACGACTGTCTTCTTCCTGATCATTATTGTGTAATATGATAAAAATATTATCAGAGGGCGGTCGGCGACCTTTGGCCCACAAATGTTTAAAATACGAGATTGTGTTTGCAAACAAACTATCCCTGGTTCAGCCGATAAGTCTTAGAGACCTTCCTGTATAAATAACAACTTGACCATTAGACGGTGTTCCGATCTTTTCAAGTACCGCCTGTATACTTGAGTAGCATCATTGTCATAAGACCCGCCTCGGTGGCGTAGTTAGCTAACGCGCTAGTTTAGTGTTGAGTTAGACTGCCGAAGATCTGTAGATCTGGTCGGGTAGCCTGGGGATGGTTTTAACTAAATGTTTTTACAATCTACCTCCATGAAAATGCGGGTTCACTTCCTCTAATTTCAACCTCCCCAATTCTAGCCCATTATCGTAATTAATACTTAAACGTATAACCCAAACGGGTAGTAAGACGCGGTGCTATATATTTTTTTATCAATCTTATAAAATAACTCTAAAATCTCCATGGCATCAACCAGAAATCAAACTGTACCAACCGAGCAACCGCTGCATGTTGGCAAAGATAGTACCAACATTTAATATAAAGGGCGTCATGTGGTCAGACCAGCAGAACGAACCTTAGGGATGTTTATCTCATTTTCTAGATCGGAGCCGGTACTTCTGTATTCAAGTAGCTCCTCAACTGTCCTCGCGTAGTTGAGTTGACCCCATTCCAGATCACTATTTAACAAAGCGCCGGGAATCGAAACAGAAACCTCTAGATATGTAGCCAGTAAAGTCCAACCAATAAGCCACAGAGGTAGTCAAAATAACTCAATAAAGTAAAATATCATCAATGTTGACAGAAAACAACAATGTCTGTATTCTATAAAAGGCAGTTCTACCGAAATCTTAATAAAGCTACAAATTATGTTATTGCCTTATTTAACATATAAGTAGTTTACAAACACACTTTATATCAGCACAGGATTTACCGAGGAATTAATATGTTTTTGATACTCAAGGGCGTAGAAAGTTAGGGTAAGGGGGCTCCGAACCACCCGTAAAAGGGGAGCACATTATTTGCTCTGGCTAGACTATTGGGGTATTTAAATTTACCTTTCTAATTTATATATATATATATTATATATATATATATATATATATACCTAGAAACTTAAAACATCAAATAATAAAATTATCAGCGTGTTGACCCTCTACCCCCACTCCCCTTGATACACGTCTTACTATTCGCACAGATTATTTGAATGTATACAAAATGTGGAAAAACCATTTAGGAAAATAATCCTCACTTCATCCAACTGAGATCCGAACCTTCCTGTCCCTACCAAACGAAACAGATGGTCACCTTTGTACGTATGACCTCCGATGTGAATGTTAGCGGGTTCGACTAGTACGATCAGTTCTTGGCCAGAGGTTAGGGAAAGTTTTGAATCTCAGTAAAGTTTACTGATTCACTTGACATAAATTTAATATATTTTTTTTGTTAATTTTGAATTTTATTTTTTCTGGGTGAAGATGTCCTACTTCCCACTAATCGACGTTTGAAAAATGCCTTTTAATAGTTTTAATAGTTTACCTTATGTAAGACAAAAAATATGAATTTTGAATTCGACTAATTTTATTACCTTTTTTTAAAATTATCACCGCGTCTTACTACCACTTCACATAATACGCTTATGTACTAATTACACTAATGGGGTTAGGAAGGCTATATTTAGAAAAAGTGTACCCACATTTGCGTGGAGGGAGAATAGAAATCCTTTATGGAGAAACCACCTTCAGTACACCCGATCGAGATTCGAACCTCAGTCTCCCTGTCATCAGCAGTCTAGTCTACTGTGAGAGTAGCGCGTTAGACCATGCGGCCACCAAAACCGGTTACAGCATCTTAAAACCAATCTGAGAAACAAAAAAAAATTTTACACTAATGGGTCAATGATGATAAAGTATCATTTATATAAAAGTACCAGCATTTGAATAAATTAAAAGTGGTTAGACATTAAAGGAAATAGATAATTCCAAACTGGTATTTAACCCCGACATATCCATCACCACCCAAAAACATACTTGACTAAGTTGACACCTTAATCTGCGTGCCCATCGATGAAGGTCATTTTACAATAATTTAGTGTGAGTTTACTCAATTAAATTCCTTACTTATCAACTAAATGCTGTAAATTTTTTATTAGGATTACCTGTGGGTAATTAATTTTGAAATGTTTGTGAATTTGTCAAGGCTTATGTGATTGTCTATTTATCTTCTATCAGCTTTGAGTTATATTGGGATTTTACTGTCAAGCTATTTACAATTCATTAAACAGTAGTGTCATATTTCTGTAATATGTCATAATGAATGGTAGTGACTTATCTGGCATGTAGTCAAATAATTATTAAGAGTTCAAAGGTTTGGAAATGAAAAATACAAAGATAGCGACAAAAAAACCCAACTACAGTCCAATTTTCTTAGGGAGAACATTATCTGACAGCTAGAAAAGTTAATAGATCACGTATTCATACGTCAAGCTATATGATCTGAAGTCATCACTTTTGATAAATATTATCAATGTTTATAAAATTACAATAATAATATAGTAGAATGTGATTCATGTTGACTGCTAAAAAATTTGTTTAGATTTCCTAAAAAAAATTCCTACTAAAATCTACTATATGTAGAGTTCATCATTATTTTCAACATGGCTGCATTTAGTGACATATGAAAAAAAAAAGTCAAACGTGCAATGATTAAACTAGGGCTCCTATTGACCAACTAAACATTTTGAGCAGGGCCGTTGGAACGTTTTCAGTTTTGAGGGGGCTAGGACTGAAATGAACTTGGGGGCACCCTAAGACATGGAATTGAACTTCTCTATAAATTAGAATATTCTGCAGACAGTGAATGAATTTTAGTAAAATTGTATTATCTCTAAACTAAAGAATAAATTAATGTTATTAAGTGCCATAACCTATTATCTACAGATAATTTCATTAGTTTATAATGTAGGGCTACGTGGGTCGAATTGGGTTAAGAAATTTTAATCAAAAGCCATCATACTCAACTTGAACACTGGCCTACATTTTATGTGCTAATTTTGTTAAGTTTGATTGTAAACCCCTAAAAAAGTGTTTCTCTTTACCACCCTCCGCAACAGCTATATGTCCAGACAAGGTGAATTTATCCCCAATAGGCCTACTATAAGTAGAAATGCCTATCAAATTATCCAGATGAAATGAAACTAGAGGAGTATCAGTGTTTAAAAATAAAAATCTTTGCTTTTAACTGTTAACTAATAAAATTCGTCTTGTGATTTTAAGGGAATTCTTGAGACTAAGGTTAAAAGTTATTATGTACTCTTGTTTTTCTTCGTCACCATATGACAAGTTTTATATTTTTTGCCATCTCAACACACAGAAACCAAACAAATCTCCAATGATAGCAAAATTAATATTGTAAAATAAATTATATATAATCTTAACAAATCAAAGAAACTTTCATCAATCACAGAAGAGCGTTGTTATTTATAATATGAATATTCAAAGAATGTTACAACATGGCACCAAAGTATTTAATTGGCAATAGTTGTCATTTTTAATACTATAAACGAGCCCACCTCAACAAAACTTAACTTTTCAGGTATCAACACAGTTTTCATGAAATTTCGGGCTCCTGAAATATAACATTTTTCAAACTATTTATAATATTAATTTATTTAAGTAAATGTACCATATACCAATTTTAAACTAGATAATAATGATTTTTTTAAATCAATCATTTGTAAAGTACCCTTTTATTATTATTTCAAAAGAAACATGAATAAGTATTTATCTTTTTTGTTTATATTATTATTATTATTATTATTATTATTATTATTAGCACCGCGTCTTACTACCCATTCGGGTTATACGCACTTACGCTAATGTGTAATGGAAGAGTGATTGTGAGATGAAATGAAGGACCTACAGTTTAACGTGGAATCCGAACCACGGTGGAGGCCTGGCATTCCCCACATTCACAAGATATCTTGTCAGAGGTGAAGGAAGGGTTTGGTAATCAGATAAATCTGTGCCGGGACCGAGGTTTGAACCCCGGCCGCCAGCATAGAAGTCTGACACCTTACCCCTAGACCACCAGGTCACCTTTGTTTATATTAACATAGTGATAGTGCTGCTGTCTAGTAAACACGGAATGAGTTAAGGAGAGTTTCTGCTGTTGCCATATATCAGACATGTGGCACCAAAATTAAATGGATTTTGTGGATATAATGCAAATATTTCTAGTGGATACAAATCATACTTTTTATTTGTGGATATAATGCAAATATAATATATGGATATTAATCAGGATTTATGTTAGAGTCGTTTAATTTAAAAACTGTCTCAATGGAGACCATTCAGAATGGATACAATTCAGGATTTTGTAGATATTATGAGAATAGATACAAATCAGACTTTTTATTTGTGGTTCTTGTTTAAGAAATGTCTCAATGAAGACCATTCAGAATGGATACAATTCAGGATTTTGTAGATATTATGAGAATAGATACAAATCAGACTTTTTATTTGTGGTTCTTGTTTAAGAAATGTCTCAATGGAGACCATTCAGAATGGATACAATTCAGGATTTTGTAGATATTATGAGAATAGATACAAATCAGACTTTTTATTTGTGGTTCTTGTTTAAGAAATGTCTCAATGGAGACCATTCAGAATGGATACAATTCAGGATTTTGTAGATATTATGAGAATAGATACAAATCAGACTTTTTATTTGTGGTTCTTGTTTAAGAAATGTCTCAATGGAGACCATTCAGAATGGACACAATTCAGGATTTTGTAGATATTATGAGAATAGATACAAATCAGACTTTTTATTTGTGGAGCTTGTTTAAGAAATGTCTCAATGGATACAATTCAGCCCCCACTTCCGATCCATCAGTGGGTGTTGTTCCAGCAGTTTAGTCTGTGCTTGTATTAAAGAATGGTTAAGCATTACAAATAAAATAGCGTATTTCAGTTTGCGATGAAAATGTCTTTGAGGGTACTTTTCATAAGAGGACATTTTCAATTTGTTTATCATATCTTTGCGACTAATTGAGATACGAAATAATGTAGCATTGTAAAGTTGTAGTACCATTAAAAATTAAAAACTTTTATTCTAAATATACATTTTATAAAACCGATAGTTTTTGAGATATTTTCAAAGCTATATATTTTTTAGTTTGAGGTCTGGAAATTTGATTGTCATGGTCGTTGGTGGGCATATATATTAGTTTTTTCCAATATGTTTTTGTGCCATATTATATTATTTCGTTTAAATTCCACTATGTTACTTTTGTGCATACTGTCTCTTACTACCCGTCCGGTTGATAGGCATATTTACATTAAGAGGGTAGGGATAGGGAATATAGAATTTAAAGGAAATTAAGACGTATTTTGCGTGAAGGGAGAGCTGATGGGCACGCGGCTTAAACGTCAAGCCATTCAGTCTAGTTGGTTAGAGACTGGAGGTTCAGGTTAAGATCCTAGTCGGGTGTATTATGGTTTTTTCCATAAATTGTTTCCCCTTTACCTCCATGCAAACGCGGTTACATATCTAATATATTCTACCTTCTTCATTCCTCCTATGTCGGAGTAGTTAATTTAAGATAAAATATATAAATCGCCCCCAATGCATCCGAAGGAGAAATGAACCTGTACCTTTTTGTCCCTAGCAATGCAGTCTACTGTGTGTCGACATAGTGATAAATTTAGTTGATAGTTTAAAAGGTTTCGTACCTACTTTCATGTGTTTGTAGGCCAAACTATGTATTCTTTAGTGTCAATATTTGACAGATAACATCTGTTTACGGATATAGTATAAGATTCTCTTGTCAGTATTGGTAGCTCAATAATTATTTTGATAATTCTTTAAAAGGATTTATTCTTGTGGTAATCTAAATTTCGTGCTGGTTTCGCACCATTTGACAACCTTAAATGTTGAACCACACCACGATATGTTACTTAACTCCTAGCTAATCCTCTATTAGTATGTATTTTCAATCGGAACCAAAAAGTCATCAATCATCAATTTTTATCTTTACCTTGATTATGATCTATGAAATGTTGTGAGAAAAGTGTTAATTTATAAATGTAAATGGCTTAAAAGTATATCGATATCTTTATTTAACCAATCGATTGATAAGAAGCAACATATATTATATATATACATAGTCTTCATTTATAACTCTAAAGATTACCAAACCCTTCCTTCACCTCTGACAAGACATCTTGTGAATGTGGGGAATGCCAGGCCTCCACCGTGGTTCGGATTCCACGTTAAACTGTAGGTCCTCCATTTCATCTCACAATCACCTTACCATTACACATTAGCGTAAGTGCGTATAGCCCGAACGGGTAGTAAAACGCGGTGCTAATAATAATAATAATAATAATAATAATAATAAATAATAATATAACTCTAAATGGCCTAAAATCTTATCAACAACTTTATTTGATCAATCGATTAATAAGAAGCAACATATAATATTTTATAATACAGTATATATATTGTATATATTAATAAATAATATAATAAGTATATATATATATATATATGTTTTGTATATATATATATATATATAATATATTATATATAATATATATATTCCATGTACATATAATATATATATATATTATATATACATGGAAATATGAATCCATGTCCTCCGAAGTGATCCTGAGTCAGGCTAGAGGCCAATGGAGATGAAAAGGTCTGATCCCATTCCGTCGAAATAAGCACAGACTTTGCTCTTCTCCTACTAGCTTAATCTTGAATCACAGGACAGGGGCCTAACTTTCACCCCTATCCGCAGACGCCGTCATGTGGCTCTACTGCGGTCTAAGTGAACAGTCTTGTATCATTCGAAATGTCTCTGTTGGTCTGTTTGTGTTAGCGGCGTGATAGTGACGGGTGTCGTGCTACTTTCGTAATATATTTACACTCACTCACTGCTACGTCCGTCAAATGAAACAATACACTTTTTCAGAGCAAAAGACCATGCACTTCATGTACGGAGTATCCGCGGGAAATGCATGAACATCTGCAAGTACAATTTCCGAACTGGCGCCACTCGGAATGGAGGACGTTGCAAGTACTTCATCAGTGACTGGAGTAAACAGGTTCACTACGTAGATTGCATCATGTAGTCATCCACTACAGGCTCAAACCATTGCTGTCAAGGAAGAGATTTTTGTGGTGCAGCAGAGTAACCGTCTACCAATACACTACGTGCCATCGCACGTCAAATGGGGAACAAAATAGACTGTTTGGAGAGTCTTGTTGATAGCTAGGTGCGTTCTTGACATTCGCAGAAAGGGTACAGATCGCGTGAGGAAGATTTCCCCGACGGATTCAATTTTGTTAGTTGATATTGCAGTGTTGTCTGAACAAACCCCCCACCCCCACTTTTTTTTACTGTTCACGGATGAGGCATCATTCACCAAAGATTTTTTTACACCCATTACTGTTTCCAGCCTTTGACCAGGGTAAGTTTTTTTTATTCAAGCTATATATTTTCCCATATCAGCTGGCTAGGCCTGTCGTAACTTATTTTACCCAATAAACTATCTTAAAACTAGGACGGGCACAACATCCAGTCCCCGGTTGTTAATTTATCAATGTGAAAGAGTAAATCCAAATGTTCATCATTGATCAATTTTAGGCCATGCTGGGAATCGAACCCAGGATCCTTAGCTCAGTTGACAGACATGCTATCAACAGAGCTAAGGATTCAGCCTAGATGGCTTCTTCAATATCCGCACCCTGTTTGGGCTGAACAGAACCCCCATGCTACCTTTTCTCACAACCACCAAGAGTGGTCTGCTGTGAATGGATGGGCGGGTATCATCACCTCCTACCACCACTTTTGACTGAAGACATTCACATAACCTCTCTGGAAGAAATAGTGACGGAGCTGTTACAAGATGTTTCATTTATCGCGCGTATAGCAAATAAGGGTTCAACAGGAAAGAGTGCCAGTACACTTATTTTTCAACGTGCGAGAATTTCTGAATCGCACGTATCTCATGAGTTAGATAGGTTGAATGGACAGATCGCTTCCCAGATTTGAATATTTACAAAAGTATATATATCATTTACTTTTATGTCCTTAGGGATTATTTATCCATTATGACTTTGTGTTTGTTATCTACATTTCACTTGGTCTTGTTTTATCTTAAGGCGAATCGTACACATGATGAATTTATTTCTCAACGGGTAAAAATGATAAAATGAACCCCTCCTAGAACCCCTTTCCTCACAAAATTACCGAAATATACCTGCATTTGCCACCAAAGCACCATTTGAGCTTGGATCTTTGTGGAGACACGCTCTGTGTTTGTCTTGAGCTCAAATTACCATCACGTATTTTAAATCTGTACTTGAGTCATTTTAATACAAAACTACCAAATTGGAATCCCATAGTTTAGTGATACCTAGAAAATATTCCTTATCTTTCCGACTTAGTTGTGTGAGGCAGTATAAGGTACTGCTGGTTGATGCAAGGAGGGGGAGGGCGGGTGTTTGTTGAACACACCAATGATTCCGATGCCCGTATTAAAAGGTATTAATGTATGCACTATATTAACAACATAGATAGCATTACAAAACGGAGAATAAGTACTTTTAATTATGTTTAAAATATTGTTTTGGTTTGGGTTAAAAGAAATTATTAAAAGCTACGAAACTGTAAGAAAACTTCGGAGCATTACAACTGGGCCACGAAGCCGATTAGATCTTAATCACCAGGTGAATTGGGCCTCATTCACTGACTAGAGGATTATAAAAGGTATAGATCTCTAAAGCTTAATAGTATTTGAACACGCCCATGGGTGAATTGCGCCACGTTCACTTTCCAAAACATAGTCATAGATTAATTTTATTACTCACCTTACTCTGCTTACAAGTATACAAGGCATAATTTATATAGAAATTTACTGCTTTATTCAAGTTCGTCGTTGTTGGTAAACATTTGTAGGAATACAAACCATGTTAAAGTCTTTTACAGATTGTTGTCGGTTAGGTTAGGTTAGGTTAGGTTCTAAAAGGTTTTTGGAACTATCCCTCTGCTCCTAAAATTGAAGGTATTTATGAAGAAAAAACAAAATAAATAATATTTATCGGACACTCCTGGATTTGATACGTTTACAGGCTTATTGAAATTTGCGGTGTTTGTTCTGGCGAGAGCTCCAGGAATCGAAAGGGTTGTCTATAGTTTGTTTTTGTCTATGCACGACCTTGTCTAAAGGTGTACGTGGCCCAATTGAATGCCCTTAATCAATTAAGTTGACATGTAGACGTGCCCAGTTGTAATTTAGGATAACGCCTCCTTTCAACGGAGATCATAACTTGATTAAAGTAGCCAATTGTATGTGCTGAAACTTAGTTTACGTTAATTAAGGTAAAATATAGCATGTAATTAAAAAAACTTAGCATTTATAACAAACAGTGATCTTTTACAAGTGTTGGCAACCAAAACCTAACATATAATTTCGAACTGTCATCCAGGTAAAAAAACTGTCATGAACAGACTTTTATTAATTTGTTAAATGAAGTAGATTATACAATAGTAAAAACTGTCTTTAAAATGATTTATAGATTAAATTTATAAGATACATAATATAATTAATATAAATAATTATTTAACAAAACACAATCAAAATTAGTCTTGCTGAGAAAAAATTGTTTTATCAAAGAATCCGATGCACGATTTCCCTTAAGTTCATTTTTTATTTATTTATTGTTTAAGACGTGAGTCTATCTCTTATTATTCATTTATTAACTGATTTGAAGAAGTTATTTCAAACATGTAGTAATGTAAAATAACTGTGACCATTATGAGCGTTAAAAATTGTGCATTAAATGTACACTGATAGTTGCAGCTGTCTAAACATTGATAACATTCAATACGAGGTATCTATAACCCGAAATAAATATACTTATCAAATAAGTTATTCAAGTGAACAAACAGTGAAAGAAAAATGTGTAGAAATAAGTCACTATAACTTATTTTCTAAAAATAAGAAGTATAATAAAAAACTGGAATACTTACAATATAATTCTGTAACATAAACTCAAGTGTCTCGCAGGTTAGTATGTGTGCACGATACTCAAAATTTAGTGTAGCCTCTGTTTTCATGACAATGGATTGGCATGACTAATGGCGCATTAACTGACAGTTGTAACACCTACTTTTAGTGTTAAAATTTATTTGCATGACAAAGTGATTGGTGCAAGTAAATATGAAAGTGTACAATACTTTAGTGCAAATTTTATTTGCATGACAAAGTGATTGATGCAAGTAAATATGACAGTGTAACAACTACTTTTAGTGCAAACTTTATTTGCATGACAAAGTGATTGGTGTAAGTAAAATATGACAGTGTAACAACTACTTTTGTGTATAATTTTTATTTGCATGACAAAGTGATTGATCAAGTAAAATATGACAGTGTAACAACTACTTTAGTGTAAAACTTTTATTTGCATGAAAAGTGATTGATGCAAGTAAATATGACAGTGTAACAACTACTTTTAGTGTAAATTTTATTTGCATGACAAAGTGATTGGTGCAAGTAAAACATGACAGTGTAACAACTACTTTTAGTGTAAACTTTATTTGCATGACAAAGTGATTGATGCAAGTAAAAATGACAGTGTAACAACTACTTTTAGTGTAAACTTTTATTTGCATGACTAAGTGATTGGTGCAAGTAAAATATGACAGTGTAACAACTACTTTTAGTGCAAACTTTTATTTGCATGACAAAGTGATTGGTGCAAGTAAAATTTGACAGTGTAACAACTACTTTTAGTGTAAATTTTTATTTGCATGACAAAGTGATTGGTGCAAGTAAAATATGACAGTGTAACAACTACTTTTAGTGTAAATTTTTATTTGCATGACAAAGTGATTGGTGCAAGTAAAATATGACAGTGTAACAACTACTTTTAGTGCAAACTTTTATTTGCATGACAAAGTGATTCGTGCAAGTAAAATATGACAGAATAACAACTACTTTTAGTGTAAATTTTTATTTGCATGACAAAGTGGTTGGTGCAAGTAAAATATGACAGTGTAACGACTACTTTTAGTGCAAACTTTTATTTGCATGACAAAGTGATTGGTGCAAGTAAAATATGACAGTGTAACAACTACTTTTAGTGTAAACTTTTATTTGCATGACAAAGTGATTGGTGCAAGTAAAACATGACAGTGTAACAACTACTTTTAGTGTAAACTTTTATTTGCATGACAAAGTGATTGGTGCAAGTAAAATATGACAGTGTAACAACTACTTTTAGTGCAAACTTTTATTTGCATGACAAAGTGATTCGTGCAAGTAAAATATGACAGAATAACAACTACTTTTAGTGTAAATTTTTATTTGCATGACAAAGTGGTTGGTGCAAGTAAAATATGACAGTGTAACAACTACTTTTAGTGCAAACTTTTATTTGCATGACAAAGTGATTGGTGCAAGTAAAATATGACAGTGTAACAACTACTTTTAGTGTAAACTTTTATTTGCATGACAAAGTGATTGGTGCAAGTAAAATATGACAGTGTAACAACTACTTTTAGTGTAAACTTTTATTTGCATGACAAAGTGATTTATGCAAGTAAAATATGACAGTGTAACAACTACTTTTAGTGTAAATTTTTATTTGCATGACAAAGTGATTGGTGCAAGTAAAATATGACAGTGTAACAACTACTTTTAGTGCAAACTTTTATTTGCATGACAAGTGATTGGTGCAAGTAAAATATGACAGTGTAACAACTACTTTTAGTGCAAACTTTTATTTGCATGACAAGTGATTGGTGCAAGTAAAATATGACAGTGTAACAACTACTTTGTTGTTGCCTTATGAAGTAGTACATACGATGTGAGTGTTATGTCAAGTTGATGAGAAGCAGACCGTGATAGTGTAACGGGGAGGAACAGATTGGTCCGTATGGAGCTCCATCGACCAGCTAGTGATCGGTCTGTTTCTCTAGAGCGTTTACTACTTGCCACTAGGTCAAAGGTTGAACTACATTTTAAACCCATCATATTGTTATATTATGCAATATATTATTTCGAAATCTTGCGCTCTAATTCAAGAGCTAGATGTAAGCAGTTTAAGCTATCTGATTTAGAGAAACAAGATGAAGTAAGTGATTTTTTTTTAATGAAATCACTTTCTTTGAAATGACCCATATCGACTAAGTGTCAAGCTCATCTAGTTTGGTTTGCCAGTGACAGTAAAGTCGGAATTCCAATCCCGGACGAGTATGGTGAGTTTTTTTACCCCCTCTAAATTGTTTCCCGCTCTCCTTCTATGAGAGTGTGGACGCGATTCTTCTATATCTTACCCCTCTCATATCTAGTATATGAGTGTAATTAAATGAGTATAGTTTGAGTAAGTTGTGATATGGAATGTAAAAAATTATCTTTGAGATGAGGATAGGAAGACGTATTGTGGGGGAAATACACAGCTGGTCAGGATGCAATCCTGGTCTCTTAAGTTAAGTGTCGAGTGTTCCGACCGCTTGGATAATCCAGACAACAAGAAAAATGACTGACAAAAGAGTACTACTGTGCACCGCACAGACTTTCTCTCTCTCTCTTTAATCTTGAAATAAATTCATTTGCTAAAAGCTATTAAGGTTTATGAAACTAAATAATGTACATTGGTGCAGAAAACACTCCACCAAACTGCATTAATGAAATAATATACACATTAAAGAAACATTGATGAAAAATGAACATCTCTGTCGATCAAAGTTCATAAATTAAATAATATACACTGTTAGAGAAATATTGATAAATAGGACCACTAAAGAGAGTAATATTCAATTTAAATTTTAAGTGCTCCATGGAAAAATGTATACGTCTGCTTATAATTGGGTTTATAAAAGTACATTTGAAATAAAATATGTTTCTTTATACTAGTACTAAAACTTTTTAATGATAAACTTTTTCGCATCTCAAATAGTTGCTGAGGTATGATCAAATTTAGAAATTATCACTTATGTAAAGTGCTTTTAAAAACATTTATATGGAAAAATGAGAGCAACCATTTAATTTTTAATTTTAAACGATACCTAAAAAAAACTTTAACAAAAATCATTAAACCGGATTTCTAAAAAAATCTGTTTCTATCTCACTTTGCCCTTAATTTTAGGGTTGGGTATTTAGTTCTAAAAATCCACGGTGGAACCTTATGAAAACAATTGAGACCACATTTTATCCCGATCTGTAAAATAGTTTTGCTCTAGGCTGAGATACTGAAAGACAGACAGACAGACAGATGGCATCGAAAAAAAAAACACTTTTTCGGTTAAAGGGGGAGGGGGGGATCATGAAACGTCGACATTTATAAAATCTCTAGTTCGATCTTTTTCTTTATTTTTTTATTTTACGATCACAATACAACTTTTTTCTCTTCGTGCGGTAGAGAAAAAGTAAAATTATTGATAATATAATTTTATACTGGTTGATATGTATAAAAATAAGATTCTACTTCTAATTCACTTTTTTGAGTATTTTATTTGAGTATCCGTATGAAACCAGCACCAATGTTCTTGGACTAGATGTAAAGCTCACCTAGTACGGTAGAATATTGACGGGAAGGTTGGAATTCAAACCCCAAACGGGTGAATTGAGAGTGTTTTCCCTTATATGGTTTCCCAATCTGCTTTTAGGCATGTGCAGATACATTTCCTTTAAATTCCAGCGTCTTCATTCCTACTCTATGATGAGGCTAAAAAAAGTTGTACGAATAAAAAAGTTCGAACGAGTATTCTCACTGATCTTTAATAGTGCTCCATTTTATTTTAGACGGAAAGAAAAGAATTAATCCCTTCTGACCTATCCACTAAATAAATATGCCAAATTAACATAATCTCACTAATTTGTTTTGAGGTGGGAATGTAGGGAACACGAGTTAAGGGCAGTATTTTTGCAATTTTTATATCAAAACATACTTCTTTGATCAAAATAGATCAAATATTTTTCCAGTAAAAATAAAAGTTTAATTTTCTTCGCGTGGTGATATAAACAGTTTTTGTTGAATATCTGCTAAGGATAACCTGGAATTTAATGACAACCTTTTATCTGCATTTAAAAAAGTTTTTCATCTAATACCGCTATGCTCATGACATATGGTCAATAACTGGAGATGTCACCATGTGAATAAAATTAAACTTTATGTTTGTACTGGGTCAATACTTGATTTATTTTGGCCAAAAATATGTTTTGTTACTAAAATCTGCAAAAACACTTTTTCCTCGCATTATCTACACTCTCACCTTAAACTGGCGTGATGTGCTGCCGGGAGTGAAAAGTTACGCTTGTACACAACTAGATAGCTGTTGCCCGCGGCTTTGCTCGCGTGGAAGTTGATTATATACAAATACGAAAATATACATATGTATTTACAGATTAATTTAAAATATTACGTTACGTTGATGACCATAACTTGACCTCAGATCAAAAATAATGCAAGTCCGATACAAACTTTCACCCCCCTTTTCATCCCTTATTAAATAAAATTTCCAAAATTCCTGAAACACGTATTTATTTGTTTTACGTCAATAACCGAAATACAAAATTTTGTTTATGTAACTTTCAAAATGACGGACTTTCATACATATTATCATCCCCTTTTTTGACCCCTTTGGGGTGGAATTTTCTAAAATCCTTTCTTAGTGGGTGCCTACATAACAAAATGAATATACAGTCCGAATTTCATGCTTGTAGCCTTGATAGTTTGCGCTCGGCGATGATGAATCAGTCAGTCAGTCAGTCAGGACATGTTATTTTATAAGTATAGATAATGAGCGGGTAACGTATGACCCCGGCGGTGGGACTAATCTCGATTACTCAGAGGTGAGTTAAGCAGAAAGGTGCCTTTTTTTTTTACTATCGGTAAGTTGGAAAATATTTGTGAATGGCACGGGCTGTACCAAACGTTAATTTAAAAATACTACGTGGAAATGATGTGGTGCAACTTGCAAGTTGACGGTGGTAAACATTTTTAAGTGAAGATCGCATTCCAAACTCACGTCCGTTAACTTACGAAGGATCGCGCGCTCGTAACAAGACTCAATCAAATCAGGAAGCAACAGCTCGTGAGGGACGCGGCTCGGGACGTGATCTTCCTAACACTTCAGAACAAGAGTGGACTATCAGCATACTGGAGAAGTTTGTTTCAGGCACCTTAGGAGGATACTATTGGACTACTGGAGAAGTTTATTTCAGACACCTTAGGAGAATACTATTGGACTACTGGAGAAGCTTGTTTCAAGCACCTTAGGAGGATACTAGGATACTATTGGACTACTGGAGAAGCTTGTTTCAGGCACCTTAGGAGGACACTAGGATACTATTGGACTACTGGAGAAGCTTGTTTCAGGCACCTTAGGAGAAGACTATTGGACTACTGGAGAAGTTTGTTTTAGGCACCTTAGGAGGATACTAGGATACTATTGGACTACTGGAGAAGCTTGTTTCAGGCACCTTAGGAGAATACTATTGGACTACTGGAGAAGCTTGTTTCAGGCACCTTAGGAGGATACTAGGATACTATTAGACTACTGGAGAAGCTTGTTTCAGGCACCTTAGGAGGATACTAGGATACTATTGGACTACTGGAGAAGCTTGTTTCAGGCACCTTAGGAGGATACTAGGATACTATTAGACTACTGGGAGAAGCTTGTTTCAGGCACCTTAGGAGAATACTATTGGACTACTGGAGAAGTTTGTTTTAGGCACCTTAGGAGAAGAATATTGGACTAATGTAGAATCTTGTTTCAGGCACCTTAGGAGAAGACTATTGGACTACTGGAGAAGTTTGTTTCAGGCACCTTAGGAGAAGACTATTGGACTACTGGAGAAGTTTGTTTCAGGCATTTTAGGAGACTATCGAACTGTGTATAGTTTACTTATATTCATTTATTCATGTAAGCCTAACAATATATTTTGAATCTTCAAGTGGATAACTCTCCTAAATGGTAGGCTATAAATGACCTAGAGTCTTCGTATGGTTTTAATTTTATTTCTATACCTTTGTTGATTAATAGCTACTGTGTGTTAATGATTTAAGATAAGATTATTTTACAAAGATTTTATTTTTTACCTCTGCGTCTTGCCTTCCCTGGCTACACACATTCAATCACGCTAATTGAATAGGAACGAGGAAGGTACAATTTAAAGAAATATACCTGCACTCAAAGAGGGAGGGCGGATATTAATGTAGTGGAAGAATGGAGAATAATTTAGTAAAATTAATCCTCAGTACACCCAGAAGGTATATGAACCTCGATCTCCCCGTATTTAGCAAACTTGAATAGAGGAGCCTGCGGATTTTAAAATATTAATATCAGATATATGTAAAAAAAAACTCAAAGGCTATCATAAATTAAAACGCCCACTGCATCATAATCAGGGCCAACGCACCCTATACCCCTTACCCCCTTTTCTAAAAGGCTTTCTTCCCACCGGGTGTCACTACCCGTTTGGGTTACACTCTTCTCCTCTCTCTCTCTCCTTATATATATATATATATATATAATATATTATTTATATTATATAAATAGCATCACGTCCTACTACCCATTCTATTTATACGCCTATGTACTGATTACACTAATAGGTTAGGGATGGAGAAGGATTAATTTAGAGGAAATGCACCCAATTTGCGTGGAGGGAAAGTGGAAAACTGTTTAGGGAATAACCTTCCTCAGTGCACCCGACCGGGATTGAACCTCGATCTCCCCATCTTCAGCAGTCTAGTCTAACACGATATTAGCGCGTAGTAGTGGGTGAGGAATATTTAATTTAGAGGAAGTATACCAGCCTTTTTATATATGAAGAGTAGAAAAACCATTTTAAAAAAAACCACCTTTAGTACATCTTATCGTGATTCAAACCCCGATCTCCCAGTCATCAGCAGTCTAGTCTATTACAAGAGTGACGCTTTAGACCATGCAGCCACCGAGCATGTTCTATAAATATTAGTTACGCTGATGTGTTAAGGATGAGGAAGGTAGAATTTAGAATAAATGTACACGAATTTTTGTGGAAAGAGAGTGTGAAACTATTTTTGGGGGAAAAAACCAGTACACGTGTTGTGATTTGAACCCAGACCTTCCTGTCACTGGCAAACCATATCACACGAACTTGACATTTGCCTTATGCTCACCATCGTGGGTCACACATATTTATTCAAGGTCACTTCAGCTCATGTGTACGAAACCTCTTACTTACCACGCTCGGCTTTGTTGAATAAACACGTGGAAAGATGCGCCGGTCTCTTATTCACTGGTTTGCAAGTGACGCAGTGGTCGGATTTCAAATCGCACAGAGCGTACCGAGGTTAGCTTTTAATAGTTTCCCAATTCTCTCCACGTAGATGCAAGTATATCTCCTATAGGCCAACATGTTATCTTCCGAATTTATTTCCGTCAGTGTGTGAAAGTTTGATAGTTTGGATGGGTGGTAAAATTTGGAGCACGGAAAGTTTAAAAAATATCAGAATTAAAGTGTCGTGGCCAATAACGTGCACCATGTCTTAGTATCCACTAGGACTAACCACCTATTTACAGTAAGAATATGGCTCAGTTAGGTTGATTTTAGAGGAATTGGATCCGCATTAACGTTGAAATCATTCAGGAAATAACACATTGCTACACCTAGTCGGTATATGAACTACGACCTTTCTTTCAGGAGTAAACCATCACCGACGATAATGAAGCCATAGACTGCGTGCCACCAGCGGCGTATTGATATGAGCAACACTAGTTTTTTTGTTTTTATTGACATTCCGAAAGATAAATGCTGTATTAAACTAAATTGCACACAAAAGTCAACCAAATGTCAAAACGTAAAAAATGTAAAACTGTAAAAAAAAAAGTGAGTACTCTTTAATATTGTACTGAGATCGGAACGTTTAGGGTGAGATCGAATAGAACGTAAGGTAAGATCTTAACTTTTAACTTTCATAACAAAATAAATGGTATGGTGTACCTGTACAGACTTTCTTTCGCTTTTGTCTTCTAAAAATAGACATTTACTAAAAACTCGTGAAATTTGTGACAAGAAATAATAAATCTATACATTGTGGTAGAAAGAACTCCACCAAAGATCATAAATACAATAATATTTATTGCTACATCTTACTCTTTGGCAGCAGGAACTAGGAATATTGTTACAGAAAAATTGAGACAAGAGAAAAATCTTTATCCACCAAAGATTATAAGAATAAAATTCATTTACAAAGACCTGAAAAGTATACCCTATATACATTTGCTTATAACTCAGAAATTATTGGTTTTATAAATATTAGTAACTTTAATAGTACTACAACTTTATAATGATAAAATATTTCGTATCTCAAATAGTTGCAGAGAAATTATGAAAATTTCCACCATGTAGAGTACCCTCAGAGTAATTTTCATAAGAAAATGATAGTTTACAGCTTGTTTATAGTAATAAATAATGCCTAGATATAACATTTAATCAAAATCTTTAGAGCGAATTTTGAAAATATCTATTTTTTTCTCTTTTTGACCTTCAGTAAATTACCCTTATATTTAGGGTTATACATCTAATTTAAAAAAAACACTCAGCAGCACCTTATGAACACCCAGATATCAAGCTATAGCCTAATATTTAAAATATTTTCGGCTCTATCCCGAGGTACAAAACAGACAGACAGACGGCATCACGAAAACCACTTTTTTTGTTTCAGGGGGTCATGAAACGTCAACATTTATCAAAATCCTGAGCTCAAATTTTTTGACGATCACAATACATTCTCTTCGAAGTGTCGCGAGAAATGTGAAAATTGTTGACTTAATCTTGTTTGATTAGCAATGTTTACTTTATATTTTCTACAATAGTTTTTAATATCTTTCATAAACATAGCAACATTTGAAGATAGCTCTTTACTTTCTCTTGACCCCTCTGAGAGAGAAGTATCGTGAACATAAAAGAAAATCGAACTCGAGACCTTGATAAATTCGACGTTTCATCACCTCCTTAAACCGAGAAAAGTGGTTTTCACGATACCGTCTATCTGTCTGTGTGTCGGTAACTCGGCCTAGAGCCAAAACTGTTTTACCGATCGGGATACAATTTGGTGTTTAGAGTTTTCATTAGGTTCCGTCGAGGAATTTTTAACCCTAAAATTAAGAACAGTTTACTGAAGAGCAAAACAAAAACAGAAAGAAAGTAGATCTCCTCGAAGTCCGCTTTAAATATTTTGATAACATTTTGTATCCAAACATTGTTTAATATTTCAAACAAAATGTCTGTTCTCATTTTCCCATAAAAATAACTTTGAAAATATTTTACACAAGTGCAAATCCACTATTTTGATCATATCTCCACCACTATTTAAGATTATCATTGTCAAGTTTTTTAACTACTAAAAATAAAAAATTTGTATTTGAAATATTTTTTTATAAAACCAATAGGCTCTGAATTATGAGTAAATACATTATATGTATGCGATATTGGCAAAAGTGCCTGCCAGTTGTAATAACAACATATATTAGGTGACCAGTCAACTATAAGACGCTTGTAAGCATACAAATGCTTATTTTCAAACTCACCAGACTAAGATTCACCCCCAATAATAAATCCTCTATAACCACCCCTCAGCTACCAATGCGGTCACATACAGCACCACCGAATTTTCAACTCTGAACCCCTTGCAAACTAAACATCGTTGTGGAAAACGATTTGCGGCGTGTTCTGTCAAGCATCAAGGCCTATATTCAAGAACTGATAATAGCAAAACATCACGATGACCTTCAGATATTTTTCCTCCCAATATGCTGTCAGTTTTATATTGATTTTGATATAAAATAAAGAAGTGGAAAAAAAAACTTTATATTTTTTTTATCATCCCAAAAATAAGGGGGAAAGGGAAGCGTGGAAATTTAATTAGATACCAAGGGGGACGTCAGGTGCAAAAGGTTGGGAGCCATTGTTCTACGCGGACTAACTCGCAGACCTGAAGGCTCTATCTACCGACGTTGTATCATTACCTAAGGGACTCAGTTTAGTATATTTTACATAAACCATTGGGCCGAATACCCTCCTGTAAGAACCGTATAATAATATAGGCTGCAGTTAAAAACTGTAACATTGCCTTTTTTTAGCACAGCGTCTTACTACCCGTTCGGGTTATACATCTATATATTATTTACATTAATGTGGTAGAGCTTAGTAAGGTTTAATTTAGAGGAAGTGAACCCGCATTTGCGTGGAAGGAGAGTTAAAACATTTAGGGAAAATCACACTCAGTGCACCCAACTGGGATCGAACCTTAATCTCCCCTTCTTCGACAGTCTAGTCTATACTGCGTTTTAATCTGCTTTAGTATTGAGGTCAGCGCAGTTGGAGTGGGGAGTGGAGGCTCGTCCCATGCTCGACCAATCCGTGAAGGGTAGTTGTCATAGCAACCAATGTACGTTGCCAGATTTCTTGACAGTCACTGAGTATGCTTTCATAGTAGTAACGCACAAACTCCCGCTATGTGGCAACCATGCTATACGACCTACCCACCACGCGGATCCTAAAGCAGTTTAAATCGCAGTATAGCACGAGAGTAGAGCGTTAGACCATGCGGCCACAGAAGAAGGTAACATTCTCCTTATAAAATAATTAAAACCTTCGAAATAGTACCACTTTCCTGCAGCTCTGGCCTCTCAAGTTTGTTTTGCAGTAGTCACGTGCTCCACACAGCTGGTCTGACATTCACTCGGGAGGAAAGAGGGGTAGTGGTATGGGTTGTAATGGAGAGGGCGTATTGGTGGTATGGGTTGAGAAGAGAAAAAGGGGGAGGGGGATGAGTCGACAAGTCACCTCGCGGCAAGCTTTGAAAGTAAACGGAAAGTGAAATTAAATAATAGACAAGTTGATATTTCAACCAGTATCGAAAGGAGATTTTACCTCTGATCTTGTTTGTTGTCTATTCGATCTGTCAGTAGCTGGAATGAACTTGTGACCTGGTGGTCTAGGGGTAAGGTGTCAGACTTCTGTGCTGGCGGCCGGGGTTCAATCCTCGGTCCCGGCACAGATTTATCTGATTACCAAACCTTTCCTTCACCTCTGACAAGACATCTTGTGAATGTGGGGAATACCAGGTCTCCATCGTGGTTCGGATTCCACGTTAAACTGTAAGTCCTCCATTTCATCTTACAATCACCCTAACATTACACATTAGCGTAAGTGCGTATAACCCGAACGAGTAGTAAGACGCGGTGATAATAATAATAATAGTAGTTGGAATGAACTTATGAACACATAAAGAGCTAATCGATTTAAGGAAAGTACACAAATAATATAAGTTTTAAAAAGATGAGAAAACCAAATTGAAAGCTATAATCTGGCAACAATTTGGCTATAATCTGGTTATACCCACTATCTTATTGTATAGTATTATATTATATAAATGTATTTGCGTACTGTCCAAATTATTATTCAATTTAAGGGTTCTCGACATTTTTTAAACTAGTTATTTACCTTGGTTGTATATAAAAGTAATACAAAGCATTTACAATTACTAAAATTGGAGTTGGTGTTTTAAAAAAATTACCATCCTGGAGGACATTCAAAAATGAAAAGATGGGTACAGGATGAACTAATATATTATAAAAAATAATTTCATCAGATTTTGACCAAATCTGTTGATAGCCTAACTAAACTAACATACAATACCCCATAGTGAATTAACATTACTTTAAAATAACCTAGATTAAATTAAATTATATTTTATTAAACATAGCAAAGCCAAATAATGTCATGATATACTTCATGGACCGCATCCACCAAACTAGTGTTAATTTTATATCTATTATTATATTATTATTAGCACCGCGTCTTACTACCCGTTCGGGTTATACGCACTTACGCTAATGTGTAATGGTAGGGTGATTGTGAGATGAAATGAAGGACCTACAGTTTAACGTGGAATCCGAACCACGGTGGTGACCTGGCATTCCACACATTCACAAGATGTCTTGTCAGAGGTGAAGGAAGGGTTTGGTAATCAGATAAATCTGTGCCGGGACCGAGGATTGAACCCCGGCCGCCAGCACAGAAGTCTGACACCTTACCCCTAGACCACCAGGTCACCCTAATTTTATATCTAGTATGGGCCTATAACTAGTTAGTGTCGTGCATCTCTATGTAAGTTTGACAGTTATTTGAAGTGAGGCTCGATGCTTTGAGCTAGACCTAAATTTTTAGATAGGCCTAACAGACATTATTGTTAACTATTCTGAATTGTCAACATACTTAATAGAATCAACATTGCCCCCATTCACAAACTAATCATTCCTTGTCTTATAAAACTTTATCAAAACTAGAGTAAATGTAATTTTTTACTAATTTTTGATAAGTTGTAGATAGTTTTGATTTAATTTTAAAATATTGTATAATAATAAATAAACCCAGGAATTTTTTTTAAGAACTGGTCATCCCGTTGATGCATTATGCGTCAATTTTAGCCATTAAATTTTAGAAATAAGCTCAAGATTTATAAAAATATAGATAATCTTCCATTTTGTTATATAAAATTTCATTTTTTAAATAAAATTTAAATTAGTGATGTGGAAGTGTGAGAATATTTTTAGCACCACATCTTACTACCCGTTCGTCTTATATGCTTATGTACTAATTACGCTATTGTATTAAAGATGAGGAAAGTTGAATTTATAGAAAAGTGTACCCACATTTGCACGGTGGATGAGTAAAAAATCATTTAGGAAAAACCACCAATAGTACATGCAAACGGGTTCAAATACTGATCTCCCCCTATCGGCAGTCTAATATATTACGAAAGTAGTGCCTTAGACCATAAGGCCACTGAAGTGTGTAATCATTTTATTTTATTTTATTACATCTTTACAGATGAGAATTTGTAAAATTTAATAGGTTAAATAATCCTGGAAATAAATGCTTATTCTTTAAAAAAGAAAATTAAAATTGTTTTTTGGATAGCTCGAGAAAGTGCTGTCAAAATAAATGGTCGTGTTTTGAAATTATGGTTTTCTCTTAAATAATTTAATCAATTAAAGAAATATATTGTTATATCCGCTGTATACAAGCTTTAATTTTCTTTTTTTTTAAATGATCGAAATGGGGTTGTTAGAACTCATAGAATCACTGTTGAAAGTAATTTGTTCGTGTTTTAAATAAATAATAAATATTTTATATATATAAGCAACTATGCATGGGGTACTATTTTTTATAGCTCCAACCCTTTAAAAAAATGTACAGCTCTTAGCTTAAAATAATTGTGGGCCGAAGGAGGATCTAAAAGCAAACCCACGGTAAATATCTTTGTATGTTCCAAGTTTGATCGAGATCCACATAACAATTCAAAAAGGGTGTAACAAGATATTTTTTGTGAGGAAGTGGGAGAGGGGAGGGGAGATGGGGTTGGGAGTTCTGACTGCGGTGGATTGTGGCCAAGTCAAGTCCTCAACAGGGTAAACCAATAGAACAATAATTCTATTTTGAAGCAATTTAAAGTTCTCTTAGACATAATTTGGACTGTATTTGCTAGGAATTTTATAATGCTCAATCAAAATATGAGCCTAGACATTGACGAGGATTAAAAAAATACATTAGTACTAATGAATAAACATACTTAAGGGGGATGAGGGGAGTATTGAACCCCATAAACCTCCTTATACACCTCCTACCCCCTCCAGTTAGTCCCAGTTTCTAAAGTTGTTAGGAAAACAATATAAACACACAAAGAGACACGTGGACATATACGGTTTTTACATCAACCCTTTTTTCCCTCTATACAGGAAATACCGAAATAGGATAAGATGTACAAGTTGGGACTGAACCTAGCACAAACGCGTCAAAGTCTAGACAGTCATGATGTCAATATTGGTCATATTTATAGTATGTTATATTAACCATTGATATACCCGCACCCGACCAGGATCGAACCTTGATCTCCCCGGCTTTGGCAGTCTAGTCTATCGCGAGAGTAGAGCGTTAGACCATGAGGCCACTAAATATACTAATTTAATTGTTGAAACAGATCTTTGTGATTTTTTTTTTCTAAAATTCTAATCCCATTATTGCTAACAATTTTAATCCAAGGGAAAAGGATGAGAAAGACAGTTTAGAGGAAGGGAACTCGCATTGGCTTGGAAAGATAGAAAAATCACACGTGGAAAACAACAGCTATGGTACCCGGCTGAGAATCAAAAATCTAATTCTTTGACACCAATAATACAGTCGATTATTTGGTATTATATTATACATATATTGTAAATATAAATATTATAAATTAATTAATATTATAAACTTGATGGATTGATGCTGCTTTATTATCAAGTTAGGTGGAATTAAGTCAGTGGCAACCCCAGAAATGTTCTTTAGAGGGGGTATAAAATGGAACAAGGCGATTATATCCAAACTTTTTTTCCCCAGAATGGGAATTTCAGGGTACTTTTAATGCGTATAAAATTGTTGTTTACCATTTGAAAATTAAGTCGTAGTACTACTCAAATTTATCCCAAGCACTAGGCATATCTTCACTACTATTTTTTGTAATTTCAAATTCCGATATTTTAAGCTTTTATCAAAATTATTTGCGATTTTGGGGGTGTCGAATTCCCTGCTTGCTCTACCCTAGGTGCGTCAATGAACGATATAGAATAATTTCTGGAAGAAAAAGTTATAAAAAATAATTTCAAGGTGGAAAACTTTATAATGATTTAACATTACTAAATTAAATATGTTTAATGAAACGCATTTCACTCACCCTTCTGTCAACATTGAACAAGTATCGCATATGGCGCGCTTCTTGGCCCGTGTAGTAAAACTCGTGGTGGATTTTCAGTTCACTCAACGCATGCGCTCCGAACGAACACGTTCACACTACTGACAAATATTTTAACATTCACCGCGCGCGGCAAGCTAGCAGATACCAACATTAAAAAAAAAAAACACAACAAACAACGGAAAAAGTTCGCATTTCTAATAAACAACAGACACTCACACATACTCTCCTTGACATAAAGTCAACTAACTGGTTGGTTCACGCAGAAATGTCATTTTCGTGACGACACAGCTCAATATTTGGTCAGCTGCTTGAAGGTACTTGCTTTTTGCTTCATTTTAGTTCCATAAATAAACTTAAAAACATATTATGCTAGTGGTGCTGTTACGTCAGAAGTGATTTAGCTGTGTAAACAATATACAAAATTAAAGCTAATGAGATTGATAACGATGCTAGTATCTTAAGATCTGTCGTGGTTTATGTATTGTGATTTATCCACCGATAAACTTAAAACATATTATGCTAGTGGTTCTGTTACGTCAGAAGTGATTTAGCTGTGTAAACAATATACAAAATTAAAGCTAATGAGATTGATAACGATGCTAGTATCTTAAGATCTGTCGTGGTGTATGTATTGTGATTTATCCACCAATAAACTTAAAACATATTATGCTAGTGGTTCTGTTACGTCAAAAGTGATTTAGTTGTGTAAACAATATACAATATTAAAGCTAATGAGATTGATAACGATGCTAGTATCTTAAGATCTGTCGTGGTGTATGTATTGTGATTTATCCACCAATAAACTTAAAACATATTATGCTAGTGGTTCTGTTACGTCAGAAGTGATTTAGCTGTGTAAACAATATACAAAATTAAAGCTTATGAGATTGATAACGATGCTTGTATCTTAAGATCTGTCGTGGTTTATGTATTGTGATTTATCCACCGATAAACTTAAAACATATTATGCTAGTGGTTCTGTTACGTCAGAAGTGATTTAGTTGTGTAAACAATATACAAAATTAAAGCTAATGAGATTGATAACGATGCTAGTATCTTAAGATCTGTCGTGGTTTATGTATTGTGATTTATCCACAGATAAACTTAAAACATATTATGCTAGTGGTTCTGTTACGTCAGAAGTGATTTAGTTGTGTAAACAATATACAAAATTAAAGCTAATGAGATTGATAACGATGCTAGTATCTTAAGATCTGTCGTGGTTTATGTATTGTGATTTATCCACCGATAAACTTAAAACATATAGTTGCGTTAGAAATTAATAAGTTTATTAAACAGTCTACGAAACTAAGGATAGTGAGGTTTAAAAGTATGCTAGTATTTTAAGAGCTTTTTGTCCTTTTTACTGTCTGGTAGGCCTATATCCTCATTTAATACACTAATGGGAAGAACATTTACTCGCATTTGCGTGAAGAGAAAGCAGGATTTTTTTTTAGTAAAAAACACCCTAAGTACACCCGGTTGACATTCGAACCTCGACCTATGTGGGGTGGACATGATGTTGATTAATACTAGAATATATCTAGGACCCGTTTCGACTGTTGAAAGGTTTAAAGAGTCACTTTCGCAATAGATTAGATTGCAGGTAATGGGGATATCGGGGTTTGAATCCCGGCCAAGGGTACTGAAGGTGATTTTACCTAAACATTTTTCCGCTATCCTTTCACGCTAATGTGGATACACTTCCTCAAAATTCAACTTTAACCCACCTTAACTAGTGTATAACACGAAAGGGTAGTAAGTCGTGGTGTTAAAAGTAATTTTCTAGTTTCACTTGCAGTTTTATTTGAATGGACCATGTAATTTACGAATATAAAATAACTAGCCGAAGTAAGCAGCTTTCCTGGGGTAACCACGCAAAACATTGCGTGTTTAACCTGGTCAAAGTTTTTCTTTGCTTCTAACATAAATAAAAAAAGTATATTTTATTTCTTCAAACCCAGTTTTAATAAATTTAAAAAAATTCTAATAAAGAATTGTAAATTCCAGCTTTGAGGTGCACATATTTGTGTGAACAGGGGCTACCAATTTTTTTTAATGTAAACTCTCTCTCTGCATGCGGTTGAATTAGGAAGTGAAAGAATGTGGAATGAAATATAGAATGGCAAAGTGTGAAGTGATGGTAATGACAGAAAAGAGGATAAGGTCAAGCAAAGATATAAAGTTGGTTGGAGTAGAGCTGAGAAAAGTACAGAACGTAAAATATCTTGGAAGTGTGATTAAGGAGAAAGGTGGAGGTAAGAGAAGCTTTAATGAGAAGAGGACAGCAGGGAGAGTTGTTATATAGGTGTGTAAGAGTCCTGCTATGGAGAAGAGAAGTGGCCTTGAAATGTAAGGAAGTGTTGTATAGGGTATACTTTGTACCCATGGTCACACATGCAGCAGAAACATGGACAATTAATGTAAGAAAAACCAGGAAAGTGGAGGACATGGGAATGAAGTTTGTGAGGAACATGTTAGCTGTCATGAGGAGAAACAAGATTAGGAATGAATTTATCCGGGGAAGAATTGTGGTACAGGGAGTACATGAGATAGTAAAGGAAGCAAGACTGAGATAGTTTGGACATGTAATGAGAATGTAAAAAGAAAGGATGCCAAAGAAAATGTCGGAAATGAAGGATGTGGGAAAAATACTGCAGGGGAGGCCAAGAAAGAGAATAGTGAGAGGTGAATAATGGAATAAATTAAAGGAGGAAGAATGGTGAAAGGACAGAGTAAGATGGTGGCATTTTACTAAACTGACCCGATGACAGGCTGGAAAGAGTTGCTGTTTATGATGATGATGTCATGGGTTGGTATCAAGCTCATACATAAAAACTCTTTATTTTATTAATATAGATAAAAAGATACCCTGCTATGAAATCTTTCAAAAGAGTAAAACATATCTTACCACTTCAACTTAAAACTATGCTGATACAAAGTATGACACTGCCTCATTTTGACTATTATGACGTTGTTTACATTGACTTGCTGCAGGAACTAGTTAATCGACTCCAACACTCACAGACCAGTGTGTTCACTTCATTTACAATTTAAAATACTTCGACCACACAACCGCATACATCAAACAGCTGAATAGAGAGATACCACTAAAAAATGACATACGTTAATTACAGTCCAACTTTTATAGGAAGAACCTTATAATCTGCTTCGGTGGCCTGATGGTTTAAGGCGTCACTTTCATGTTGAGCTAGTCTTCCGATGACGGGGAGATTGGAGCTCGAATCTCGGTGGGTGGTTTCTCCTAAATGATTTTCCACTATCCTTCCACGCTAATGTGGATATATTACCTCTAAAATAATTCCTTATTCCTCCCTACCTCATTAGAGTAATTATCATATTTGCGTATACCATGAACAGGTAGTAAGACTCGGTGATAAAAAATGTATAGTCATACATTTGAAAAATTACACCTGAACACGGGACACTTCCCATGTCTAGGCGTATATTTTTAATTTTATGAATATGATACTTGATGTAGTTATATCTGTAACCCATAGAGCATTCCGATCTTCCAAAGTTCGCTGTTCATGTACATTTAATTGTACAAACGTTAGCTTTCTTTCAACTTTTGTATAAGATATAGTGTAGATTTGTTAAAAATAAATAATTATTGTGCCTGATGAATGAATCTCTTCTTGTGGTAAACTAAACAGATTTATTATTATTAACACCGCGTCTTACTACCCGTTCAGTTTATACGCACTTACGCTAATAAGTAATGGTAGGGTGATTGTGAGATGAAACTGGAGGACCTACAGTTTAACGTGGAATCCGAACCACGGTGGAGACCTGTCATTCCTCACATTCACAAGTTGTGATTAATACACGTCTTGTCAGAGGTGAAGGAAGGGTTTGGCATTCAGATAAATCTGTGCCGGGACCGAGGATTGAACCCCAGACCCCCAACACAGAAGTCTGCACCTTACCCCTAGACCACCAGGTCACCAACTACACAGATAATGTATATTATTTAACCAGCATATATTTATTTATTTATTTAACACCACGTCTTACGACCCGTTAGGGTTATACGCTTATATACTAATTACGCTAATGTGTTAGGAGTTGGGTAGGTTAAATTTAGAGGAAGTGAACCCGCATTTGCATGGAGGGAGAGTGGAAAACCGTTAAAATTCATCCGACTGAGATTCGAACCTCGATCTTCCCATCCTCTGCAGTCTACTCAACACGAAACCAGCGCGTCAGCTAACTACGCCACAGAGGTGGGTCACCATATATCACAGGGAGTGATCGGCCCGCTAATAATGAATAAATAGTGGAACATGAGCCTGATTTGACCACGCCCATTCTAGACATTTCACTTTCTTTACATCAACAAACTGTTCATACGCCCGTCGGCATTTCTCTGCTCTTAACGAGCGAGACCGGTTTAAAGTGGGACAGCTTTAACAGCATAATATGCTCAACACCAGAGTAAATAGTTTAATAAAGAACCCCTTAATTTTATATTTTAAAATATGGTAGAGTAACTAGAGCTTAAAACACATTTTCTACAAAAAATTAAATGGTACAGTGCACCGCACCAACTTTATAGCTCCTTTACTAAATTACACTTAAAACGTAAGATATGTTAAACGAAATAATATACATTGTCATAGAAACATAATGAGGTAAAGAGAATATCACATGCCCCCAAAGAGAATACATGAAATTATACACACTGTTACGGAAACATGATTTGTTCTGTGTATTTTCAACTCATTCCCCAAAGCAATGTATAAATAATATATTTGCCTACAACTCATAAAACATTCATTTTGTCATATATCCTTTCAAATAAAATTTTTGTACCTTTACGAGACCTACAACTTTTCAATGGTAAGTTATTTCATATCTCAAAGAGTGTCGGATATATTATCAAAATTGAAATTTAATCATATGTAAAGAAAGTACTCTCAAAGTTATTTTCATGAGAAATGAAATGCACCATTTTGTTTGTGATCTTGATCAATGCCTGTATCTGGATACGAATTTTAATCAAAATCGTTAGAGCTGATTTTGAGAAAATCTATTTTGTTTCTTGTGGCCCTTAAGTAAACTAATCTTAACATTATATAATTCCGAAAACAACTCGGAGAACCTTATAAAAACCTTAGATACCAAATTTCAGCTCTATTTGTCAAATTGTTTCGGCTCTAGCCTGAATAACAGACAAACTGCATCGTGAAAAACACTTTTTTGGATTCAGGGGGTCATGAAACGTAGACATCCTTCAAAATCTCAAATTTGATTTGTTTTGACGCTCGCAATACTTTGTCTCTCCAAGGAGTTACAAAAGGGTAATCAATATTTTAGACTTATCATTTTGCACCGCGTTTTACTACTTGTTCAGGTTATTCGCATATACGATGAGGGAGGAAGCATTTTAAAGGAAATCTACCCGCATTTACATAGAAGGAGGGTGGGAAAGCAATTAGGAACAAAAACCTCAGTAGACCTGACCGATATTCAAACCTATATCTCCCCATCATCAACAGGCCAGTCTAGCACGAAAGCTACTTCTTAGACCATTCAGCCACTTAACGTTAAAAAACTGGATGTTTCTAGAAGCTATTTAACTCGAATGTTTGTGAATAGATCAACTACAAACTATATATACTTTGTATGATTTTATACCCAGTATTGTGTGCAAGGGCTGGCGATTGGGGTGATCGCTCCTCCCCACCCCCGACAAACCCCCCCCCCCACAAGAAATAAAACATTAACTTTCTATTTTAAATGCCTTATTGTTTTGTGCCTACAACAATGTTCTTCCTGCATGAAATAATTAGGTAAAAACAAATTGATGGTGTGCAGTTTAAATTAAAAATAGAACACCTACCACACTTGAAATATTTACCAGGAAATAAAGTGAGGAAAGTTTATATAATTAGCGTTTTTTATAAATTCCTTATGTAGCCTACTCCCTTTTACTTTCTTACTAATACATTTGTATGAAATCAAACAGTTACTTAATTTTTACCTTTCTTCATATACGCTATGATGTAATTTATATGTGTCTGTGAGAAAGGAAAATAATAGATTAAAATAACTACTAAACTAATCCCTATTTTGATATGTTCAATCTAAGATAACAAAAACCTGCACTTTGATGTGATCTGTCCGATTATTTTCAAGATAATATAAAACGTGTGCTTTCTCTCCTAGAGTGTGATACAGACCGTCATGTTACAATATCCGGTCACTGGTCTCCTAGCCCATTCTGCTCTACGTATTTTACTGATAAAGCGTTATCAGTTTCAATTAACAAAATTGTATTTTATACTGCTTCTAATCAACATCAGCAAGTTTCATATTTCTTGATGAGCACAGAGCTGTGAAATAAAACAAGTTTTAACAAAGACAACATCAAATAATGATTTTTATTATATTTGAGATATTTAACGTGCACTTTCTGAGCAGAATGATTATATCAGCATACGACTTATAAACTAACTTATAACCGACACAGCCCCCGGTCGTTAATTCATCACTGTGAAGGTGACCTGGTGATATAGGGGTAAGGCGTTGGACTTCTGTGCTCGGGGTCCGGGGTTAAATCCTCGGTCCAGGCACAGATTTATCTGATTACCAAACCCTTCCTTCACCTCTGACAAGACATCTTGTGAATGTGGGGAATGCCAGGCCTCCACCGTGGTTCGGATTCCACGTTAAACTGTAGGACCTCAATTTCATCTCACAATCACCCTACCATTACACATTAGCGTAAGTGCGTATAACCCGAACGGGTAGTAAGACGCGGTAATAATAATAATAATAATAATACACTGTGAAAGGGGAAACTCATATTTAATCAATGATACATTTTTCTACTATGCCAGGAATTGAACCAGGAATCCTTTGCTCAGTGGGCAGCTTGTTCAGATTAGCGATAGAGAGAGAAACCACTCACAACAACAACAACAACAACAAATCTAACACACTCACATCGTTTACTTTCAAGTAGATACTGAGAGTAATGGTTATGGCTGGCGTTTGTGCCCTACAGTCGCGCCACGATGCGCCACTAAAATAGTGGCTTGGCTGTAGTCCCGCGTGGAACCCTAATTTCTGGTATCGTGACCAAGGCAGTGCTACCAGGGTGAAGAAGTCAACTACTCAGACCGGAGGAAGCACCACTGTTCTGCAAGGCCGAATTTACCACTAGGCCCGGGCCTGGAGCTCAACTCTATGGAGGGGGCCACTCGAAAGGCAAAGATGAAACATTTATATGAGTCTGATTGAAGTAAGCAGGTTCCTTCCTACGCAAGGAAGATATGGTGGAGATCTACCCAAATGTCAATATTGTTCTTATCGTTCTTGCCTTAAGTGCACCGGCAACAAATTGCGCTGAAAAACAGTCATTTTCTCACTGCACCGCGTCAAGAATTATTTAAGATCAACCACTGGAGCCGAGAGACTGTCAGTAGTGCCCACAATTGAAGAATAATAATATTAATATATATATATATATATATATATATATATATATATATATATATATATGATGTAGTTGATGCATTTCTTGCAGAAAACAAGGAAATAGGTGATTGTGTTTTAATTTAATAGTCTCGTGTCTCGTCTTCTTTAAGAAAAAGTTAACAAATATTATTTTTGCTGCTGCATTTATTCAGGCAGCAATTTGTTTTATAATATTTAGTATGTTACTATGTCCAGAAATATGAAGAAGGTGGTAAAAAAATGTATATTAAATTGTTTAATTATCTAATTATTTTTGTTACTTGGAAATGTTATTAACTCAAAATATGTGCCCTAACACTAGCAGGTTAAATTTGTAACTAAGTTATTTTTAATACCAGAAACTCACATTTTTGTTTTACTAGTGGATTCTGTGTCTGAAAAAAAAAAGGAGGGGAAGGGGGCAACCTCGACAAGGGCCTGCTGAGCTTCAACATGTAAATCCGGCCCTGCTGTTCTGTGGCTTGAAACCCCCAATTTATCTCCAGAATTTGCAAGCGGAAGCTCTTCTCAGAAACTCCGTCTGAAGTGGACCTTAATCTCTTGTACTTCCCCACCCCGCCATCAAACCCAAGAACTCTTACCGAAAAAATATACTGCATAAGATCATGTCACAACAAAATAGTCTGGGTTGGTTGTTTTTTTCAACATGGGCATCTAACGTGCATTTTTATAAACAAGCTTGTGATACAAGTACACGACTTACAGACAAACTTATCTATATAATGTAGACAACAGCCAGTCCTTTGACTTTTAATTCCTCACTTAATAATGAGAAGCCATCCTTTCAACAATAACACATATTTTAATCGTGCCGGGAATTTAATCCAGTGGGTCGTAAGTCAAAGAAAATACTAGGGCTTTGTCCAATATAATCTTACACTTTGGGAGAATAACACCATTAATAATTACGTCACTGTGTCCAAGGTTCTAGGGTAGCAGGGAGGGTAAAAGCTATCATGTGACGCATTCGCGTGTAAATACGAGAGGGTAAATAAAACAACAAAGTTATAACAGTCCAATACCAACTGTCCGAATATCTAACCAGACTCCGGACAAACGGTTGCCCAGACATATTTTAGGAGAGAAGTAAAAACCAGGAAGTGAGCACATGCTTTAAAACCAGCTGAGGTTGTTTCTGTTAATTTGTTTAAATAGACTATATTAATCTGATATTCAATCCACGTGCCCACCGATGCGAGTAGGTGGCTGTTAAAGTTTTTTTTTTAAAAAACACTCATAATAAATATTGACTTAGTGTGTGACACAGTGTTTATTGAAACAAAGGTTTGTTGATTGATAAGAATGCTATTTTTATTTATGTCAAAGAACCACTCTATCTATGAAGTAAACAGATTATTTTCATTATAAAATCATTATTTTTAAGTACTTATTATAAAACCACTTATCTCTGTAGTATACGAACTAAAGTTTCTATAATTATTATTGTTTCAAGTGGGGAGTATGTAATTCATCGAGACACTTAAATACTTAAAATAAAGATCAAAACAAAAGCAATAAATAACTTTCATACTTTTTATGGTGTTATTTATGGAGTATTTTGTATGTATAAGGAGTCATCCATAAACCACGTAACGCCGTTGAGAGGGGGATGTTAAGATGGGGATGTAACGGACGTGAGAAGAGGTAAGGGTTTTTTCCGTTTTTATAATTTTATAACAAAACAAATTTTCGTCAAAATTAAATAAATATTTCTCCGGTAGAAAAATAAACTTTAACTTCCTTTGTATGGTGACCTCAACAGTTGTTGAATATCTGTCAAGGGTGTCCTGGAATTTAATTACAACTTTTTCTTTTCATATAAAAAGTTTGTCATCTAATGCCGCTATGCTCTTAACGGATATTCAACAACTGTTGATATCACCGTGTGAATGAAATTAAATTTTATGTTTCTACTAGAGCAATATTTTTTTATTTTGGCCAAAAAAAAATTGCTATAATAACTGAAAAAAAAAACACTGGCCCTGTCTCGCGTCTCCTACATCCCCACGTTAAGCTTTCGAAACGTGATCAATAGTAATAATAAATAGTAGGAGGGGGGTATTGGGAGGGGGAGGGGGAATAAAAAATGTTAAATTGAGTTACGATTTTATGTTTATGAAAAAAAGTGTACAAGCTTGGCCAAATGTTTTGCAAAACAAATTTAATGGAATTTGAACAAATTGATTAATTGTATTTCAACTATTTATAATCACTTGTTAACTGAGCACGTTGGCACTGAGAAGATCTGCTTACATAAACGTATTATTATTTAATTGGTAAGAACAAAACAAAGGATTGCTAACGGATTAATTTACAAGGAAGGGATGAGTAAGGAAGTTTAGATTAAATTCAGCCACGTTAGCACGGGAGAGGATAGAAAATAACATGTGGAATACCACCCCACTGGGTTCTAATCCTGCTGACGGAAGACACAAATGCCAAACGAATTTTACATGATCTCCGCACAGTTGGAGGGATCTTTTTTCACCTGGGACAGAGACTGTATTTGTGGTGAACTCCTAATTATTCGTAGCCCTCCCGCTTCCGTACAACTCTCCATACGATCTTGATCATGGCTAAGGTCTAATGAAGTGTTTTGGTTCTCATTCCTCCCACTGAGACACTTCGGACGCAAATCACTAACGAATAAATTAGTTCTCATCAACTTAACAACAACCCTAATTTGGGGGCAAGGACTTCGTTACGCTTGCATTTTAATAGTTTTGTTGACGTCTGTCTTTTGTTTGTCACGCTACAGCCAGACATGGTATCAAGGGGGAGACACACGTGAGTTTTTTTTTATATATATATATTCTTCAACGAAAATGTAACTATAGTAGGATTCTGACAGCAAGAACCGTGTTCAACAGTTACAAAAGTTCATAAAACTAGGGGCATTCATGTATGCAAACGTCAAGTCACTGATCATCAGCTGCCACTTTAGATAGATAATATAAATACCTATGAAATAACACCAATATTATAGTAAAACGTTATAACTATTAATGTTGACAGCTAAAATGGTTTGTATTTTCTAAGTTGTTCATACTAGCAGCATCCCACTGTAGCAGCTTTAGGTGTGGATATAGGGAACGATAGACAAGGTCAGGGTTTTTGCAAGGGTTTTTTTAGTAGCAAAACTTTTTTTTGCTCAACATAAATCAAATATTGCTCCAGTACAAACATATAGCTTAATTTTCTCTACAAGGTGATACCACCATTTGTTGAATATTTACCGAGATCATAGGGGATTAGATGAGAAACTTTTTAAATGGAGAGAAAAATTTGTCTTCAAATTCCAGGACACCCTTCACAGATATTCTACCATTGTTAATATCACAATGCGAAGAAAATTAAAATCTACGTTTGTACTGTACATGCATATGATAAGTGTAACGTGTGAAATCTGTATAATGTCGAGGTTAACCGGGAGATGTCAGCATTAGCCAGATGCAGTGGATAGAGTCAGAAATAGAGAGTAATTTATCTCATTTATGACATCCGGATAATATCGACACTAGCCAGCAAGACTTGGATAACGTGGAATAATATTTGTATAATAACCAAGCACGTTTCAAAACGAATTTTATTTTGAAACAATATTTAGAAATTGGACAGTAAATTGGGTCGTAGCAGTGGAATAACATTCTAAATGCTTCATTTTATGCTTTATTTAATCTCACCTAGCTTAAGCTAATCTAACATAGCCTAAACTCACCTAAACTAATAAAAGTTAACCCAGCCTAATCTAACCTAGCCTCAACCATAGAAATTGCCACTACCCAAGTGTGGGGGGATAATGTCAATATTATCTGGATAAACTTCGAAAAACGTTATTCAATCACCTCTCACTCAACATTATCCACGCATATCAGATAACGTCAACATTATCTGGATAATATTGACTTTATCCGTGTTCAGACTTTAGACTTAACCGTAGCACATACATACCTAATGACGCAGTTCCTTAAGGGGTAGGACCCGCCTCGGTGGCGTAGTTGGCTAACGCGCTTGTCGTGTTGAGCCCGGCTGCTGAGAACGGGGAGATCGAGGTTCGAATCTCGGTCGGGTGAACTGGGGGTGGTTTTTCCTAAATGGTTTTCCACTCTACCTCCACGCAAATGCGGGTTCACTTCCTCTAATTCAACCTCCCCAATTCCTAATCCATTAGAGTAATTAGTACTTAAAGCGTATAACCCGAACGGGTAGTAAGACGCGTGCTAAGTAGTAGTACTTAAGGGGTAGGCAAGCAATTGCGCATATAGCTCAAAAAACAACTCCATATTTAATCCATCTCCACTAACTTTTTGCTTACTTATCTATTCTTGAATACTATCTTCGTTTCAACAACATCCATACACCGATTGATATATGTTCTTTTATTCTTAAAAATCATAATGTTTCTCTTTTTTACACATTTGTCCATAACATTTAATCACGTCTGACATGGCCTACTCCTTCCATTAAATGCACACACTCCACCATATTAATTATATTTGCTTCGTCACTCGATCCACACTCATCCGCTCAACATCTCCAAACCAACGTAAGACTCTTCTTTAACATTGACCTATTGCATTCCCTTTCAAACCACACTCCTTCAGCACCCATTCATAGCTGATTCTGCCCAAACGAGTTTTTCCACATAGATTTTCTAGTTATCTCATTCCAACCGCGTTCACTTTGCTCTTATGTTTCTCCTGACAAACCCACGTTTCACATCCGTAAAATAATGTTGACATTAACACACGTTTATTTGCTGCTCGATAATTATTTGATTTATTTTTATCCACAAAAATGTTTTTTATGCAAATACTGCAAAGATAACTTATGTTCCCTATATCTCCCCCCTTAAATATGCTGCTCCACTACGTATTACCCTTCCAAGATATCACCTTATTTACACTTATGGGCGAGGGACAAGATCAGTAGAATTTAAATAAAGTGTAACGCTCTTGTAGGAATTAATCGTGGTGAACCGTTAATGAAACAAAAAGATAACCTGTCAGGATTTTAACCCCAAACTCTTCGTCACCGGTAAACCAAACAATATAAGAATGATGCTATTGTCTTCGTGTCCATCAGTGTAGTTAAGGCATTATTTCATATGTTTGCATTATATTTTAATAATTTAAGGAACACAACTTAAATTTTTGAGGTGCCTAAATTTAAATTCGGAGGAAGACATAGGAAAGAGTGAGAGGTAGCCCACACATATAAATAATATCACAATATTATTTCCACAATCAACTCTAGTCCAATTTTCATAGAAAAGGCCTTTTATAAAAATATTAAAAAAAAACTAAAATGATAACATTGTATTAGTGTTATTTTCATGGGCATAAAGAAGGCCGTATATGTGTTTCAAACCCCCTAGAAATTTTCCGAAATTTTTAATATGAAGCTTAAAAATATCCTTGTATCAAACTTCAAATAACTTAATACAGGCATTCCATTTTCAAAAAACACCCCGGTGAATTTCACTTTATATTACTTCTAAAGTCATTCGATTAAAAAGCTGCAAGGCTGGTAGGGGGGACATTCCAAATATATTTTGGGGGAAGACCACTTTCAATAGTTTCTAAGGAAATCTACATTTTTTCAAAAAAAATCCAAGAGAGGATCATTCCAAATAACTTCTAAGAGCATCCAATTTTTAAAAGTTGCTCTTGGAAAACCACTTCAAATAGCTTATAGAGGCATATAATTTTCGAGAAAAAAAAAAGCCGGGGAAGAACACTCTAAGTAGCTACTAGGGTATTCCAAATTTCAAAAAAATGTTCGGTGAAAATAACTTCAAATATTCTAGAGAGTTTTATTTATTAAAAAATATCCTGGTGAGCACTTCTTAGAGGTATCCAATTTTTAAAAATTGGCAGGACTACCCCAAAAAGCCTCTAGAAATATCCTGATTTCAAAATATTTTGAACGATGCACTGTTCTAAATAGCTGTTAAAAGAGTAAAATTTTCAAAATCTTTCCAAATGAGAACTACCATAAATAGCTTCTAGGAGCATCCAATTTTCTAACATTAGCTGGGGAAATTTGTTACTTGACCCCTTCCCCCCCCCCCCCCCCCACCTCTATTACACAAATAAAGTTCAACCGTGTTGCTGTATAAAATAACAATGTTCTTTCTGAGGGTTTAATAGTAACTTAAGTAGTCTTAAAATAATTTTACAAACCTATGATTATGGACCCTCCCCCTGCCTCCAAATTAAATTCTCCCTATGCCCATGGTTATTTTAGAGATATTTATCATATCCATAAGAAATGACAGCTGCAGATCACATGACTTGACGTATGAGTACGCGAAATTATATTTGGTAACGTTTCTAACTGTTAGAACTGTATGTGTCCTAATGCTTTTTTACCTGTTTATTTTCGAATCCCTTGATAATTTGTTTGCTTTTTTTTTAAAAATTTAAAAGAATAAACTTTGTGTCTGTTTATTGATTAAAGGTCCTGGGTTTGATTCCCGGCACGGTCGAAATAACTTTCAAATCAGAATTTGTTGTTTCATTTTTCGCAGTGATAATTTGAATGCTGGGTGGCCGGATATTGTATTTGTTTTATAGCTACGCTAATTTGTAAAATGTTATGTGGTGGTATAATTAGGTTATTCAGAAAGTTAACTGGACTTCTTAAGATTTTATCTTTGCTCAACGGCCAGTGTTGGTATTTGTGTACCTACCTTTACTTACATGGAAGCGTGAGAAATGACAGTCAAGGAGTTACCAGAGAATAACAGTACATATTTTATTTGCTATGAGATAAATGGATGATACACAATAAAACTTACAAATGCAGTAATATCGCTTAAAGCAAGTTAAGTTGAAGACTTAGTAGTCAAACATAACATTTCATAAGATACCAAAATGACTAGAATGTTCCAAGTAATATACTTTAATTTAAACATAATGTTTCATTAATATGAAGATAGACTAGAGTTTATAGTGAGAAACTTTAATATAAACATATTATTCCATTAATATGAAAACAGACTATCGTTTAAAGTGGAAGACTTTAATATAAACATATTATTCCATTAATATGAAAATAGACTATTGTTTAATGTGAGAGACGTTAATAATCAATAAGGCGTGCCCATAAAAAATACACTAGTTCGCCAACCGCTTGAGGCCAAAATAAATGAGAAGACGCCGTAAACAAATGAAGTTTACTAGATACCCCAAAGATAAGGATATTAATATTCCACAAAAACATTACATTACTAAAATAAATAGATATTTCCCAGATCACTCTGAGGTAAAGACAATAATATCAATTGAGCCCGCCAATATTGGCGTAAATACCCTGAGCACACTAATGACCAAGATCCCCAGATAATGTAATAAATTCATAGTAAAGTTTGCCCACCTCCTGGGCTAATGCTCTGTCTAACGACATGATAGAGCAGCGTGAAATAAGGCAACATCGAGAAAAATGTCTTACTACCACTAATAAGTTAGCACGCATCATACATTAAATAGAGTCAGAGTAAAATTAAGTGCCCCGTCTAGAAATGTATCCCATAGAGATAGACTAGTACAAAAACCGCACAAATATGTGACGGCCATCTTTCTATTGCACCGCTTAAGGCAGCCAAGGTAACCATAGTTACATACAAGAAGTGAGTACTCCTCATATAATAATAAAATAATACAAATACAGTCAAAGCCAACATCCCTGAAATATACCCATTTACTAATGATGCAAATGATTAAATAGGAAGGCGGTAAGAGCGCTACTCAAAGTTAGCCGCCTGGTGGCGAGAATAGAAACAAGGTTCACTTATGAATAAAGATTTGGCTCCCCAAACAATTAAATAGAAATAAATCGTGGTTAAAAATTAACCACGTTGAAACCCCATAGAAACCCATCCCAAAGTTAACAATTAAAGTTTATAAATCCGAACCAATAATTTTGAAGAGATTTCTCCCATTTTAAGTCGAAATAGAATTTTGATGAATATAATTAAGTCTAAGCTTAATTCGGTGCTCTCACCTTAATAAGCCAGTGATACAATGAGTGATGATACAAACGAGCCACCACAATATATAGTAAGCACGTACCATGACATGCCCATAAAGTGAGGAAAAAATTAGGGGGAAATGAGTGGAAGGGAGGAGACAGAACAGCGCTGGGAAGGATGGTGGACACTCCAGGGGCTAGTAGAAAGCAGTAGAAAGCGCTGGAACCGTCCAGGCGGCGGAAACGAAGACTAGATGCGTGTAGTTGCTATCACTTGATCTTTCTGGGCGTGCCTTCCTTCATGAGCAGACAGTTGAATCATATCTACGTTTAGTCCGTGGAATTGTGTGTCAGAGTTCAATAGGGCAGGGGGTGAGTATTCTCCCATTTGATCGAGCTTGTTACTTGTAACTCGTTACAGTTGTTTTCACTCTTGATTCAAACTTTGGAGATTTAACTTTGTTCAAATCCTGGCCGGGTGCATTGGAAGTGGCTTCATTTGTCCAACCAAATGCCACTACATTCCCTTCTAACACCCCTTCTAAATTCTGGCTCCATTTTATTAAGTCTTTGATAGCCTTGTGTTGAATTTAGCATGTAGAAATAAATAGAATACATAAATCACTTCAAAATCTTTGAATAAATAACAGTTAATTTTGGTTAACTAATTTGAGCTAGTGTTAGGTTTTTTTATAAAGAACATAAAATTGTAGCTCACGTTTTAAAATTGGAATCGAATCATTAAAGATTATTAATATTAATTTTAGGAGTGTGCGAAGTCTCTTTTTAGTCAAAGTTTGAGTCGAATGTAAGATAGAATCCCGAGGTCAAATTGAAATTCTAATAGTTTATTTTATTATTTTGGTTGAAAAACTATATAATATGTATATGACTTTAAACACTAATACTATTTTTAAAAGGTTTTGTTGCAAAATATTTCCAAGCATAATATTTTGATATAAACTTATAACTCGAGATTTTATCATAACACAAAGTTTGATTACTGCAAATTCCAGGCAATTGACCTAAAGTCCATAACACATAGTGGATATTGTCAAACTAGAATCGGCTTTTGTACCAGTGAGAACATATGGAGTCACCGAAACCGAGGTATGAAAACGTATAGGCCTAGTTTACAATTACTACATAAGAGCACGGTTGCAACATAAGACCGTGAATAAAAGCGAACGGTCAGTGGCGCGTATGCGCGGAATCACACAAGAAATTCGGGGACGCGGCAGTTGGCCTAAAAATTAAATCAAAAGTCATTTGGCCTACTTTTCTCTAGGTCTAAAGTCATTAGACCTAAAATTTAAATTGAAAACCTTCGGATATCTTCGGAAAGTAAAAAGTACTGTTAGTTGTTTCATCTGAATATAGATAGCACAACTGATGTGAAATAGTTACAATATTGCTTAAAACATTGACATGTCTCCTACACATAGCTTTACCCCAACAATCCTATAATCTTAATTCTACAAACAAAAACAATAGATCAGTGGCTCACAAAACAATAAACCACCTTTTTTTGTATATAAATTCCCGATCTTATTTCTTCGTTAGTATCTCTCATAGTTATAAAATTAATAGGAACTATTATATAAACTTAAATGATGAGTTTGGCTAGATCCTTAACTATTATTATTATTCCTATTATAAGTGAGAGAGAAAGTAAGTGAGTGAGTGTGTGTGTGTGAGAGAGAGAGAGGGAGAGAAAAAGTGTGTGTGTGAAAAAAGAGAGAAAGTGAGGGAGTGTATGTGAGAGAGAGATTGTAAGGAAGAGTGTCTGCTAAATTAAGAGAGGGAATGTGTGTAATAAAGAGAGCGTGTGTTAGAGTGTGATTGAAATTTTGGGAGAGAGACTGTGAGAGGTATTGTGTGAAAGAGAGAGAAAATACGAGAGCGTGTGAAAGAGACTTTGAGAGCGAAAATTAGAGAGAGAGAGAAATTTTAGGAAGCGAGAAAATGTTAGAGAAAGTTTGATTGAAAAAAGTTAGAGAGAAATATTGAGACCAAGAGTTTAATAGAAAGACAGATTGAGAGAGAATTTGTGACATAGAGTGATGGTTGGATTAAGATAAAGTTAGAGAGATAGTGTTTGAGAGGAAGCGTGATTTTGAGAGAAAGAATTTGAGACAGATAGAGAGAGTTTGAGATAGAGGGAAAATGTGAGAGCATGTAAGAGAAAGTTTAAGAGAGAGAGAGTTTAAAAGAAAGTGAGTGAGTTTAAAGAGAGTTTAAGAGCGAGTGTGATAAATATAATGTGCGAAAGATTTTTTAAAAGTGTGTGTGAGTGGAGAGAGTGTGTGAGAGAGGGAAAAAGTCTTAGATAAAATGATAGAAGATGTGTGAGAGAGTGTGAGAGACAGTTGTGATAGAGAAAGAGTTAGTGTGTGTGGTGGTGTGTGTGTGAGTGTGTGTGTTGTGTGATGTGTGTGTGAGAGAGAGAGAGAGAGAGAAAAGAGAGAGTGAAAAGATAGATGTGGTACACAAAACATTACTTTGAAATATCCCCCTTCAAAATTTAGTAGCAACATGGAAACATAACTTAATGTATTTGTAAGAATGTGAAAAGCTAGATGGAAAACACAAAACATTACATTGAAATATCATCCCCTCAAAATTACGTGGTAGCATGGAAACATAACTAAACGTACTGTATTTGTAATGTGTTACTATTTGATAAAATTAATAATTAATGCCAATTATTTGAAAAAAATGAACAGCAAAACCCATATTTAAATAGTTAAAATGGCTATTTTTAAACATATCTCAAGTTCATTTTATCGTTTTTGATCTTATAATACATACTAAAACATAATATTTAAACATCATTGTATCCTTTATATATTTTTATAGCTCACACACGAAACAAAACGTACAAAATATTTTTATGAAACTGACAACTTAACCTTTTAATTTGCGAATTATGATCGATGTTATTGATTTAAATGCAAATTAACGATAGCAACATTCCAATAATAAATAAATGCTTCCCCGTATAGGCAATCACAATATAGATGTGCATAGACCAACATCTAAAGTGAAATCAGCAGCCAAAGAGAAGTATTTTATTTTCAGATAGAAAGATGTGATGACTGTGTTTGCACCAACAATAAAGATTCAGTTTTTTTTTTTTTTGCTAAACAGATATTTTTTTATTAAAGATTTACAGCCATGCAACAAATAACGTAAATAACAATTTCCATTGTGAAACTATCTGTAAAAATAGGGTTTTCGTGGAAAAATCCTATTTTCCCCGACATCCTGTATACATAAGATAAGTATGCTCCTAAGCCTATGGATTTCCAAAAAAATTTGTTTTAATAGTTTGAATTTCAATATTTTGTTTTATTTTTGTAATTATTTGAGATATAGAGGGTTATTCATTTTATATTGATTAGTTAACACTTATTTTAAGTGAACATTGACGTCACCAAAACCTTACTTCTTTCATTGACTACCGTACCATATAATTTGTTTATGTAATATAATAAATTATTATCTTGTACAAAACATATTTATGTAGTACAGCCACGTGATTAATTACATTTGAGAAATAATTATTCTCAAGTATGTTTTAAGGTGAGATGGATAACTTGACTGAATGTGGGGAGTGCCAGGCCACCACCATGGTTCGGATTCCACGTTAAACTGTAGGTCCTCCATTTCATCTAACAATCACCCTACCATTACACATTAGCGTAAGTGCGTATAAACCGAACGGGAATAAGACGTGGTGCTAATAATAATGATAATTTGATGGATGGATGGATTTCCCCATAAAGTAAATATATTGGGGGGGACACGTACCCCAAGTATTTTTACTCGCCATGACATCACTTACTATTTATTTCGTCCATCTAATATCATGCTTAGATTCACGGGTAATATTTTTCTCTTGAATAACATTTTCGGAGACACCACAAATAAGCGGAGGTATAACAATATTATTTTTTTTGTCTTAAGCAAGTTTATCAGTTAGGCCTGAAGGTCTTGTTTATAATCATCATGGAAAAAATGTGCTGAGCAAATAAAATAAGAATCAGGACTCCATTTTCCATCCTGTTCAGTAGTGAATACATCTTCATCTGACATTATAATCTTTAGGAAAATATTGTGCACAACACCATATCCCTTTGATGACTTTTATTGCACATGGCAACGGTAGTATTGGTACGATACTTTTCGTAACACTTCACGCATAAATAATAGGAAAGCTTACAAAACACACTCATTGACCATTAACATTGACTTGGGTAGCATACTTGACATAAATAAGAAGCTAATAACGAGCGCGACATCGCAGAGTCACATGTACTGAACAGAAACAAGCTCGGCTAGGTCACGAGCTGACATCACAACAGCGCTGCGCTCTAGGGTAGAGCTGAATGCTGGCCGGTATAGGGAACGAGCCTACCTTGTACTCTAGTAACCTCAGTGATCTCTATACTATAATGGCTAGACATACACACATCCTCGCAACGGACCAAATCGTGATGCTTAAGTTTGTCACCTGCTTAGTTGTGAGTGGACAGATTTAACGGTTTCTTTCAACGTTCTTATGTAAAAATAAGTTTCTGGTGAATAAATTATTCTTGTTTGAAAATAGTGAAGTATTATAACCTATTTGGCCGAAGACACATTTACGTTTAAGAATAAACAATTCAATTTTAAAGTTTATATCGTACAAATACGAATAAAATCTTTAATAAATTAAAATATATAGCTATCACTCATGTTGTTTACATTCTGCCAATACTACAATATATTTTAAGTTGGCTACTAGCTTATATATTGGTTTCAGAAACAATATCATAATATTGGAAGTTTGATAACTATAATGAAAAAGGTAGCTTAAAACTTAATTAAATTTGTTTGAATGAAAAACTTTGTGTAGTATTTTTACATTCAAACTATATAATTTATTGTAATTATATTCATATTAACTTTAGTAAGGAGAAATTGATTGAGAATATTATGTAAGGAACGAGCTTGTGAGAATATTGAATAAGTTGAAAATAGGTTAATGTGAAATTGTTTTATAAGTTAAAAATTAAAAAATATAATTAGGATCACCACAATAATAATTGAGAAAGAGATAATTACATTAATCCTATTAAAAACAAAATAGGCCTTATTCAAATATTAGATTAGAATTTGTAGTATAATGAATAGATGAACATTTAGTTAATATGTAATATGTTAAAATTATTGCAAATAAGCAATGTGAAATTACAGTTCTGAGTAAAAATAAGAAAGTAAATTGATAAGTTAAATTTAAGCCTATTTATGATCATTCAGTTTCTAATCAAAAAACAGTAGTCCTAAAATACAATTAAACATCAGAATGTATTAAATATAAGATAGATAGATAGATAATTTTTTGATATAATGAAATTTGGTAAATAAGTGCTCATCATAAACCGTTCCTTAGCTAGGTTCGTTAATTCCTCTCCTTAATATTTCTTCGTTGGATTGAAGTTTATTGACGACATGTTTCGGCTATTCAGCCATCATCAGGTCTGAGACAAACCAATGCAAACAGATATTATTAGAATGTAAATAATGTGAAAATAAATTGAGTGAGAAATATAAGGAAAATTGTAGAAAGGTTAATATGTAAGAACGAGATAGTATTAATATTTGATAGGAAGTTCGAAAAATAGTTGAATTATAATCAGTATTAAACGATCAAGCTTACCTCTTAAATCTAAAGTGGGGTTGAGATGTTCTCCCCTATGTTATCTGGTAATGATATGTATAAATTATTAAATTGTAACCATTTAATAATTAAATTCAGAACATTCTGTTGTCAACATAAACAATGAAGAAACAATGAAAAATATATATAATTTATTAATATAGATGCCGCTAGTGTGTTTGTTGATTCTAATATATATATATATATATATAGGTTTATAAGGAATATTACTATATTACAGTATATTTTAAGTTGGCTCTTAACTTGTATAGCCTATTGCTTTCAGAAGCCATATTATATTTAATGTTCGATAACTTTAATGAAATAAGGTAGCTTAACACTTAATTACATGTGTTTGAGTAACAAACTTTGTATAAAAGTTCAAACGTTTATTTAGGTTATAGGCTTGTAGGAAGTAATACAATATTTATCCTACATCGACTTATTTAAAGAAACAAGACAGGAGTGTTGAACTTACTATCCTCTTCAAACCTTTTATTAACGGATTTATTTCCTTTAAATAATCATACATTGATATATCTTATATATTCATACAAATTAAACGAGCTATGTCAAAATGCTACATTGCCTTGCATGTGTGTAAGAGAGAAAGAGATACCCAAACATTTTTTTCTCTCTTACACTATGGTGTGCAGACGACAGCTCGAAAATTTTAATCGAAGTTGTGCTTGCAGCTGTGCCTTAAATGTAGGCATGTTCTCAGTTATTTTATTATTTTGCGTGTAAATTAGTTTTATTTATTAGATAGTAAATTTAAACTATTTATTTTGGTGTTCATTACAACAATGTATCCACATAAGTGAGCAAATATTTATGCAAAGACAGCAAACATTTAAAAAATATATTTTGGTTCCTTCTTATAGGTAGTTTTCAATATGTGGTTTCATCAACATAAAAAAAAGTCGCCTCACACGTGTTTGAATTATATATATTTTTTAGTTTGGATCTAGCTGTGAGGCGCGAGGGGATTTCAGGTGAGGCGCAGTATCATTTTATCTATGAACCAGTTGTTCACTTCCTCCGACTTGCTAAAGATCAGATTGACTGTAAAAACTGAATGTTCTGTCTGACTTATGGAGCAATAAAATTAATTTTGGTGTTTGCATCTACATGCTATTTGTATGAAAATAATTTATCAACAAGTATAAAAAATTTAATTAGAGAAATCGACTGGAAGTTAAAAAAGGCCTTCCTTTGCGTTTAATAAAAACAGAAGCTGACATGAACCAGTGATAACAGTGATAACAGTTACACAAAAAATCTCATTATTCCAAATGACAAATAGGCTACATATTTTTCATAAATAGTATTTGACCCATAAAATGTTAAAATTAACTTGATATTTTATGGATATTTTCCAAACCCTTACTATTCTTAATATGCCACAACTTCTACAACGTTCTTATCAGAAATTATAAAAATCAATCAAATAATAAGTGCCTCCTGTTTTATTTTAGCGTTTAAAGTTATTTTTATTATAAGAAAGTGAGGCTTAACCTTCAATTTTAATGTTCAAGTAAAGCCCAAGTGCATAAAGTTTAGGAAAGCTGGTTTAGATGATTCGATAGAAAAATAATAATTTACCCAACTAAATATAAATGAAGCCGGCAAACTCTAGTACGTTAATATAATTATAAAATACATTAATGGTTAATTAATTCATTTAATGAAATTAATAAACAAGTATATGAAGAAAGGTAGATAAAAAAAATACTTTGGCACTGAAAAAAGTTCAAAATTCAAAATAATACAAAATTATCAACATGGAGTGGCCACATTTATATGCTAGTTACTCAAAAAGGGTACGGGTACAAAAAAAAATATTTCTGGTACAAAACGGTAAAAAAAAATAGTACAAAACTTTGGCATTGCAAAAAGTTAAACATACAAAAGTAGTACTACAGGCTAATGGACGTATACCTTGGGCAGTAATAAATTGAGAAAAGACAAATGTATTTTGAATAGGTAGTTTATACTATTTAACTAAACATTACACACCTCGCCATCTACCAACATCACTACAAATCATAATTAATGTTTTTGAAGACAACATAAAGACATTTTAAATAAATGGTCTAGAAATTAAATTTGCCAAAAATTATTTGGCCTAAAAATTAACTTCCCGAAAATCATTTGTCCTAAAGTCATTTGGCCTACACTTTAGGCCAAATGACGGGTACCCGAAATTCAAATGTATTTCGTAATTTTAGAAAACTACTACTCAAACAAGAGCACACCATTAATTTGAAACTAGTTTTGTGTAATATTTTGTCTGGATCAGGGATGTAAAATCTGTTTCACACGTGCCACTGAATGACATGCGAAAACTATTTGGGTGGCACGCAGACATAAAGAAAATAAACATTGAAATAAAACTTTTACCAACGTGCTAAAGTTTTTATAAGTCAATAATATTTTGACAGTCATAATATTCACTTTCATATCAAAATAAACTTTGTGGAGTCAACGCCTATAAATCATCTCGGCTCGTACTTGAGTGCATAATGTGTGCTGTTGAAGACAGCAAATTATGAGCCGAACATAAATACAAGATTCTCGCAAAATACAATATGTTTCAAACTAACATGGTAAATGGAAAATACTAGGTTTTACGTAAGTTTTTTTTATTTTAGCATCCATATTCCAGTGTATTGTCCTTTTTTTTCACTGAAAGTGTTTCTTTAAATGTTTATACTTTTAAGTTATTGAAATCACTCCTAGCGGTGTTTAGACGGCTGTTACAAACAGTACTGTACTTTCTAGTTTTCTGCTTTTTTTCCATTCGCGTTGAGGCAGCAAGTTCACTCACTAGTTACTGGCTGTTCGCATCATCGTCACTGGGGAGCTGAATTGTATCCAATCTGAATGGTATCCATTGAGACGATTTTCAAATAAACACCTTCAAGAAAAAACCTGACTTGTATCCACTTGGATTATATTCACAAAAACCTGAATTGTATCCACCTGAATTATATCCACAAAAACCTGAATTGTATACACTGTGAATGGTATCTATTCCAACATTTTTGTAATAAACTGCTTCTGTGAAAATCCTGAATTATATCCAATTGACTTATATCCACAAACATCTGAATAGTATCCATTCAGACAGTTTTCAAATAAACATCTTTAAGAAAAAAAGTTAATCGTATCCACAAATGGTCTACTTGAGGTTTAACAGAAGGAACGTTTGATGTAAAAGCTTCGTCACACTATCCACTATGTTAAAAAAATTAGCATTGTAAATATTGCTTTAATTCATTCAAATCTCGTGAGAAATTAGACACTTTTGATTAATTCTGGCAAGAATTTTATTTATGTGAATTGGCAGCACTGCTTTGCTCACTTCCTATGCTCAGTGAGCTCCATTGATCTCTATAATATAACTGGGTGGACATTTGTGGCTGAAATTTTCGAGCTGTCATTTGCATATCATTGTGCAAGAGAGAGAGCATTTTTCGGGTATCTCTTTTTCTCCTACACCCATACAAGGCAATGTGGCATTTTGACATAATTCATTAATTTGATTGAATATGTGAGATACATCAATGTCTGATTAGTAAAATGAGACAAATGTGTTAGTAAAAGTTTTGAAGAGCATAACAAAGTTCAAAACTGATTTTTTTTCTTTAAATAAGTTGATGTAGGATAAAACATACAATGATTTTTTAAAGAAGCTCGTTTGTAAGGTTTTATCTTGTACCAGGAGTCTACCCTATAGTAGTATTTAGGTAAGATAAAAGACTTTCCAGAAGGGAATATCTACGTTTATTCTAAATTGACGTTTATCCTACCAAAATACTAAAATATGATGGTATTCTGTTACGGAATAAATCCTTACAAATTGGAATTTTTACTAAAATCATGGTTTAGCACTTAGCAGATATCGTAATTCCTACAAGCCTATAACCTAAATTATTATTTGAACGTAAGACTTCTACACAAAGTATCTAAGTCATTCAAACAGATGTATTACAGTTTTTAAATAACTTGTTTCATTATAGTTATCAAACTTTTAACGTAATATGGTTTATGAAGACAATATACCAAAATATGAACCAACTTTTTCCTAATTTAACTCCCCAAGGTGGCAAAAAGATGTGGGAAATATCATGTCCTCCAAACTCATGAAATTTAATATCTGGAAGTTGTTCGAGTCACAGAACAAGAATCTCACATTTGTATGTACGTCAATCACATAATGGCTCCCAAGGTATATCGGGAGAAAAGACCATGAAGAGAGAGTGCTATGTTCTAAAATAATAATAATAATAATATATTTAGGATTACCCACAAAAGCAGTTTATTACAAAATTGTAGGAATGGATACCATTCAGAGTGGGTAAAATTCAGGTGGATACAATTAAGTTTTTTCTTAAAGACGTTAATTTGAAAATAATCTGAATGGATACCATTCAGAGTGGATACAATTCAGTCTCCTCGTCGTCGCAGCTGAACCCGTGGCAAAAAATAACTAGTTATCTTAATAATAATAAATAAAATAGAAAATATTTTATAGAAACAATCTTTACACTTTTTCTCTAGTTTGTTCTTCACAGATCTTGTTTAACTTTTAAATTTGGCTATATATTTATGTAGTATTAAACAATCATGCTGAAAAATATGTATCAGTATTTAATAAGGATTATAAAATCTAATTGAAAATCACTAACTCAATAAGACAGTTCTACAAACTAAACATATAAATAATTAACAAAACACTTCATTTAATTATAAAGTAGGAATACAATTTGAGTTTGAGAATATATAATTTATAAACAATGAAAAGACACAATTAGTGTAATATACGATAAGGCCGCACCGAACACCTCAAAAGACCACGTCCCTGGGCTACAGAGCTGGCAACCACTGTATCGCCTTTGCCAACCGGTAACGGGTACTTGTCGTTGTCGTTGGGGACTGGGCCGGGGTAGCCGCCTCCATCGCTAGACTATTATTGCTGGGTCAAAAGACACAATTTATAGAATTATTGTTGTGGGACAAATGGAATTTAAAGTGGTTTCTACAAAAACTCTTCTTTTCTTTATTCTGTACAAGCAAGCATTGACTTTCAGGTATTTGAATTTGAATATCACTTGAACATATTTGTAGGCTTATATACATTAATTTTATAATTTCAAAGTAAAAAATGAGTTCTAGTACCCGTTAAGTGAACTAAATTATTATTTACATTAAGCCTAGTTGGATGATATCGTAAGAATATGTTGATATAACTCTTCATAGTTTCTTGTTAACAGAAAGTAAGAGTCAAGGCTTATAACATTTTATCATTGTTGGATTTTATCCATATTTAAACTCGGGAAACTATTGTGTTTCTCGTGCTAATGACATTATAGTACATTACTCCCCATTAAAAAATTAATATATATTAATCAAATAGCCAAACCTATTATTTATGATTTTTAGTGAGGATTACACAAAGGTCCCGGGTTCGATTCCTGTGTCCAGGTGTCTTTTTCAATTTCAGAATTAATATATATGTAAAATGATGTCGTGATCAAAATATTAAAGTGCATAGCATATATATTTTATATGATAACCCTTTTTGCTTCATAAATAATTTGGAACCCTCATTATTTATTTCACTTTCCTAAATATTTAATTATAATGGTCCACGCCTATGATAGGATATTTTTATATATACAAGACATTGGATTATTTTTTATAAACAATCTAATAAGAAATCAAATTGAAGGGGTTTCTCATAACCTTTGCTTGTTTTTTTTATTCAATCATGACAAATGTCAGATGTATGCTATTTTTAACAACTCTAGATTCTTGGTATCTAAAAATTAATTGTAATTATATTTCATTTAGTAAATAATTCATTAGGCCTACATTAATTAATTATTGCTAAACAATGCATTTTTTTTTCACTTATACATGTCAGACATTTTTCTAACCAAAAGTCTTACAATACAAATTAAATCAAAAGAGTTTTTTTAGATATAATACATTCTTTAACTATGCCATAGCCGTTATTTTATAAATACATTAAATATGGCTTAAACAAATTGGTTTAAAGTTATTTGTGCTTTGCCTAAGAGGGTTTTATTCTGACTAAATACTAGTTCAATTGTAATGACGCAATTTAACTTTAATTATAGGTAGGCCTACTCTTCTTTGGTTGCATATTCCATGGGCATAGGGAGAATTTAATTTTAGAGAAGACGGGGGAGGGGGGTCATAATAGTAAGTTTATGTTATGATGTTAAGATTTGAACTATTAAACCATAAGAAATAAGAACATTGTTATTTTGACTTAGTGGTGGCACTTTATTTGTGTAAGAGATGGGGTAGGGAGCAAGTAACAAAAAAACACGTTTTTTTTTAGGTTCTTTCTACCTTCCCACAGTTAATGACAGAAAAGTGGATGCTTCTAGAAGCTATTTGTAGTGATCCTCGTTTAGAGAATTTATGAAAATTAAACTCTTTTAGCAGCTATTTAAAATAGTGCTTGCCCTGGAAAGTTTTTTGAATTGGAATACTCTTAGAGGCTATTTGGAGTTCTTTGGCAAATTTTGGAAATTGGATATTTCTAAAAGTTATTTTAAAAATTTCTCACCAGACTTTCTTTTATAAATTAAATTCCCTAGAAGCTATTTAAAGTGTTCTTTCCCTCCCCCCCCCCCCCCCCCCCCCTCACATTGTTGTCTCTAGAAGTTAATTTGAAGTTATCTTCAACCAGCAATTTTTTTAAATGGTCCTTGCCTGGATTTTTTTTTAAATTAGATGCTTTAAGCCAATCTATTGGAAAGTGGTCTTCCCCCAACACATTTTTGAAAACTGAATGCTTTTAGAAATTAGTGGCATGGACCGCACTTGAATTTTTTTTAAATATGATATGCATATATAGAAGCTATTGGAGTGCCCCCTATGGATATTTCTTTTAAAAATCGGATGCCTCTAGAAGCTATTCAAAGTGATATTCACCTGAAAATTGAATTCCTTTAGAAGCTCTTTAGAGTGATCTTGTCTAAACAAATTTTTGAAAAGTGAATGCTTTTCTCTTTTAGTGATTTGAAGTTTGATACAAGGCCGTCTTTGAGTTTCATATTAAAAACTTCATAGGAAAATTCCAGGAGTATCAGGTGTTTGAACCCCATAATACCCTCGCCCCCTTCTTGCTCTTCTATACATCCATGGAATAGCTTATAACTTAAGTGTAGACCTATATAAATCTAGTTTTAGAACCATAGCTTAATAAATACTAGAAAAGAATGTAAAATAATCACGTAAAATTTTATTCACATTGTTAATGTGGGATCATAATACTATATAGGTTTCACTGTATGTGTAAAATATACAGGAGGCTAAAAAAAAAGGGGGTTCAGAACCTTACGATCTTGTATTCATTAAAATTATTAAAAAATTCCTAGTAAATATACGTTAGCAAACCAACTCTCACAGAGACACAAGAAATTATGTAATTTGGTAACGAAAATAAATTGGATATAAAATTAAATGTTATTTGGGTTTACATAGCAAAACTTTATTACCTCATCACTACAAACAGTGTTCTACATGTTTTCCTTCCATTTCCATTCAAATTTCACATCTTTGAATCAGACTGTTGTGTGCTTTTTGAAAAATCCCTGACTTCATTTGAATCATCTGACAACTGTTTTCAACTTGCTGTTGTAAATATGCTAAATGATTAATAAATTAATGATAAATAATTGGAGATGAGTACACAGAGTTCTTTAAATATTTCCATACAAAAAAAAGACCAAGGGATTGAGGGCAGGAGACTGGGGGGGCTATGCGACTGGACCCCCTCGACCTATTCATCTTCTATTAAATATCTCATTGAGGGGGATTTCTGACAGTTAGTGAAAAATGATGTGGAGCCCCATCATGCATAAATAACATTTGTTGTCTTCCTCTAAGGGGCACATCCTCTAATTAATTGGGTAAGTAAAACATTCAGTAGAAAATAATGGTACCCGGTCTACCCGGATGCATGATTGTTAGGAAAGTTCACAATGATATCTAGATAGTGAATCCAGCTTAGTTGGTAAAAATAATGTCAGCAACAGAGCTAATTTTCCGAAAAGCCGTTGTCAAAACACCACCCTTGCTTAGTAATCAGAGGGAGCGAGAGTCTACCCTCATTGAATATGATACGGGTCAGCAACTGTTCATGAAGTATTCTCCAGACCAGAGGTACACTGAAACCTTCAATAGCTATAATTCTTCTTATACAACCATAGTTCTTGGATTCTGTTCCACTCTTCTCAAAACACAAACTTTCGTAACAGGAGTAAAAACCCACAATCCATAACATGTGTTGAAAAGAGCCATCTTCACAAAGTTGTTAGTGGATTTTCACAAGTAATGTGTGAGACAGAACTGTGCATTTCCTCGAAGATACGATGTGCGGCAGCATTTCCATTGGCAGATCCATAAATAAAACACATGTCTGCCATTTTGCAGAATGATACACAATATATAACACGATTAACACTTGTAACAAAACTTTGAGTTATATTATTCTGATCAGTGTCGACCCAGGTGTTATGGTAGGTCAACAAATGAAAGTCCAATGCTAATTTACGTGTACATAGGTTAACAAGTTAATTGTCTACAAATGGGACCAGTTAAACTAGATTAAAAAACAAACATATTAAATTGCCTGTATCCCTATGTGATTTGGTTTGCAAACCTATGCTTACTTGAACTTTTTATTCATTTTAATGAGTACAACAATATATTAAAGTTCTTAACTCCTTTTTAAACACACTATATAATAAGTATGCCAAGACCTATTATAAATAATTAATTAGTCACACATAAGTTGAACTTAAATGTGTATGTTAGCTTATTAAATTGTTAAATAACCTTATAGGCTTAGGATCTAGCCCTAATTGATATTAATTTGAGAAACATTTATATATTAACTGCGAAACTCACTAGGAGCAACACAAAAAATAAAGAAAACTTTAGAATAAAGTACCAGTATGTGTTTAGTTAGCTTAAGAAATGTTATTATAATCAATATTTATAAGCAGTTACACATTTATTGTTTAATTTTTATATATTGCCTGCACTTAACTTTAATATTTAAGATGAGCTAGACTGCCGAGGACAGGGAGATCGAGGTTTGAATCTCGGTCGGGTCAACTGGGTGGTTTTCCACTTTCCCTCCATGCGAATTTGGGTTCACTTCTTCTAAATTAAACCTAGTCAATTCCTAACACATTAGTATAATTAGTACTTAAGCATATAACCTGAACAAGTAGTAAGATGCGGTGCTAAATAAAATTAAAATAAATAAATACTATTTAAGAATACGTGGCTCATTAAGATAAGATGTTAAGTTACTATATTTTTTTAATAATTGATGAAATTTTGCTCATCTTTGTTTCTAAATGCTATTTTCAAATATAGATAATGATGGGCACAATTGAGTAATTCTAAGAATTGAGTAATCACTCGATTTTCTTTAAAAAGAATTGAGTAATTTTTAGCAAATCATCTACTTGAATCGTCCTGTGACAATCAGTTGGACAACATTACTCTGTAGTCTTGCAATAGGATTTGATACTAATAACATGTCAATAATCTCTTCCTGTAGTAGACAGTAGACTTTGAGAATTACCTCTTTCACCCGCCCCCACCCTTATTTTCAGTTTTCATGTTGTATGCCTTTTAAGAAGTATCTCACAAAAAAAAAGTTTGTGCTCCTTTTAATAAAATAAACTTTTCTTTATACATTGATGTTCAAGAAAGTGATAATAATTGTACCTTTTTAAAAGTGAAAACAGTTTTTATTTTTTCCTATTGTGTAACTTACTCTAATTAGTTTCAATTTATAAATAATCATATTTACTAAGGAGAAATTATATTCAAAATAATTAAGAAATACAATAATAAGTTTCATTATATGTGATTGTGGAAATAAGATTGCCGAGGTGCAGAGTAAAAAGAATCAAGTAACTTTCATCAAGTACTTTTAAAAAGAATCGGAAATGTGAAATGCTTAGTTAGCTTGCTTTTCAATTGTTTATCTTACATCTGCGAGTATTTTGTATTGAAAATGCACGTGCATCATTTAAACCATAAAGGGTCATTATTGCGTAGCAGAAGAAATTGTTGGTGAAAAATGAGCTCTAAGGGAATATGCCTTTTTAAAAATGGAAATAACATAGTAAACTGTCCAGCCTATAAGGTTGATTCTCACTTATCTGGTAAGAAAGAGAGAAAAAAAAGAATAACAAGGTCTGAGTAAAGTTACTTGAGTAATCCCGGAAGAATTGAGTACGCTCAATTACACAACACAATCGAGTAACTCGATTGTGCCCATCACTAAATACAGCTATAAATATTTTGAAGAAAAGGTTTTATTGAAACAAACTTGTCAGGAGACAGAAGTAGATTATTTTTGGACCAAACCCACAAAATTTATTAAATTCAAGTGTGTTACAATTTAAACTTGTAACCCTTTCCTTTCTGTGTGCTTTACTTTCTTAAAAGAGTTAGTAACTAGGCCTACTGTAGCCTAGGTAAAATGAGAAAATTTATTTGGCCCTACAAACAATAATTTTATCTAAAAATATAAGAATTATCAATAGGCTATAGGCCTATACGGTTCCCTCTAACAATGTGTTTATACTAGGGTATGTTGAAATTATATTCTTAAAATAGAAAATATTTTGAAACAATGAACCTAGCAGCTAGGTTCATTATGTTCTTAATTGGTATTTTTGTTTCTTCTTTAGTGGAATTGATTCTCCTTTTAGGAAATTTTGATAGTGAAAGAGAATCACGCATAAGATGTCAGACCCAAATAACTACCGGTATTCTCCAGAATGTGTGGATCTCACCCAAGATGAGACTGATTACTCCTACAAATGTGTCCCCCAAAAACCCTTTGAATGGTTGACTTACTCACCAAACACTCAATGTAGAATTAATAAGAGTGATTATAATGGTAATCAATCAACCAGTCATTCAGAAGTGTCATCCATAGATGATGACAAGACAATACTCCATAGCTGTCTCAAGGCCATAGAAGCAAACATAGTATGTAAAAAATCTAATCCTAATTTGACACCTGTAATTAATTCTTGCAAAGCAGACAAGTTTTATACATATTTGGACACCCACACGATTGACGAACCAGAACATATCAAAAAACAATTTATTGATATCTCTTTTGATCAAGATGATTCTATCACTATGTTAACCGTGCCATGTCAAAATCTGGAGAATACAGGGAAAAATTCATATCAAACAAGCTTTGTGATAAAAAAGGAACCACTGATTGCAAGTGAAGATGATATTGACAAAGGTGATATGAGAAATGACAACTTGAGTCATAAAATAAGTTTGCCAGTATGTGAAAATCCAATAACAAGTAGTGAATGCACAACATCAACTGTTGATGTTAAAATGCAATATGAAGTAATTTTAAAGGAAAGAAAAGGGTCACAAAAGAACTTATCTTTGAAAAATAAACCATTAAATATAAAGAACATACAAGAAAACATTCCCAAAGATTCTGACTACCGGTAAGTAGATAATTGACTGTTTTAGTTGTGTTTTTGACTTCAATATAGAATAACCATGTAATATGAAGGGTACAAGGGAAAAAGTGTTAAACAGGGTGTTCAGCAACCTGGAAAACAGGAATTTTATCAAATTTCTGAAATTTTCACATATTTGCTATTAAAAAAATAGGCAATTTTAATTTATAATAGTCAAAATAACACTTTTATCCCATTTTATACACACAACCAATCTCTTTTAGCACAGTAGTTTCTATTGATTATACCAATCTCCTTTCTCAAAATCAACATGTGATGTTCCTGTCACCTTTCCACTATTGCGCGTCCTTAGCCAAAGTTGAGTCATGGCTATGCACATGAATTTGATTACATCATAAAACAAATAACTAAAAAAGAATGTGTATCACAACATCTTTAAACTGTACTGGTTTAAAGCAAGCTTTTAATGTTTCAATATGATCTCACTGAATTCCATCTTATTCGCACTGCACTACCCAATAGGCCATTTTTTAGGGTGAAATCCTTTAACCGCTTCATAATGTGACACAATTTCAGTACGTGTATGTGTTTAAAAATATTACACTAAATTGCAATCGTAATGCATAATAACTGGAAAAGTTTGAAATTGACACTGGAAAACCAGTAAAAGTCAGGGAATTTTAAAATATATTATTGTTGGACACCCTGTTAAAGTCACCTTAGACTTTTTAACTAGTTTAAATAAGGATGAGACCTCTTTTAACCGTAATTTAAAGTGCATTATAAAGGTCTCATGATTATTCAACAGATGGCAGCACTAACTCAATTTGAGTTAAAATTGGACTTCTTCCCCTTTTCCCCCTGCATCCTTCATATATAAATGTTGAGCCTACTCCTGTGCTACATTTTCTTGTACCAAGTTTCATCTTACACTTGAGGTGTGAAGTGTGCTAGTATCTAGTGTTACCCAAGTAACAATTAAAAATTAAAAGATTTTTCTCTTACTACCTTATATAGGCCTAGAGTGAAAGTATTGTAACCATGAAAAATGTCAACCTTAAGATTATGTTTTATTATTATTATTAATTATTATTATTATACTATGATATTAAATGTTTCCAAACCCCATAAAATGGGTCGTAGAAAGTTTGCCTGTCCCTGGGGTTACAGCCTAGATTTTTTTTTTTTTTGTTCAAACCTGATATTTAGATAAAATATGGTTATATCTTGGGGAATTTTTTAATTCTAGATCTCAAATTAAGGATAGTCTATTTAGTGATTTCTCATCTCTTCTCCAAGAAAATGCTTGTTCAATTTCATATACATTCACCATCATATTCTTGCTTTTGATTTGCTGGTTTAAGTTGTCAATAAGAATAAGCCACTATGCACTAGCATTTTCCTGAAGAGGATGAAAAACTAAAAACTGAGAAAATAATCCACAATACACCTGGTGTCTCAAGTCATTCTTGTAGCATAAACTGGGATAAGATTGATCACCTGAACTTGTGAAATGACCCTAAAATAATCAAAATTAAATTTATAATTTTAGTTATGGTAACTTCTATGATGTCTCATCCAGCTGATCAATCTCACTCCAGTTTACAAAACAATAGGTGCCACTGATCAATCTCACCCCAGTTTACAAAACAATAGGTGCCGCTGAACAATCTCACCCCAGTTTACAAAACAATAGGTGCCCTGAACAATCTCACCCCAGTTTACAAAACAATAGGTGCCGCTGACAATCTCACTCCAGTTTACAAAACAATAGGTGCCGCTGAACAATCTCACCCCATTTACAAAACAATAGGTGCCGCTGACAATCTCACCCCAGTTTACAAAACAATAGGTCCCTGAACAATCTCACCCCAGTTTACAAAACAATAGGTGCCGCTGATCAATCTCACCCCAGTTTACAAAACAATAGGTGCCGCTCATCCAAGTTCTCACTCCCCCAGTTTACAAAACAATAGGTGCCAGCTGAACAATCTCACCCCATTTATGGCACTTTCATAGTTGATTGAATCATTTGATCCCCTGATACCATTTGTGTTCATCTCTAATGTAAATTAGTTAAAGAAGACTATTTCAGGAAAAAGGGGAAGGAGCTGCAGAAGGAAGCCAGTTGTTAGGGGCCTACTTAGAAGTAATTTACATACTCAACTACAAAGTTACAGCGACTTGTGGGGAAAATATCCTATAGTTTGAGTCCCTGTTCAATACGGAGGAGGATGTCCCAGCCCATCTTAGAAGTCCGAGCTAAACAACAACCGGCCAGTTGGGTGTTCAACATCAGTTAGTCATAACACCGAAGATAGATCAGGGAATGAAATTGCTGAGTAGGGACATTGATAGAACAAGGACCTTTTTCTAAAACACTTTCATTTATCTCTAAAACCTACATCACAATTATACACTTGTATCTATTTCAATAAACTAGGTCAAAATAAACCCCACAATTATTTTCCACTGCCTACCCGTCCAACTAAGCCATCCTGGCATGTAAGCCCACAGGAGGGGGAGTAGTGACACTACAAAATTTTCAAATTGTGTCACCAATAAATTAGTTTGCCTGGTACATTAAAGAATAAAACAATCTGTTGCAGAAAGAAGTTAAGATCCATTAAAACAAAAGAAGTCACTTCATCAACAAATAAAGCCACTTTGAAGTCAAAACAAACCATCTCAGCAACAAAACAAGCTACTTTGATAGAAAAACAAGCCACTTCTAAGACAAAACAGCTCACATCAACAAGACAAACCACTTTGAAGACAAAACAAACTACCTCAAAGACAAAACAAGCCACCCAAAGACAAAACAAGCCACCCCAAAGACAAAACAAGCCACCCCAAAGACAAAACAAGCCACCCCAAAGACAAAACAAGCCACCCCAAAGACAAAACAAGTCCCCTCAAAGACAAATAAACAAACAAAAAAGTTGTCAAAAGAAAAGCAGCAGGTAGAGTTGCGGCGGTCTCCTCGATTTGCAGCTGTCAAATTGAAATAAATGTGATGCAGGTCACAGCGATTACTATAAACTGTGGAATTGTATACTTTCCATACATTTATTATTTGTGATAAACAATCAAACTTCACTATGTATCAATAGTTTAAAAAGAAGATTTTCAACAATTATTATATGTATGTGTGCAATGTTTCATAAATTTATAATTCCAAGATAACATCATCACCTAAATACAAGTTTACTCAGAAAAGGTAACATCATCATCTAAATAAAAATTTACTCGGAAAAAGCTATGAGGTAAATATTTTAAATTTAAAAAAAATTCTTAGGACAAGAAAAAATCTATATTAGCTAATAAATAGTGTAGGTGGCTGCAGGTTTACCAATCAGTGCCAATTAGGGCTAACATGAATATTAACCCATACTTGGAGTAATGTGGTATAAGGTTTCAGGCTTATATATTTTTTAGTATTATTAATTTATTTGTATCACAAACTGATAAGTGATGGCTATCCACAGGATCAGTTCTGATTGCTGAATTTAATTCAACTAAGTGAAAAATGACAACTTGTCTACGGAAACCAAACGTGACCTTTGGCTTTGCGTGCCAATGCTCTCTATCATCCAAGTTTGTCTTGTATCCAGGATCATCTTTCAGTAGTTGTTGGTGTATTAAGTCATGTGTGGTAACTGGTTAAAGCATCGGCCACTCAGAGCTATCTACCACAACAGTCCACATAGACTTGTAACTAACAGTTTGCTGACAAACACTTTTAGTTTTATTAATTCATGAGTATCACAAACTCACTACATAATAGTTAACAACAGGATATGAGACGAATCAGGATGGCTCAGTGATGGAGCATTGGTGTGCAGAGCCAAACGTCACGGGTTTGGTTCCCATGACGAAGGGGGAAATTCACCTTGTCTAACAGTTCATTTTTAAATGATTTCTAATATGAAATTACATTTCTTCACGGGGGCTTTATCCCCTCATAAATATGTTTAGAATCTCTGGGACAAGGCTGAATCCAAGCCCTGTCAACACGAAACGTTAAGCAATTGAAACAAACCCGAGAATTATTACTTTTATTAGTAGTCATACAAGGTTTCCTTTTGGATAGTCCTTTTAGAAAATACAAACATTTGTTTAAGGCCAAAATTGATGACATTTTACAATATTACTAGTATAATTTTAAGGTAGTGATAATACCTGTCAAAAGTGACAGGTGCAGACAACACGACATAACATGAATATCTGAAATTAGATCTATTAACTTTTTGAGATGTCAAACAAGATTCCTATGAAAATTATAATGCGTTAATCTGTGTTAAAAGCTAGGCAGTGTTTATGTAGTGGACATAATTGGTTGGTCCGGTTCTAAATTCGTAACATTCAATTTTTCTCGGTCATTAAATGAACTAAATGAGTGCTTTAATGTCATGTAACCAATATGATTCATTGTTGGAAATCTAATTTTTAGTAACACTATAAACCTAAACAAAATAATAATGTTTGTGATATGGGCAACCTACTATAGCTATGTGTTATGAGACATATTGATGCCTATACCTTTTTACGTCTTACCATATGTGATTATTTTGGTTATTGATCATTGTACTTCTATATTTGAATCAAATAAAATACTGATATTCTCTTGTAACCTTCCTGACTATTATTTCTGGGACTTAAAATGTGCTTACAATTCATTCTCTTGGACTTCAATTTGAAATTAAAATTCCAGATTTGACAGAGACAAAATTTTGCAAAAAAAAAAAATCAAAGTTATAACACACTTTAAAAAAAACTGTTATTTCTATCACAGATTAGTGTTTGTGTGAAAAATATCAAAAATAATTAAAATTATTTTGTGATAATAGCTTGATTATTATATTAATTATGTTTGAATATAGAATTTGGAGATAATATTTAATACCTAAATTTACATAGGTGGTTATTAAAAGTATATTAGGTATTGTTATCCAATATTTAACAATTTTTTTTAAATATTCAAACGTTGATTTGGCTTCGGAAATATTTCATATTCGTATTTGACTTTGCTTCGAATTGAAAAAGTGGACTTTGTACATCCCTAAAAATACTATAACCTCATAAACAAAGTTTATTTTGAATAGGTCTATGTGTAATATTTTAAAAGTTTTTCTCCATGTTTATTATTACATTTTGAACTCATAAGAGTAAATTCTCATACAATGTGCTTTGTGTGTCTCAAAGTTTGAATCCCGGCCAAAAGACTTGGTTTTTTTTTTTTTCCCCATAATAGAGGGTATTTGGCTACACCTTTAAAAAAAATCAAAATATTTTGTAACTGTTTTAACTGGTAGTTTTTCAAGTGTGGAAAATTATATCAATTTTCATAAGTTTGAATATTCTTTCTTTTTCTTTTACTAATTGAGTTTTAAAAAAAACAGGTGTTTGCGCACATCTTAATATCCATGCAGGCTATCTGAAAAAAAAAAAAGTTTTAAATTTACACTGCTCTTGTCTCAGAATTGTGATACCAAAGTTGATACAAAATATAAACAAGAGGTGATTCAGTAATCAATTATCTATACTGTGCACATGATAGATACTGATATGTATAATGTGCACAATATTAATTATTAGCTAAATGTTTGTGCAGAAAGAAAGGATGTTGTATGACAAATGTAAAGCCAAGTTGTTGATCCCCAAAGCCAAATACAGTATCCCACAAGAGTTTAACGACCCGCTTCTGTGGCTGAAATGGTCTAAGGCTCTGCTTGTGTAAGACTGACCGGCTGATAATGGGGAGATAGGGGTTCGAATCCCAGTCAAGTCTACTGAGAGTGATTTTTCCTAAATGGTGTCCCACTCTTCTTCCACACAAATGTGGGTAGTATATTCTTTAACTCAACTGACAATAAAATATCGAAGTTGTATCATCATCCTCAACTGACTAGATACCAAGAGTAAAAAATTGATCTTGTGAGGGCCTTACTGAAAATCCCAAGATTTGCATCGCAGCTACCGACAGCAACCAACACTGTTATTAAGACAAGTGTTATTTAGTATCTGTGCCTTATATGACTACAATCTTTGTATTCATAATTCCTGTTATTTTAAAATTATGTTTACTTACTGTACCAACAATATGCTTTGGTGGCCGCATGGTCTATGATGGCATTACTCATGTAATAAACTAGCCTGCCAACGACGGGGAGATTGGGGTTCGATACTAGTCAGGACAATTGTACTGAAGGTGGTTTTTCATAAATAGTTTTCTATTCTCCCTCCACAGAAATGTGGGTACACTTCCTATAAATTCAACCTTCCCTAATCTCTAACACATTAAGAGTTATTAGAACATAGGCATATAATCCAAACCGGTAGTAAGACGAGGTGCTAAAAAATAAGTTTTTAAAATTATCAGCGGGCCACACAAAATAGTCTCAAAGGCCAAAGTTTTACCTATCTGTGGTGTGCGCCGAATAAGGAGACGCAACACTAGAATCTACAATTTTTTTTTATTGAATCTCATCTTGCTATGTTTGTTGACTGTCATACATATATACAAAGAAAAATATGCATTCACTTGCTAAACTATGTTTTTTTGAAATCCCATCTGTCAAGGTTACAAATTTAGACTGCATAGCATTTTCATAAAATGTTTTGAACATTTAACCCTTTTAGTGCCACAAACCAATCTGATCAGTTCCACATACTATTGCTAAAAGTGCCATGAACCAATCATATCAGTTCCGCATACTATTGCTAAAAGTGCCACGAACCGATATGATCGGCTCCGCCTGATACCGTTAAAAGTGCCAGAGCTGACAAGGTCGGCTCTCAAGATTTGAGCTAGTTCTTTCTTTATCTGAAAGAGAGTGTAGTAGTGTCATATGTCACTGGAAAGAGAATATTTCCCTCATTTATTTTATATAAGGTTGGAAACAAAAATCAACTGTAAATAATTGTTATTAGAACTGGGAGTTTAGTACATTTACAATAGGAGGGTCACATATTCAATGTGCCTAAAATGTAACGCCAGTTTTCTTACGAGCTGCACGGAAAAACATAAGTGTGGCTCACATTCATAATGATGTAAACAGTTTTCAAATGTATGGTTTAAATGGTTCTGAGTTTATAAAAATATACTATTTAGATTTTCATGTTATGGCATGTGAATGAAAAGATTTCTTTACCAATGTTAGTAAACAGGTGTAATGACTTTATAAATTTATATAATATTTTTTAAAAATATGAAATTATTCATTATCAAAAGTTTTTGATAAACGCATTCATTTTGTGTAGGCCTAAATATGTATTCTTGAGGTTTAAGCAATATAATAAATCTTGCTGTAAAGTAACCAAAAACGGGCCAAATATATCTAATGTAGGATATCAAATAAAAATTCTTGTAATTACTATTTATAATCATATATATTCGAAACTTTATTTTCTTGTATAAAACTAAATACGCTACAAATCAAAATAATCACTTCATAAATAAAAGTTTGGCGATTTTTCTTGCAAAAACTTACAAAAATGAGGAAATAGCTGAGGCATTCTTCACACACAAAACCTAACAGGCCTCTGGCATTCTTTGCGCGCAAATTCTGGAAAAGGCGTGGCACTAAAAGGGTTAATTGTACCCAAAATATATTATTTTAGAAAACAAAATTGAATTTTCACTTGAAAACTGGTTTGTATTGCTACTTGTTGGTGACTTAACAGTACTAGTGTATTTTATAAGTGACCCATCCTAATATATTCAACTATTTGTTCTAAATAAATGATGTCTTGGTCCTGTGGCCATCTAACTCTGTCCAAATTGTTATAAAGTTTGGTGTATATCCTAAAAATGGGTTTATTTTTAAGTTCCCAAGAAGAAATGGAGAAAATGTTCAACCAAACTCATTTCACTATAGCTTACATATTTTAGATTAGTAAAATAATGTGTTTGTTGTGTTTTAATACACTTTTTTATACAATTTTAATGCCACTTGTATGTGTATATTTTGTAAGTTACTTTAAGCCCACAGCTTTTTAAAAATAAAATTAAGGTAAGACATGATGCATGCTTTAATCAATGTTGATGTGCGCCTGAGAAAGTCATTGGATTTTCAACATATTTAGTTTTTCTTAACTAGAGTATATTGTAAAGTAAACTAATAGTTTTGTCTACAATTTATGTAATTTTTGAAATAGCACTGATACATTTGTCTTTTAATAACTTTTTTTGTTGATTATATAGTAGAAAATAACTAAACAAATCAAAGATTTGTGTATACATTATCTTTATAACTGCATATTTTTTGCTTTGAAAAATTTCAGGGAATTTCAGAACTTACAAACCTAATCAACGCTGTTTAATTTAAAATGTATTCTGAAAATACTTTTATAGTACACACCTCCACCTCTCAGAGGGAAACCGGTTGTTTAGTATCCAATCCTCTAATCTATGTTTAATTTTAACATTACAAACTCTTTGGGCAAGTTTCTCTTTTCAGTGTAATTGCCATATTGTGTTTTCCCCTCTTATTTGTTCCTATATCTTCTATGAAAAGAGCTTTACCTTTAAAAGTTTTATTAAGTTGTATTCAAAATAGTGTCGGCCCAGAACCCAAATATTTTATAACATTTACTATGTTATTTGATATATTTGTTATTTTGTAGGATTAATATTGTGAAATAAAATTACAATTGAAAAAAATCACAAAAATGATCTTTCAACAAATATGTTTCCAAGGTTCCCACAAACAAGACAACTCGAAAACACCCAAATATATAAGCTGATTTAGTGTTTACAGCAAACCTATAAAGGGCAGGGGGAAAAGCTGGGGGAGATAAAATTATTTAATAATTAAACTTTACAATAAGATTTTTAGCCATTGTTTAAATTTCTGACATTTTTTTAAAACTCAAAACACAGGGTTTTTAAAAGATGTCTGTAAACAAGAAAATATTTTTAATATGTTTTTTAAATATATTATAAATGGGAACAAAGTTTTATATGAAACTTTAAATTCTTTAAACACTCAAGGTCCAGGGTCTGTTTGTTGTCAAGGGGGCAATTGATTGGAATAAATTTCATCATATTTATTTATAATAATTTTAATGACTATAACAATATTGCTAGCATGGAAAAACACAATTTTGATTAGCAAATTTGTAATTTTAATACATAAAAAAAAGCCACTGTCACAGTAAAAGTAATAAATATATTCAGGGTCCTTAAATGTTTTAGTAGTTATTAATAGAAAAAAAGAATGTATTTGCAAACAAATAATTGGTTTATAATTTTAAACTTAATAATCCTATTACTGTAGAGTTTTAGTTTTAAGCCACTTGCTTTTCTGCACATCTGAGTTGAGATGAATGAGTTATTATTGATTAGGTTATGTACGAGCTAGACGAGGGAGGTGTTAGTCATTCTTTTAAACAGCACCGTATTGGTTTCAATATTTGTGAGTATTTTCTATGCAGATGAGGGGAGATCGCCTTCCTGGATCCGCCTCTGTAAACAATATTCTCTTAAGATATTTGTCTTGGTTAGATAAACATTTATTTAATTTAGTCTAATATTTTATTTGTGGAAGTAAAGAGGATTTAATGAAAAGAGGACAGCAGGAAGAGTTGTTCTATAGGTTCTATAAGAGACCTGCCATGGAGAAGAGAAGTCCCCTTGAAATGTAAGTATTGTACAGGACATACATTTTACCTATTGTCATGTATGTAGCATAGTCCATGGGAAACAGTACAAAGCTTTTTTTTTTTCCACATCACAGCCGCAAATCCGGCCTACTTTTTGGCATGCATCTTTGGAATTGATCTGCCTTGTGAAAACTTGATTTTCATTTTTCTTGGTTTCTTTTTGTTCTATATAGAACTCACGACAAGACCTGATGATTTCAATTCCATTTTTGAGCAAGAGCATTGTGTAAAAACTGTTTCGTGGGTTTTCTAGTTATTATCTTTCTTATATTTTAGTCAAATGTTTGAAAGTCTTGTACCTATCACAGTGTGTTTAAACCTTAGTTTAAAAAAATGTAGATATCTTTTAAATGTTAACTAGACCCACAAACCCGAGTATAAATAATTTTTTTATATAACTTGAATAAAAATCCAATCAGCAATAATTAAGAAAAATACTCAACATGTACACTCATAGTTAATCCATCTTTTAACTATCTACTTTCAAGGACATAGGATATTTTAAAAGAGGGAGTGCCAAAATCATAGTTGGCCCGGGTACAAAATGATGCTTGCCGCGGCCCTGATTATGGGATAGGCAATCGTGATATACTTCAAAATTGCAACAACAAAAATCACCAAATAATTCAGAATTTTCTCTTGTGGTCATAACAAATAACTGTATTTGTTTAAGGAAGGATAGATCTATAATCCAATTTTCTTGCGCATGAACATAGCTGACATCTAGAAAAGTTAGTAGGCTATAGCTTACATACTCTCTCGTATTAATATGTCAGTAATTTACAGCCATTATAAACCCTTATAAAATAACACCAATAAAGCCTGCTTCGGTGGCTGCATAGTTTAAGGTGTCACACTCGCAGTAGACTAGATTATCGATGAGAGAGATTGAGGTTCGAATCTCGGTCAAGTGTACTGACGGTTTTGCCAAAATTGTTTTTCACTCCCTCCACCCAAATGCGAGTACACTTCCTCTAAAATATAACCTTCCTAATATCTAAAATCATAAGCATAATTAGTACATAAACATATAAACCAAACAGGTAGTAAAAGTCGGTGGTAAAAGAACCTAATAAAATGGTAAAATGTTATCATTGTTGGCAGCAAAAAAAAAAATGGCACGGAACTTTGCACGGACTACCTCGCTATATTGTTTAAAAATTGAGATATTTACTCATAACTCGTAATATATTATGTAAAACGAATTAATATACACTAGTAAACCCAAGCATAAATGGTACTATATTTATGTAAACCATTTTTTGAGTCCTGATTTAAGATTTTATAATTTTATTTTTAAAGAATTAATGTCCTCATTTGTATGTTTGGACCGATAAAAAAAGATTAATATTGGGTCCACAAGGGTTGTCAACACTTTGTATTAAAATTTCAACTTCCAGTTAAAATTTTCGATATTTTATTGCCATCACATTGCTATTAAATTCCTCATTAATAAATTTTGACCAATAAAAATGTAAATATTGATTATTGAGTCTAAAATGAAGATAGATCATTGTTGTACAAACATTTATCCTAAGAGGTTTAAGGAAAAACAACATAAACATTTTGAGAGACTTATATTTAATTACTCTATGGCATTGGAGAATTATTGCGTTATAACTTAAGTAATATCTCTTTACAACTAAAGCGCACAGAATTGTATTAATGTATTTGCCAATATCTCAGAAACTGTTGGTTTTATAAAAATACATTTCATATAAAAGTTTTTTATTTCTAATAGTACGCCAATTTTGCAATGAAACGTTATTTAGTATCTCAAATAGTTGCGGAAATACGGAAGTTTCTGCTTCATGGGAAAATGAAAATAGTGAGTTTATTTATAATCTTAATCAACTCATAGATATGAATATTAATAAAAATCGTTAGAGCCAATTTTGAGAAAATCTTTTTTTTTTTTTAGCTTTTCGCCCTTTATTCAACTACTCTTAATTTTAAGTTTAAACAGACACACAGATAGATAGCATTGCAAAGACCTCTTTTTTAGGATTCGGGGAGTCATGAGACATTGACATCCATCAACCTTTCAGGTTAGTTTTTTTATGGTCGCACTACTTTACCTTTTGTTTTTGAAAAGTTAAAAAATATATATATTTGCGTATAACTTGAAAGTTATTGGTTTTTATAAAAATATGCTTCAAATAAAATATATTTTTTTATAAATAGACCTACATATTTGTAATTATAATAAGTAATTTCATATCTCAAATAGTTTAAGAGATGATATAAAAACGATATAATTACACATAAGACCGGAGCCCTTAAGAGTCATTTGGCTGAAATGTTGAGAGTAGCCATTTTGTTTTTAATGTTTAAAAATGAAATTTAATTAAAATTGTTAGTAGATTTTGAGAAAATTGACTTTTCCTCTTTTTTCCCTTCAGTAAATTACCCTTAATTTTAGGGTTTGATATCCAATTGCAAAAAACCCTCGGGGCAACCTTATGAAAAACCTAGATACCAAGTTTTAGCCTGATCGGTAAAATAGTTTAGGCTCTAGTTGGAGGTACAGACAGACGGACAGAAATTCAAAAACCACTATTTTTTGGATTTGGGGGGTCATGAAACGTCGAAATTCATCAGAATCTTGAGTTCGATTAATTTTTTTTACAATCACAATATTTTCTCCGCCTGTAAGATAACGAGAAAGTAAAAATTGTACTGTATAAAAGGTGCTATAAATGTCCAGTTGTCACATCACATAAGTGTGGCATATTACACACAATGTTACATTTAAAAAAAAAATTAAGCTCAAACTGACACGTTGTTTATTATGGTGGGTGACCTGGCGGGGTAGCGTGTCGGGCCTCGGTGCTGGGGTCCTGGGTTCAATCCTCGGTCCCGGCACAGATTTATCTGATTACCAAACCCTTCCTTCACCTCTGACAAAACATCTTGTGAATGAGGGGAATGCCAGGCCTCCACCGTGGTTCGGATTCCACATTAAACTGTAGGTCCTCCATTTCATCTTATCATTACACATTAGCGTGTGTATAGCCCGAACGTGTTATAAGACGCAATGATAATAATAATTTATGATAGAGCATGGATCATCAATCTTTTTGATAATGTGGACCATGTGGGTTAAAAAAGTTACTACTTTATTCTCAGATAATAATCGGTTGTTGTTTTTTGCACCGCGTCTATGTACTAATTATGGTAGTGGTTCTAGGGATTAGGACGGTTATATTTAGAGGAAATATACCCACATTTGTGTGGAGAGTGTAAAACCACCCTAAAGCCCGTATCACACGACACTTGCTTGTTCTAGAAATCAAGTGTGCTTGCTAGCGCCTAGATATCTGTATACTATATAGTACAATGGAAACGGGACCAAAGTATTCACACGCTGCTAGTTTGGTACTAGGTTCTAGTGCAAATATTTATCGAACTTCAGAGATTAACTTTGGGTCAGCAGCTGCATTAATTACTAATAAAGATATTGAAAATTATGAGGGGGAGCGTAGGAAAAAGAATATAGACATGGGACTGGTTGGAAAAGACGAAATAATGGTCGCAGGATGCTAAATATGATCCATTCGGGGTTACACAAACGTTTAGTAGCTCCCTAAATTTGTATTCATTTATTTACAATGTGGTCAGAGGTCCCTAAGCCCATGGGTATCCAAGTACAGTATCCTTGATACACAAATGTTCTTTTTTAGGCCTACGCACACTTTATATTATAAAAATAAAACCCGCCCAAGGTTGGCATGCTATCAAGTTTATTTAGATTAAAATTGGGTCTGGAACACAGTTTGTCGTTTTTAGATTACATGTTTTAAATTAAATTTATATATATTAAATATATTGTCATACTGTGCCAATTTGGTATTATATAAACAAGGATGTTTGGAATAATTTTCTGCCAACAACAAAATCACATCCGATGACCATGTTGGCGTCATTTATACCATTTCTCTATACAACAGTCTCAGCGCGCATTCATTGGTTGAATTACATAGACTAGTGTCGAAACGAGTTTGAAAATAGCACGTGTTCTATCCTTGCAACTCGTATGGTAGCTAGTACCGAGTGGCAGAACTAGTAATGGGTCGTTCGTGAGTGAGTCATTCAAATTGAACGAGAGCTGTGAACGAACGACTCTCGCTTCGCGAGCGAGTCATTCACGTCGCCATTACTCACGACTTTCGCTCTCGTTCATCCACTCTGGAAAGAGTCAGGTGTTTGTCATTCACGACTCTTCTGTCGTTCTTCGTTCGCTACTAAGAAAAAATTAACTATAAGTGCTTACTATCGTTACTAGTTAGCAGTACTGCCTACAATATTAAACTAACTATTTTTCTTGACATTACTTGAACATAATTATGTGAATTGGACACTAAATATTATATACTAAGGTTAATTATTATAAGTAATATAATTAAAGAATCAAACACAATAGGATTCGGATAAATTACACATACAACTTAATTCGTTCATGAGTTGAAAGGAAAGGGAAAGATTTGCACGCTCGGAACGGGAATTGTGAGAACTAGTTAGCGTTCGCTCATCAAGTTACGGTTCGGTAAGGGGTGAAGGGATTGGGAGCGAGCGAGCCATGTGGTGAACGATATGACTCTTGTGAGCGAGCTTATATGAGCTAGCTCACCTCAATGAGCTGGTTCGACCCATCACTAGGCAGAACCTGTATACTTTTTCTGATTCACACGACGCTAGATGATGACGTGCTAGCTAGCACACTGGATTTCAAGTACGAGCTAGTGTCGTGTGATACGGACTTTATGGGCAATATTTTCAAGCTAGATTTCGACCATTTAAGTTACATCAAGATCCGCTAGATAGCACAGTATAAACATTTTTAAATTCTAGGTTAAATAATTTCCCACATGGGGCAGTAGTGTATAAATATAATTAACTCGTTGAGTTATGTTTTAGCAGTTTTAAAGTGCACTTAATATTTTAAATATAATTGATAATAGTTTTAGCAAATGTATTGTACGTTAATCACTAAGGTTGAATCTACACCAGAGGTATCGTAACTATTCTTTCCATTGTTTTGAATGTGACTGACGCTTCGACCTCGGTACAGTCACGGTACAGCCTCGCTCTCACTACGATAGTCTTAGAGAATAATATACTATCGTCGCTGTACTGTATTGTATTGTCAGTGAAGTGATAGTATGCTTAAGAAAGACATTCTACCCACAGACCACCGCTACGGTTCAACACATAGTTGACACTCGATTGTATTTTAAAATGGCCAAAAGAAAAGAAGAAACGTTTGTCTGGTGTCATGAAAAAGGTAAGCTTTCTACCACAGATTATTTATTCACTAAAGATCTGTAAAGTCAATGTAAAAATATTGTATCATGGTTTCCGCATATGTGCTGCTATCTAAGAAAGACGCCAGTACTTCCATAGGTTAATGTTACGGTCTCAATGGCTCAGTAGGCATTTTATTTATGTTACCTTTATTATTTTATTTACTATTTTTTACCCAAAAAATTCAGTTATTATTAGATTTTATTTCACTAACACAGTTTTTCTAAAATATTTTTCAGACAAATGTGAAATACAGGGAGTTTAAACATAAAGTAAAATTATACGGGCATAAAATCTTTCAAGATTTCCAAAAATCTTTTTCAATATTGTGTAACAAATTCTTATGAAAAACCTCTTAATTTTACAACACTGTAAGCATCAACTCTTAACTAACTAACTGGTAGAGTCCTCGCATGACGATTGGAGGGAAGAATGAATAATCTTGACTGCAATATTGTATAACGAATCTAATAATTCATTCCGTGTGTATAATGATGCTCCACTTCCAATTCATGTTTTTTACAAAATATTTTATAAGATAAAATAAATGAAAAAAAATATTTTTCTATCTTCAAAAGATGTTGGGAAATTATTGGTGGGTCCTGAGAAGGTCTGTGGACCCTGAGAACATAGTGTGATATAACCTCAAAAATAAATTTACAATTTATCAATCAGGCAACACACATATATGTACATGTACCTGACTTAAAAACTGAATTAGGTTTTCATTTTCTTAGATGAACTTCTGATCGAGCTGGTGAAAGGAAAAAACCAACTATTTGACCTCTCATCACCACTCTACAACAACAATATAGCTAAGAGGAAAGCATGGAATGAAATTGGGAAACATTTAGAAATTGAAGGTACTGAGATAACTTTAATAACACTACCATAATAATGTAACCCCTTTTTATCTCCTAGGACCAAAAGGTGAGAACAAAAATACTAAATCATACATAAATGAAATACAGAGTGACCTGACAGGACAATGATTTTTGAAAATATTATAAAATAATACATTCACCCACGTTTCCATGCCATCTAATCTGCACCACTGCCGTAGTTCAAAAAAGGATAAATTGATAAAGCATAGATCAGGGAACACATCTATGTTTCCAGGAAGTATTTGGTAAGTTCAATTAAAAAGAAGTTAAATCCAATAAGTTCAACGTTGACAAATAGATATGATTTATTTATTATATAGCAAAAGCAGTGACAATAGGGTAACATGAAAAAAGTATACTAAATGTATATATATAAATAAATACGTATAGGTTTGAAAACAACTAGAAAAGCTAGGTAACAATATTAACTTTGTTGGTAAACAATAGTGGCGACAAACGTATACTAAATGTATAGGCCTACATATAGTTAAATAAATATCTAAGTATAAGTTTGAAAACAACTCGAAATGTTAGGTAACAATAGTGGCCAATTCATTACTTTAGTAAAAGGGAAAAGACAATAACTAAGACCTAACAACCAATATTATCTAAATATTTCTACGTTCCCAAGTCTGGTAGACTTCTGTTAACATTACAATTTTCATTATTCCAAGTCAGAAGGACTTCCAACAATCGTAAACATGTGTTTACTGAAACTAAAAAGAAAGTTTTACTACAATTAACATGGTAGCTCAACACAATATTTCTTAATTATAAGGACTTTATACTAATTTACGTCACGTTTCAATTAGTGAATAGGATCTAGAATCAGTTAAGGCAAATTCTCGAAGTTCTGATAACTTTGAATCAATTATGTTATAAGTCATAAGGACTTTAATAAATCTTAACAATTTGGGCCTTTTTCTTCTAAAGGGACTTTCAACACACAACATAAAAGTCATTTAGTCTAGAAGTACTTCTATTAACATAAGTTATTTAACTCCAAAGTTTACTAGTCGTAAGGAATAGAAATAATTTGTATGTCACATTTCATTAGTAAAAAGAACAATTAAATTATCTAAAACAATTTCCAATCGAAATTTGTAAATAACGAATACTTTAAATGGCTTAAGCCAAAATATATGTATCATGAGGACAATTCAATTATTTTACAATAAATATATTTAAAAGAACAATACTTCATAATTATTAAGAAATCAATACCACGAGGTTCCGCTTGTATATTTAGAGTTTAAAGCCGAAATGGAATTTATAATTACAAATTGACAAAAATTAATTTGGGATCTTACATTTTAAAAATAAGTAGAAGTGTCCTTGATAAATATCCCTCCAAGAGTGAAGTTTCTTTCGATCTCCTGTTGGTATTTATTTGTTATATTTCCTCAGAGAGGGGTTACATACAAGAAGAAACAAAGAGAAAAGGGAGGGTAGTCGGTGGAAGAGGAATATGGGACGAGACGGTGGTAGAAAAATATCTAGAACAGGCATCTAATGTCTTTTAAGAATTCAACGTTCTAGCTATAACAAGACGCTACAATAATTACTGTAATAATGTATGCAAATGCTATATGTTGTGTGCAAATCATTACACGTAAGACATAGTGAAGAATTATAGAAATATTCTTGCACCGCGATGGGCGCTAATTGAAGAATTATAGTTTTATTCGCCTCGCATTGGGCTCTAATTGATGTTTTTCTGTTTAATTAATTAGCTTATAACTGCCCCGTGATCGAGCATTAATTAAAACGGTTCGGTACCGTGATGATATAATTGGTAATTATAGCCCTGTGATTGAGCGCCAATTGTTGAACTCTTGAAATAATACACAATTATTAGGTTAGATGTGATTTTATTTTAATGCCACTATTGTTTTGATCGTAAAACTGATCATGTTAATAATTTCGAGACGTGACTGATAATGAATACACGACCGTACGTATTGAAGGCTGAAGTGACAGAGCTATTGAGCCAGTGCTAGTGAGCCAGTCTAATGAGTCACTGTCAATTACTTCACCACGCCGAGTATATAACTCACTTAGAAAAGAACATTCTAGAAGATGTTATAAAAAATTTAAATAAAAATAAAAACATCTCGGTGGCAGTAGAAGGTCCGAGAGCCGGAAGCTGCCTCAAATTACCTTTTAAAATCTCTATTCGATCTTTCCAGAACAGGAAGTTATTATTTAAAAACCTTAAATTGTCATATTGACTCTATTAACGTCACGCGCTCTGACGTCACTTGTCAGTGGCTCGTGCCTTCTTAGAAGAAGTGCTTTAAGCGCCATGTAATATATTATAAAGTTCAAATAAAATTAAACACGTTTATAAAATTAGGACGATATTATTGTCAATGCTCACACATATTCTTTAGGGGCAAATCAGTAACACAACAATAGGATACATTATTTTATGGATTTCATAGGATAGGCCTACACTATATTTATAAGTTTTGATTTTACATAGATTCACATTAGTGTAGATTTTTTAAAACGTCACATATTAAAAAAAAAACTTAATGCACATAGTTTTTTAAAATTAAATTTGAATTCGTGAGTTTGTGAGAATGAATTTAAAGTTACAGAACTCATTTCCTAAATATCAATACTGCGGATACAAAATTCAATCAGCACTTTTCTAGTGCCACGACACCTTAGATTTTATTATCTTACCAGGAAACTGAACCATCGTTTGTAGTGAAAAACATGCTCAGGTTTATTTTACATGTGAGGCTTCCTGTGACGCACTACCTCCATGTCTTCTCAAATGTATGAAGGCCTTTGAAACAGGATTTGCTGAATCAAAAACCTCAGGCAAGGGAATACCGAATAATGATATAGAACAAGGATATTATGCAGGATGTATGCTGTCAAAACAATGTGGCTTATGTTTTCTGAGTTTACTTTCCTTACTCAGCGATAAATGCTAAAGGTCTGAGAAAGGTTACCAAAAGCCATCTCGATCATTTTGCGGACTCGGGAATGCCGGTAGTTGTAAACAAATTTCTCACGCTCATCTATTAATAATTATTGATTTGCCCGATAAGGTCTCACTAAGATTTTTTTTTCAGAGAGAAAGCTTCCTCTCCAACCCTAACAAATGGTGCGACATTTTTGATATATGGGAGTGTAGAATATTGTGAGTTATTTAATATTTTCGTTTCTAAATCTCTTTAAAATTCCGAGTTACTAAATATTAAATTATCACTCTTTTTACCATATGATTTTATATCAACAGATATAAACAAAGTTAGTATTAGCTATTAGTTGCTGAGAGTGCAATTGATTTTTTTTCCACAACTAAAAAATTGATATTCTTATTGCTGGTGCTTCGATAAAAATATATTTCCCATCTATTGCCTCAAGACAGTTTGGGAAGTTCTATTTCAGCCAGAAATATTAACTATTTTATTTTTTCATTCTTCCTATCTTCTTAACTAACTTCTTAAGCGTGTTAGCGTGTTGTTAATAGTCTCACAACCTTCATGTACAATATTCCTTATAGTTATATGAGTTAAAAGGTAGATAGATAGCGGCTATCGTATTAAAAGCATCTCCAATGGCAAGGAGTCTAAAAATGTATATATTAATAACTGCAGCTAAGGTTTAATTTACACAACACAGAAACACACACAGAACCACAGACAGTCACACACGCACGCAACACAAACAGATACACACACCACACTTCACTCACTTCAAAATGCTAACATAATACCTATGAAGATTGTGCTAGATCTTAATGGTACCAAGAGTTGATATAGACTAGAGGTTCATGGTAAAACAGAGAGTTAAAAAACTCCAAAAATATATATTTTTTGAAGAACCCTTCCCCTCCCCCCCTAGGTAAAATAAAGTTCTCGGACTTACATAAATAAATAAAAGTTTACATGACCCAATCAGATGAAAAATAGAAAATTTAAATGGCGTTTCTGTCCCTTCCTTAGTATTAAATTGCCAGAGACACCTAAGAAACAATCAAAATAACTCTAAAAATATCAATTTTTCGTTTAAAACTTTCCTAGGTAAAAGGATGGGCTCGGAATTAGTTACTTAAAAATAATTTACATGATACGATTGGATAAAGAAAATATAGTTGTCACTATCTCTTTTATAATCAACATATATGGTAAAATGAAGTGCTTGGACTTGCTTACATAAGAAAATTCACATGACCCGATGAGATAAAAAATATTAACTTTAAATGGTATATCTAATACTTCAATACTAAGAATTGCCAGAAAAACCTCATTAAAAATGAAAATAACTCTAAAAAAAATTATTTTTCATACTAAACTCCCCCAATTAAATGGAAGGCCTCGGAAATACCTACATAAAGAGAGTTCATATGTCCAGATCGGTTTAAAAATATAGCTGTACTTCTAGGGTCAACAAATAGGTTATAATACATATTTATAAACAAATATGAATCTAAAAATAATAATTATAGGTATATTTCTAAACCTGAGCGGAGATTATATTTCAAATTTAGAGATCGGTGGCAGTTTTGTTGGAGTAGAATTGCCAGATACACCTATACATGACTATAAATATTTATTTCAACTTTCAGGTGTGATATGTAAAGATCGTTGGGAACAACTAAGAAGTCAGCACAGAAAGCATCTTAAAAAAATCAAAACAAAGAATGGTCGAAGTGCATCTTCTCTTCTTAAATGGAAATACCAGGATCAAATGGATTTTTTAAAGCCATTTATGAAAGACAGTAAGAGATTATACTCTACACTTGTTCATGATGACGATTCTATATCTAACGATGAAGATGAAGAAGGCGGCTGTACGCAGGAGTTGTTACAGGATGGAGAAGGGAATGACATTTCACAACAGAATGCGGGAAGCGAGGATGAAGTACAAGGTAGTGATGAAAATATTGATGACGTAAACAACGATACACAAAGAAATGGCGTGATGAGAAATGACGAACTTAGTCGACACACTACTAACTGTTCTTATAAATCAAAGAAATGCCAGAAACTCAAGATGGTTTCAAAACAACCCCCTGAAAAGGAATCAGCTACAAGAACATTAATGAAATATCTTATTGAAACCAATAAGAAAGGAGAAAATAATAGGATACAACCAAACGAAATCGATCAATTTTTCTCTCTAATGGCCAACACTGTCAAAAAATTTAGTCCTGTTGACCAACACTTCATTAAAAGTAAAGTTTTTAATATGATTAGTGAGGTTGAAAGTAAGTACTTGATTCCTCAAAACTCAATTCCATTTGCTTTACCAAGAACAACGCCATCCCCTTGTGTTTATTCATCTTCGTCTGCCTCAGCTTCGCATGGCAATTTCGGCCCTTTTCTTTAAGAAATTGACTTTCACGGACACAACAGCAGCTACCAATTTACACTAAACTCTGACAATCATCACTATTAATTATTTGTAATATTATTTTAATTTTTGAACCAACTTGTTATGATTTTAAGACTAATAAATATAACTTAGATTAAAACTTACTTATTGTTTATATACGATCCTATAGGCCAGTTGACAGGTAGTTTAAAATGGCTGTTAGCGGAAATAATTCTGGACAAGATGGAGTTGATTTAAATCTGTTCGATCGGGGGTCAGAAAATATCAATTATGCACCTCCTGACAGGCCCGGATCTGGCCACCATCTTGAAAACTATGCCAAAAAAATACATGTTTTAAATTATTTGTGAATATCTTGGTTAATATTAACTTTAGAGCAAAATATATGGTTTCCCAAATTAGAGACGAGTGAATTCTCTACAATAAATGTTCTTATATATTAAAAAAATAATCTTATGAGTACCTGTTTTAAAGTAATACGCGTCGAAATTTATTTATTTATTTTAGTGATTGCCTTTTTTTACTACGGGCATTTTAAAAACAATGAAAATGCTTTTTTGGTGTGTCGATTTAAATTTATATGGCAGGTAAAGAGAAGAAAAGTCCAAGTACGTAATTTAAACGAGCAGAAAGCAGGTCTAGAAGTGTTATGGATGTGTGTATGTGTGTATAAAGTAAAATTCGCTCAACTGGAACAACACTAATGTACTGTTCAAATGTTTTTAAATGCTAACACCTACATCATTGCTATCCATGTCAGTTGTTCACGTTGGGTTGGACCAATTACTCCTACTTCTTCCGATCAACCCAGCTTTTCTTTTCCAAAGAACTTCATTTTTCAAGAAATCCCAGAAACAATTAGAAGATTACTTCAAATACAAACTAGCGCCTTAATTACTGTAACTCTTCGGCGAGATAGGAATGTGAAAAATAAAAGAATCAACCCTGTACGACGCATTTACACCTATTGAAAAACAAATAGATTTAAAAATCACTGTTTATGTAATATACGGGGGATTTATGCTCCACAATTGTCGGGCACCAACAAGAAGCTTATTCTGCGATTTTGGATAAATATATCGAGTGCCGGTATGTAAAAAGAAATTTCTCGCTGAATGTAATAATAGTTTTTTTAATGGATATACAGAAGATATTACAGAAAAAAAAAAGGACAAACTGCTGAGCGTTCACGTTCGCGTTCGCCTATTGAGAATTTGTTCAAGCACAGAAGTTCATTTTGATGAGAAAATTGTAGCAATTGTATCCCAAGAGAAGTTCTTGTCGAATTATAGGGATAAAAGTATAATGAGCTCCATGCTGTGTATATGATTAACGTCAAAAGGCTCCACAGTCAAACAAGCTGCTGAAGATGCGGACACATAATTGCCACTAATGCAAATGAAACATCAAATCACTACAAATCGGTAATTATAATAGGCAAGGACATTCGTTTATTTATCATTCTTACTGCTATGCATTAATCTTGCTATAACATTTATTTTTTCAAGCCGGGCAAAGGAAAATCCCAGAACAGGATGTATACACCCTACATTACCGATTTTGATGCGTCATTTAGGGATAACTTATTTTTTATGCTCATTTAGTGGATACGATACTAATTTCGCATAATAAAGGCAGGGGAAAATGAAGTGCGTTGAGCTTCTAAAGGAGGTGAAAGACCTACAGAGGGCTATCAAGGTTTTCAAAGTCACAAATAGGTCTCCAGAGGCCATGAAAAAAGCAAGAGAAAAAATTATACTTATTATAGATGGAACATAAAAACGACTAATCATTATATATAGTAGTAGATAATAATAGATAGATAGATAGATAGATAGGATAGATAGATAGATAGATAGATAGATACCAGTGCTTCGCATTAGCAAACATTTCTAAGCCTAACATATTTACCACCAACCAAAGATGCAGCTCTCTTGCACTCGTCTAGTACTTACAACCAAATCCAGCAATAGTATGGAAATTAAAAATTTGGCTTTAGTCTGAGTATGGAAAAATTCAAAGAATGGTTTGATACCGATCTCCTGCCAACAATAACCAGATCTTTGGATGTTACTAAAACTAATTTCTTGTAAATGTGCAAAACGTTTCACTGCAGCTTGTAGCTGTCGCAAAACTGATCTGCAATTCTCTGTAATGTGTGTGTGGTCTATGCCAGGGCAAATATTGTTCGAATATCGTGGATGTAGAATGAATTAGATGAGGAGATAGATATTGAAATAGAAAATGCTTTGTAATATTACGATGATTATCAACTAACTCCGGAATATGAAATAGGTGTTGTAGAAAGCCAAGATGATATCCAGGCATAATGATGAAACAGCAACATCAAAAATTATATATATTGAACCCTCAACTTTAAAGGAAATCTAAATTTAATCAAGTCAAGTAGGCGTTTTGGGGATACCAGGCAGATAAAATGCACTGACCACTCTACCTCTAGGTTGTGGGAAACGAGTACACAGTAAACCAAATGTTTTATTGACTGGAATCAATAAAAATCGTATAAAGCAGCAAAAATAAACAAATTGTGTAGTTGAAAACTGCCAATAATAGCAAACGCTCCTCAAAAAATTCTTCGAAATAGGCAGTCGTATGACCAAAATGTATAAAACGCCTTCGTAGATAATTTACTCATAAGTTTGTTTTCAAGATGGCGGCCAAATCCGGATCTTTGAGTGCGTGCAAAATTAGTGTTTTATGAAACCTCATCAAACATATTTATATTAATTCCAGCTTGCCTGGAATTGCTCCCGCTAGTAATGTTCTTGTCGACCGGCCTACTGGTATATATTGAGTTATATCAATTTCTATTAATATAAGTTTAAAATTACACTCGCCTTAAACATACAATAAGATTCTCCCGAGGGCTTATTATTTTAATTTTATTTTAGCACCGCGTCTTACTACCCGTTCGGGTTATACGCTTTAAGTACTAATTGCGCTAATGGATTAGGAATTGGGAAGGTTGAGTTAGAGGAAGTGAACCCGCATTTGCGTGGAGGGAGAGTGGAAAACCATTTAGGAACCACCCCCCCCCCCCCCAGTTCACCCGACCTAGATTCGAAGCTTGATCTCCCCGTCCTCAGCAGTCGAGCTCAACACGACTAGCGCGTTAGCCAACTACGCCACCGAGGCGGGTCGAGGGCTTATTGATTCAAGAAATGTAATGTTTAGTTTTCTTAAATATTGCTCAATTTTTTTTAATATAATTGCTCAAAGGTCCCAATAAACCCTCTAAAATGTTCGATGAATTTCTTCTCGTCGTTCATGAGACGGCGGTACAAGGTACAAAACTCTCCTTCCACCTTTTGACACAAGAGTTATTTAATGGATCCAAATTTGTCTCTTTGTTTCTGGCAGATTTTCCTTCCTGTTCATTTTAACGGTTTCGTCCTCATCATCCAATATAGTTGGTATAAGAGCTATCCCCAAATTTGAAAAACTGCCTTTCTTGATTATATTCAGTACGTGTCACAAGGAGTGAGCACGACCCCAACTGAAAGTCATCGAGCAAAAGTGTACCGTTGCAATATCGTTGATGTAAATGACCGTGATCGTATCGTAGCTATACCGGCATCGTATCGTTACTGTAAAGTGACAGTACCGCTGATTTAAGTCCAGCCTAAAGTCTGAAGCTGAGGGAAGCTAGAGGAAATTCACTCTTGTTGTAAAATATACACGATATGAACGGAGGATTATTTTTTTATTGACTACCCGTTCAGGTTATACGCCTATAAACTAATTACACTAATGTGTTAGGGATTCGGAGGGTTGAATTTAGAGGAAGTGTGCCGGCATTTGTATGTAGAGAGAGTGGAATATCAATTTAGGAACAACCACCATAAGTGTACCTGACCGGGATCGAACCCTGATCTTCCCGTCATCAGCAATCTAGTATACTCGTATTACGAGAATAGTGCCTTAAACCATGCAACCACCAAGCAGGTCCCAGGATTGCTACAGGGTCCTAGATGCCAAATTCAACTCTCATGTTAAGAACTCATTAAAAACCAAATATTCATCGCTAGCTCATAAGAATTTTAAACTTGTGGATTGACGTCTCAAATTAAAAAAACAAAAGATCGTTACAATTATTTGTTTGGACAAAGAATGGTTCAACACCTTAGAATTGTCGTCGGTTTATTCCCTTACTGAACCGAGGGTTTCTGGTTTGATTACCTACTTGTCCGAAAAAGCTATCGTTGGGTTAAATGACCACAATGATGCATTAATGACTGCGGGGCTGAGGGCTTCGTCTGCTCTAGAGCAGTGATATTCAACTTGGGGTACACGAAGACATATTGATATTTTTCATTTAAAACTTATTATATATTAATATTATGTTGGATGCAATCTATTTTAGATGTTGATTATATAACATATATCGTGTTAATTTGATCTGTGATGTATAGCTTGCGCTATGTATTAACCACTTTGGTAGTAAAAAGTTGAAAAGAAAGAAAAACCCGGGTGTGCGTGAACAAAATAGGTTGAACACGTTCATTACATCTTACTAACAATTCGGGCTATCCGCATATGCGTGAAAAACTTTTCCCTCGATGCAAATGAACGGGATTTGAGCCCCAACCATTTCCGTCATAAGCAAACTAAATCAGATGAATCTGACATTTAAATCGCGCGACCACCGACGTGGGTGGTACTAGTGGTAACACAGGATACAGGCCCCCCCGTCTTGTGTCTGCTAAATTTAAATTAACTAAAATATTTTATATAATTTGAAGGAAGTTAAATTAATATAATTTCAAACAATATTCGAACATAAATTATTATTATTACTAAACCATAAGGATTGAATTGAACAACATTCATGTAAGGTTTTTTTTTTTTCGAACATTGAAACTTGAGCTTCAGGGTGCCCTAATTTCCCTCAAGGGTGCGTGCTAAGCACATCATCTGTTTTTTAACCCTCACATCCTCGCCCTTCTTCTCTCTTAACTCCTTTGTTTATTTTTACCATCCCCATTTTGACCTACATAATATGTCTTAAGTCCTCTCTCTCTCTCTCTGTCTTTCTATAATGAGTATAAAATTAGAACAGCTGGTTCGAAACTGGGTGGGGGTTTCCAAACCATTTGAAACTTGTCGGTGTGGGTGTTTGTGGTTGTTAAGAGGATTCAATGAACTCATTGCCCTTGACCCAATTATTGTTTTTAATAAAAGAATATCTTGTGCCAAAATTGTCAAGGGTTTTTTAAGTTCTGATCTGGTCTTTTCAACGCTTTCGACCGTGGCAGGGTGAACAAGCGAGGTTTGAATAATTTTTAACATATTTTTTTAAAACCCTATTTTTGTTCTCGTTTGACTCCCAAACTATTGTTTCTAAAATAAACTTTGTTGGGGATCTTCTTTAACATTTTCATTGATAAATAAAATAAATAAAAGGTCTACTACATAATCTTACAAAATTTATTTTATAGTATAATATTGTGTGTGACCAAATTTTCATAAATCAATTCTCATTAAACGACGACACCTTACCAAGCTTTCCTCCGAAAAACAAATATTTTTTTGATAGTAATATGAAACACGCTTCAGATATACATTTTGAACAAATTTACTAAAGCCATTTAGTGAAAATTCTCAAAAATAAATAATCGATAAATCTTCAAATGATTTTTATTTTTAGAAAAACGAACATAGGCCGTCATTCTTATTTGTCACTCTAAATACCCTTTTTATTACCAAAACATTGGATTTTTTCGAAACATTTCAAATTTTCAAAAATTTGTCATAAAATAACCTTTAAAATAATGTTTACCCTAAAAACAAGTATATATTGTTATTTGTCATGTAAAATACTCCTAAGATAACTCTTTGAAACAAAATAATATGAACCATATTCGAACAATTTTGAACTTTCAAACTTAAGAAACTTTATTTAACTTACATTTAAAGTTTTTAATGATTAATCTTAAATCATGAACAGATTTTTTTAGTTTATTACCAGTGGCGTTTCTCGAGAAATATCACAGTCCTCGAATCAAAATAAATGGTTATTCTTAAGAGATACAAATACAACCTTCCAAAACAAATAAAGTATTTTTGTTTTAACACGCTCACAACAGAACATTCTAAAATAGTTGAGGATTGTTTAAGTGGTCCTGTAGCTTCAGAACTGCCATTTCCATAAAGTGACAAAAGATTTCAAAAATATTCAAAGAAGGATCCGCAATTTTAGAAAACAAAAAATTGTTTTGACAGAAATTTCTTGAGTTATACCAAACATGTATTAGTTTAAATGAAAAAAAAAAGAAGTATGTAGGTTTACTTCAAGGATTATCATAATTATACCAATTTTAAATAGAGATACAGCAATATATATCTAATTTACTTCAATCGGTGAATAGATGAACACTTTTAAGAAAGGGTTTGTTTAATTAGATATAAGTTGGGTTTAAGTGTTTCTACTAGTTCCACACCCTCATACACACTATCACCTCATACTTGCTATCACCCTCATACTTGCTATCACCCTCATACTCGCTATCACCCTCATACTCGCTATCACCCTCATACATACTATCACCCTCATACTTGCTATCACCCTCATACTCGCTATCACCCTCATACACGCTATCACCCTCATACACGCTATCACCCTCATACTCGCTATCACCCTCATACTTGCTATCACCCTCATACTTGCTATCACCCTCATACTCGCTATCACCCTCATACTTGCTATCACCCTCATACTCGCTATCACCCTCATACTCGCTATCACCCTCATACTCGCTATCACCCTCATACTCGCTATCACCCTCATACTTGCTATCACCCTATACTCGCTATCACCCTCATACTCGCTATCACCCTCATACTCGCTATCACCCTCATACTCGCTATCACCCTCATACTCGCTATCACCCTCATACTCGCTATCACCCTCATACTCGCTATCACCATCATACTCGCTATCACCCTCATACTCGCTATCACCCTCATACTCGCTATCACCCTCATACTCGCTATCACCCTCATACTCGCTATCACCCTCATACTCGCTATCACCCTCATACTCGCTATCACCCTCATACTCGCTATCACCCTCATACTCGCATACCATACCCATCACCTCATACTTGCTATCACCCTCATACTCGCTATCACCCTCATACTTGCTATCACCCTCATACTTGCTATCACCCTCATACTCGCTATCACCCTCATACTCGCTATCACCCTCATACTTGCTATCACCATCACCATCATCTCATCAGGACATGGAAAGTCTCTCCACGGAAAGTATGTACGGTTAATACATTCGGTGTCTCCTGGGCAACGGTACATTAGTACTGAATAATATTTCCACTGCTGGACTAGGAGTAATGTCACCCCAGACACGCAATATTATTATTATTATTATTATTATTATTATTATTATTATTATCTGAAGCTGTAAATTTTCTTAACTAATATCGATATATAAGAAATCATACTGCTAATAAAGTCATATGTTATTTATTACAAAAATATACAAAAACATCAAATTGTCTCATCTTTAGAATCAATATTTTCAAGTTGCTTTTTAATTTTCCTCATGACAACCGGTTTTGAGATATCGTAGTCTTGCTCTGAGACAGCGATACAGGTCCAACCTGTTTCTTACATAATGGAAGTCTAAAATTTGTCATTGAGAAAAACCAAAACAATGCGCAGTTATCTCACGTCCACGTAACTTTAGAAGGTTGGAGACGTCGGACACAAGTCTAGGAGACCCTGGTTAGATACCGGGTAGGGCCATCGATACAGTCAAGCTATTTCTATTTCATAGGCGTGTACAGCACGGTTCATTAGGGAGGGAATAATGCAGAATCTCTCTCGAAGTAAAAGGATGGGTGGGGGAGGGGGGATAATGCAGAATCTCTCTCGAAGTAAAAGGATGGGTGGGGGGGGATAATGCAGAATCTCTCTCGAAGTAAAAGGATGGGTGGGGGGGGGGATAATGCAGAATCTCTCTCGAAGTAAAAGGATGGGTGGGGGAGGGGGGATAATGCAGAATCTCTCTCGAAGTAAAAGGATGGGTGGGGGAGGGGGATAATGCAGAATCTCTCTCGAAGTAAAAGGATGGGTGGGGGAGGGGGGATAATGCAGAATCTCTCTCGAAGTAAAAGGATGGGTGGGGGAGGGGGGATAATGCAGAATCTCTCTCGAAGTAAAAGGATGGTGGGGAGGGGGGATAATGCAGAATCTCTCTCGAAGTAAAAGGATGGGTGGGGGAGGGGGGATAATGCAGAATCTCTCTCGAAGTAAAAGGATCCAAGGTCATTGATATTGTCTAGGAAAAAAGGGTTGGGGAGGGTAGCGAAGTAAAGCGTAGAAATTAAATTATTATTATATTATTATTATTATTATTATTATTATTATTATTATATACACCGCGTCTTACTACCCATTCGTTATACACACTTACGCTAATGTGTAATGGTAGGGTGATTGTGAGATGAAATGGAGGACCTACAATTTAACGTGGAATCCGAACCACGGTGGAGGCCTGGCATTCCTCACATTCACAAGGTGTCTTGTCAGAGGTGAAGGAAGGGTTTGAAAATCAGATAAATCTGTGCCGGGACCGAGGATTGAACCCCAGCCGCCAGCACAGAAGTCTGACACCTTACCCCTAGACCACCAGGTCACCCCGTAGAAATTAAAGATAATAGATTAAAAATAGGGGTAAAAACGACAAGTATAAAGATCAATATATTATATATTCACCAAACGAATTAAAAAATCTTAACTGGACCTACATGCTTCATTTAATCAACAACTAAAGTTAATAGTGATACAAGTGGGGATGAGGTCTTAATATCATGTATTGCTGTGTAAAGTAAGAATTTCGAGGCTGATTAAATCATAACTGAGAGGGTATTGGGTGTACAAAAATAAATATGGCATCCAGTGATAATTTCGCACGGTTATTTATGTTTGAAAATTGACCGAAATTATAGATTTAATATATTTGGTCGGTGCATGTGCAAGGGTGGAGGAACTCGCCTCTGGAAATAATCCTCTTCCCCCCTTGGGATGAATTGATGCCCTCTAGATGTATTTCAAATCCTCTCTTATTATTGAATAGAAACTGAAAGTTGGCCAAAAATCAAACTCCAAATTACTTCTAGACGCATTCAATTCTTAAAAATTTGCTGCAGCAGACCATTTAAAATCGTCTCTAAAGGTATCTCGCTGTCAGAAAAAAATCAGGCGAGGAGCACTCTAAATAGCTTCGAGGCCTACCATCCAAATCTCAAAAATGTCTAGGGGATTAGGAATACCCCTCAATATAGTTTCTAGAACCACCCAAATTTCAAAAAACTTATTCGGAAGATTTTCCCAAATAAACTTTTTTTTTTAAATCTAGTTTTCGTAAATTGGTTGGGAGTACCACTCAAAATAGGTTTTTGGCGACATCCCATTTTCAAACACTTATCGGAGGGAGGGGGGATAAGCAAGTCCCTTAAAACATTTTTTACTGTCCCCACAACCAAGGTCCCGCTGCCATTGCTTGTATCCACTGTTAAATATACTCACACGGTAGACCTCTCTACCGAAGATTCGAACCCTTAACATTCTCCTCAACGTTGAGCAAGTTCATTGCGTGTGTAAGACTTCTCCAAGCTTTATTCTAGAACAAATACAACAACCAGCCCACATACACTTAACCTGACATTCTGAAAGGGAGCCCACAACGTTGAGCCGCGAGCGATTAATCATAAGTCTTGTCGAGACTTGAACTTGGAACATAACAATATCTTGCCCTCTCTACTTATGAAACTTGTTCCACCAACTTTTGAAATTGTTAGTAAAAAAAGTCGGCGCACTCAATTATTATTATTATTGTTATTATTATATATTATTATTATTATTATTAAGAACCCGCGTCTTACTAACCGTTCGGGTTATACGCACTTACGCTAATTGTAAGGGTGATTGTGAGATGAAATGGAGGAGCTACAGTTTAACGTGGAATCCGAACCACGGTGGAGGCTTGGCATTCCTCACATTCACAAGATGTCTTGTCAGAGGTGAAGGAAGGGTTTGGCAATCAGATAAATCTGTGCCGGGACCGAGGATTGAACCCCGGACCACCAGCACAGAAGTCTGACACCTTACCCCTAGACCGCCAGGTCACCCATTCTCAATCGACTGATTGAAGATGTTGTTTTCTCTCTCTTTATTCTTTTTATCACTGCATCTTACTACCTGTTCAGGTTATACGCATATGTGCTAGTTACGCTAATGAGTTAGTGATAAAGAAGATTGAATTTAGAGAAAGTGTACCCGCATTTGCATGGAAGAAGATTGGAAACTCATTTTGGAAGAGAAAAAAAACCTGAAGTACACTCGACCGGAATTTGAATCCCAAGCTCCCTGTCATCGGCAGCTTAGTATATTGCAAGAGTGTCGCCTTAAACCATTCAGCCACCGAAGCCGGTTTTCTCTCTCGTTCGTCGAGGATAGTGTCGGAGAGTGAAATGGCTCCTGCCTGACCAGTCCCGCTGTGATTTGATCACAAAACCTCTGAGAGAACGCGAATGCGCATGTCTTAATTATTTCAGGAGTTACACAACTTCCCGTTAGCAACAGCAACTATTCGATTATGAAGAAGACTTCTGTGACAACTTCATTGTGTGTGTGTGTGTGTGTTTGTTTGCCTGTGTGCACAGTGTCCAGGTCATCGCGTATTTACATTAATAGGCGTTGGGTTGAGGAAAACATAATTAAGAGGTAAATAACCCGCTTCGATGACCGCATGATCTAAGGCACAATTCTCGCAGTAGACTAGACTGCCGACGACGGAGAGATCGAGGTTCAAATCTCAATCAGGTGTACTGTTTTCCACTCTCTCTCCACGCACACGTGGGTACACTTCCTCTAAATATACCTTCCTGTTTCCTAAAACCCATTATCGTAATTAGTACATAACGTATAACTCGAAAGGGTAGAAAAACGTTGTGCTTGGGGAAAAAAGAAGAGAGAAATACCCGCATTTGCGTGGAGGAGGATTTGGAAACCCTTCAGTTAAAAACATATTCACTGAACCCGGCTAAGATTCGAACCTTGGTTTCCCCATCAACGGAGACCCGGTAATTTGTAAAAGATACGTCTTCTTATACTATGTGACCATCTATACTAAATTCCAGGCCACCACCGTGGTTCGGATTCCACGTTAAACTGTAGGTCCTTCCCTTTCATCTCACAATCACCCTACCATTACACATTAGCGTAAGTGCGTATAACCGAACGGGTAGTAAGACGCGGTGCTTATAATAATAATAATAATAATAATAAATAATAATAATAATAATAATAATAATAATAATATACTAAGTTGTACACTAAACGAACTTACATTATCTTTTATTTGTGTATTTTAAGTTTTATATATTTGAGATATTATAAATAAAATAAAAAGACACAGTACACAAATAAATAACGAGCCATGGCAATAATCGTTTAAACTACAAGCTCTTGCCTCTGAGGATCTCTTGTGTCTAACCCCGGATGGAAACATCAAATCGCCGGATGGAAAGGGGGGGGGGGGTAAGGGGGGGTAGACGTGAGATTACGAATGATTTGATGGTCCTAGAAGGTTTTTAATAGCACCGCGTCTTACTTAATCAGGTTATAAGCATATGTACTAATTACACTACTGATCCAGGGGGGAGGAAGATTGACTATAGAGGAAGTGTACGCTCGTTTGCGCGGAAAACCATTTTGGAAAAACTACCCTCATATATTATACTGGAACTGGAACCCCGATTTCTCTGTCATCAACAGTCTCGTCTAACATGAGAATGATGTCTAAAACTATGAGACCACCGAAGTGGGTGTCCCAGAAGTTAGTAACCTTTTAACACTGAAACAGAAAATCAACACTTATATAACAATTATGTTTGAGAAGGGATTCAGTTCAATCGTTTTTAGGGAAAGTATGTAAGAAAATATAACTATGTCGATATTGATAACATTTTAACATATTATTAGTCTAATACCCGCCTCGGTGGCATAGTTAGCTAATGTGCTAGTTTCGTGTTGACGCTAGACTAGCCAAGGACCGGGAGATAAGGTTCGAATCTCGGTCGGGTGAGCTGGGGGTTGTTTTCCTAAATAGTTTTCCACTCTCCTTCCTCTAATTCAACCTTCACAATACCTAACCCATTAGTGCAGTTAGTACTTAATTGTATAGCCCGAACGGGTAGTAAGACGTGGTGCTAATAATAATAATAATAATAATATATTTGATTAAATAGGTATTCATAATATCTGTCAAAACCAACACTTACAGACCCGCATCAGTGGCCGAATGGCCTAAGGCGTCATTCTCGTGCTTGACTGGCCTTCTGATGATGGGGATATCGGGGTTTGAGTCCCAGTTGGGTATACTGAAGATGTTTTTTTCCTAAATGGTATTCCACTCTCCTACGTAAATGCAGGTAGATGACCTCTAAAATACTTCCTTCCTAATCTCTACCCCATTAGAATAGAGTAAGACGCGGGGATAATTTTTTTGTTACAGATGACATCTGGCGTATGAATACGTGAAGGTATTCTGTTTTCTACCTGTCACCCTTCCTATGAAAATTAAACAATAACAACATGATACGTTTATAAGACAAACTTTAAATATGACGATCCAAATACAACTAATTATAAAATCTAACCAATTGATCTCATGACTCGCCATACGAATTTGATTTCTCTAAACTTTATACGGATAACGTTTAAAGAGTTAAGACTAAATAATCGACTTTTAAAATTCAACACGTTTGATCTATAACTCGGGTAGTATTTGTAAAAACACGTGCCTCGTGAATGCTGCGTTTCAAAAACAGTTTTTTTTTAAACTTCGAGGTATATTATTTTGAACTTTAAAATGTAAAAACAGAAAAAGTAAATTCACCTACGACTTTGAAGCTGTTGGTAATTTTTATATACACATACTTTTTGTGATAAAAGTGGGTGGAACCGAGTTCGAGTTAGGGTCCATTTTTTTGCAGTTTTTTTTAAACAATTTTTTTTTGCTAAAATCTTTTTGTAAATTAAATTAAATAAAAATTGCTTCAGTATATACATTTAGTTTAATTTTCTACACCTAGTAATATCAACAGTTCTTGAATATTTTTCACGAGAATCGAGGAATATACAGGACATTTTACTTCATTTAAAAAGTTTTTGTTCAAATTTTACTATGCCCATGACAAATATTTAAAAACTGTTGATATTACTATACATAGAAAATCAAACTTAATGTATCTACTGAAGCAATATTTTATTTATTTTTGACAAAAAAGTGTTTTGATATAAAAACCGCAAAAATATATAGCTTAACTCGAATTACCTTCTCTCTCAACATCAGTTATTTCAAAAAATATTTTGTTTTAGTTTTATCAGGTATTTCCAATACATAAAAAAGAGAAGTAAATGTGAATTAAAAGGAAACACTTATGTTATTTTATTTTATCTGATTACCAAACCCTTCCTTCACCTCTGACAAGACATCTTGTGAATGTGGGGAATGTCAGGCCTCCACCGTGGTTCGGATTCCACGTTAAACTGTAGGTCCTTCATTTCATCTCACAATCACCCTACCATTACACATTAGCGTAAGTGCGTATAACCCGAACGGGTAGTAAGACGCGGTGCTAATAATAATATTTTATTTTGATATTGTGATTTTGAGATATCTGAGTGAACTTAAAGGAAACGTTCTATAAAATAACTTAGGTGTGAGTAAGATTAACCCAAAAATTAAACACAGAAAAATCAGTATCCCCAACAGTATACCCAGCTATCAGTGTCGTGTAGTAGGGTGTTTCCAGGGTTGGCAGAGCTAGTTAAAACTGTAGGCCTACCTGTGATATGTTCTCACCCATTTGACCAATCGCACGTATAGACTCTGCTCTGCACACCTCACATTGGAAAGTATTTCTGTTGATACCTGGTCATTGAGTGTTCTACCGAGTGATGAGAACAATTCACAGGTACAGTTTAAACTAAGTCGGCTTACCCTTGGTAGCATTCCATGACTCGCCACTGACCATTCCACAAATATGTAATTTTCAAGTGGCGTCTCATGGAGCGTTTCCAAATAATGTAAGCAGAGTTCATTTGAACTGTACCTGTGAACTGTTCTCATCACTCAACACTCATTGTCAAGGTATCAACGGAAATACATTTCAACCTGAGGTATGCACAGCAGAGCATAGGTATGGTTGATCAAATGGAGTGAGAACCATTATCACAGTTGTAGTTTTAACAAGCTCTGCTTACCTTAGCGACACTCCACGACACGACACTGTGATGATCAACCATTATTCATACAAGTTTAAGTAGCAACAACACTCTAAAGCGAACCATGTTAGATTTCAGCGGCCTCCAAATAAACATCGCGGCGGGAAAACCTAGGAGCGACATTGAACGAACAAAGAGTTTTGAGCCATTCTCGCCGCTGCATCGATCGCTCCGACCCCCCGAACAACCAAAGCGCACCTACGGAGGCGCCTCTCGCCGGAACCCTTATTGATCCTTCTACCCTCCGTCCGATTCTGTATGAGTTTTCCTGGCTGCGAGCGATCAGCTGACGCGAGAGAGGGATACCCTAGCCAGTTCCCTTCGTGCGACCATGAGAAGAGGACCGTTGGATTGGGGAGGAGGAGGTGTTGCTTCCGGGCGGGCGGTCACTGCCGCCTTCGTCGTAGTTGTCTCCTCCTCGGCGTCAAATGGGGCAGCAGGCGAGTAGTCGGGAGGAAGGCGACGAGGCGGAGGAAGATCGCAGTGGTCTCAGTATCACCATGCCTCCTGATGAGTCGGTGAGTCCTTCCCTCCAAAGTTGATGTTGGACTTCTTTGTCTGCAATAAATAGTCTGCCAGTGGCTCCTCTATGGTACTTTGTTGGTGCATAAACTTTACCACGGTCTGGCATTGACCTTTCAATTTGGGTACGCAACGCCCACTTTATAATTGTAGGGATTTTAAATACACAATTTACAAACCACTTTTACTTAAAACGACACCGATGAGCACACGGACATTATTTCAGGCTCATCTGGTCTGTTTTTCTACCGATGGAGAGGTCGGGACTATAATCACGACCAGGTGTTCTATGGGTAGTTTTCCTAACTGGTTTCACACTATCCTTACATTAAAATGCTGATACCCTTCCTTTAAATGCTATCTTCATCATCCCTACCCCATTAGCTTGATTAAAATGTGAATATCCCTGATGGGTGGTAAAACGTGGTAACTGAAAACAAAACAAATGACAGCACTATACCCCAATTCCAGCACCGTAAGTTTTAGTATTTGGATATTAGGTTGTTTAAGGTACGATATAGGAACGTACCAAAGTCCTATAAACCAAAAGTTTGCCTCTCTGACCCCTTGTCCACGAGAACATGCTTCATGAGCTTTGGACATTAAAGTGGTATGTCCAACTCGTGTAATACCATATTTCAGATACCATTGTTTTTAGTTTTTTTTAGGCTCTCAACTTAGATGATGCCTTACACGGTCCTAAATATCAAGAAGTCTTGACCTCTGAATAGTAAGGGCTTAACTACATGGGCACCTACGCGGAGGGAGGGGGGAAGCTGGGGGGCTCAGACCCCCATCCTCCAAACAAAATTGTAATTTACTACTGCCTTGTTTTCAAGATAGAGCGTAGCAAATGAGTGCATCTCCTCCATTTTCTTAGTAATAATAATCAGTATGTGACAGAGTACTAGGGATTTAATCAATTCTCCAAATACAAAATAAAATCACTCAGCTTCTCCTCACTGCCGCAGTCAGCGCTTGTGTTGTGTATAGCTGTGAGTTGATCGTTTATCCGGAAATCAAAACTGCAGCACGGAGCACTGCAGTGTCCTATTCTTCGCATGAGCCTTGAAAGTCACGCTCCTATTTAGCGTTTTACGTTTCTCCTCCATTCTTATTCACACGATATCGACACACGGCACTCATGGTTAATTCCATGGTGTGTGTGTATGCGTGTCTGTGTGTGCACTGTGCCTATCCCTTATTCGGGGTATCCAAATATTTTATTTTTTATACATATGTTTTGTCACCCGTTCGGGTTGTACGCATATTTCTAATTAGGCCCTATGTTAATGTAGTAGGGATGAGAAAGTTTGAATTTTGAGGAAGTGTACCCAAATTTGCTTGGAGGAGAGTGAGAAAACCTTTTGAAAAAAACTACTCTTAGTACAACCAGCCGGGATTCGGGCCCCAATCTCTCCGTAATCAGCAATCTATGTTATTGTGAGGATGACGCCTTGGATCATTCAACCACCGAAACGGAAGACGATTTTCTTAAGTCGCCGTCTATGACGTTAGTAGAATTCTAATAAGAAATGTCACCGTGTATCGTGAACTTTTTGAACCAACTGGTTATTATAGACTCATGACTTACAAGAGGTGTCAAGCTAGTCTTAGACTATTCTGCCTGTGAAGGGGAGGTATATGTTCTAAACCTGGCTAGGTTTTAACAATATCTACCATATACTGATTTTTAAAAATTAAAAAAAAATCTGTAAAAATTTCGTTCAAAATTTTATTTAAAGAGTGTTTCAACTTAGTACAAAAATATTTCCGTTGCCAAATTATTTAAGGGTAGCCTAGTTTACTTATAACTGATTTTTTTTGTATATTTCATTTTACTTTATGAGAAAATATGGACGATTGTTTCGTAGTATTTATTTTTATTGGTATAGTGGAATCATGTTAAGAAGACAGGTATACAACATACAAAAATAATTGTTGCCCTTCTTCTAGATATTGATGATTTGGCTAGAATTACAACCACAGGACATATGATTTGACGTATGAATATATTAAAGAAAAATAATATTTAGCACCGATCTTACTACCCGTTCGGGTTATACGCTTTAAGTACTAATTACGCTAAAGGATTAGGAATTGGGAAGGCTGAATTAGAGGAAGTGAACCCGCATTTGCGTGGAGGGAGAGTGGAACATTTAGGAAAACCCACCCCCAGTTCACCTGACCGAGATTCGAACCTCGATCTCCCCGTCCTCAGCAGTCGAGCTCAACACGACAAGCGCGTTAGCTAACTACGCCACCGAGGCGGGTATATCTATATATTAAAGAAGCTTTAGTAAGTTTTATAACTATTAAAAAGCGATTGAACTGTACGTTTAAGCTCAATGGTATAGTCTTAATTCTAGGGACGAGAAGGGTAATTTTTAGAGAAAATGCGCCTAAAGTAGGGAAGTGGAGAAAAAGGATCACTATGGTATACCCCATGGCCCTCATGGCACCAGACCAGGATTCGAACCCTGAAATCTCTATCAAGGGCAATATTGTGCAGTTTGTAGTGTCAGTAGTGTTCGGGACGTTTCAAAACAGTCATTTATACATAAAACTGCCTATATGTGAGAGCGTTTATATCGAAAACGGTCTATATTTGGGGGGGACGTTTCAAAACAGTCATTTATACATAAAACTGCCTATATGTGTGAGCGTTTATATCGAAAACGGTCTATATTTGGGTGGCCCCATCAGATCAGTCATTTATACATAAAACTGCCTATATGTGTGAGCGTTTATATCGAAAACGGTCTATATTTGGGGGGGGTCGTTTCGTAACAGTCATTTATACATAAAACTGCCTATATGTATTCAGAGCGTTTATATCGAAAACGGTCTATATTTGGGGTTTTTTATTCATCGTTTTGAACCTCTAGCTAGTGCTGTCTTATGTTGAATGAGCATTGGTTCCATCGTCACAAGGCCTGAACCTCTCCTGACGGCCTTTTAATTATTAATTAATTAATTTATGCTAATTAAGGATTGAGGTGTTGGAGTTTTAGAGCGTTGTGGGAGCATGAGACAAGAGGTACTTTCTCCTCCGGATGCCCGATATTAAATGACACAAGCTGGCTCGCTGGCTTCTGTAACTCAGCCTTTCACTTTTCCCTCCCCACCCCTCCCTCAGAGCCGGGGTTGTTCATCCTGGTTTTCCCCCTCCCCCGGTCATTCCTCCTCCTTCGCCACCCTGACGCCAGCCTGCCGGGAAGACAAGTGACATCGATAACCTTGGGTTTTCCCAATGACGTAATCATCGCAACCCTGGCGCAGGGCTGGCGGGCAGACAAGTTGGGACAAGAATAGATAGTGACCTCAGCAACCTGGGTTTTTCCTATGACGTAATCATTGCGTGTTATGTCGCAACTCTAGCATCTCTAGTTATGCACAATCAGGGGCCTCGGAATCCACAGTTAGGGGCCACTACCCCTGTCACAAGTCTACTAAAATTGTTTGTTTGGTATCGTCTGTCGAAATGCATGGAAATGTTCCTCCACCCGCAGCTCTCGGACCGGACAACCTGGGTATTTTCCTATGCCGTAATCATTGCGTGTTATGTCGCAACTCTAATTATGCACAATCAGGGGCCTCGGAATCCGCAGTTAGGGGCCGCTATCCCCGGCACCAATGTATACTAAAATTGTTTGTTTGGTATCGTCTTTCTCAATGCATGGATGTGTGTAACCGTCACGGACCGGAGGAGTAAGTTAGAATGGTTCCAGCGTTTATGTGGTGTGAGGGAGTGTATAAAACCACCATCCCCCCTGAGCAAGATATGAATCCACTGCCTCCAACTGCCATAACGTGTACCCGACCCTCCCAATACTTCTTAAACAAATAAATGTAATGTTTCCGTACATTAAAAAAAATGCATAAGTAATGACCGTAAATATATATCAGGGCTGAATACATGGCGACAGTTTGGTGGGTCGTCAAGACAAGAATGATGGCGCCAGGTTGGCGGGCAGACAAGTCAGGACAAGAATATATCGTGACCTTGACAACCTTGGGTTTTCCCAATGACGTAATCATCGCGTGTTATGTCGCAACCCTGGCGCCAGTATGTCGGCACAACAAGACGAGTTGAGACAAGCTTAAATATCGAGGTCATCGACACGGGCGCCAAGTTGGCGGGCAGACAAGAATATATCGTGTGACGTCAAACGAGGGAGGGGGGTGGCTATAAAGAGGGTGCCCGCTTGGGTGTCTATTTATAAACGTTTGTAGAGGGGGCCAATATGGACAAGTTACAGCAGCTGGTAAATATCGTCGACGCGGTGCAGACCGTCAAATTGTGTGATCTAGCCGTAGATCAAAAGTACTCGGTTGATAAATTAAAAGCCGTCAATACAAAGTTCGGGAGACGTCTAATAGCCTATCTAGACGGCGAGTTTTGTGTATTTTTACCCTGCCGATTTGGTACTCTTACAGATGAAGACGTGTGTGAGTTAAATAAAGAAAAACTGGTATTTACCTGCGCCGGAGTAAAACCCGGTTCACCTACCATTGTGAACTTTGAACGCGTTTAAGAGACACGGCAGTTAACAACAACAACGGGCAGCGGAGCACTCTACAGGACGTTTAGCTCTCAGGTACGCTCACCATGCTTCGATCCGGCTATATTAATTTAATGTTTGTGGGCCATACGATGGAGGGGCGTGCCTATATGACGGGAGAGAATGTTCACAGTGTCGAGGTGTGTGATAGACAGGTAATTTACAAAGTAGAGGAGCGAGGTTACATAGAGTTTTGTGACTCTACCTGTCACACGATACGCGCGACGGAAGTACTACCCTACGAGAGAATCGTGGAAACGTATATGTGTGATGTAACGTGCGCCGTTTACAATTTCCGCAAGGGGGACGTGGTAGCTGTGTTACCCCGACCTCCACCTCCACCCTTCCGAGCTCCACACCACCCGTCACCGTACTTCATGCCACCGCCACCCTCAGAGAGACAGCCGTACACAGCCCCAGAGTCACAGCCGTACCCAGCCCCAGAGTACCCACCACCAGAGTCGTCTGTCTACCAGTCAGTAGAGTCACCTGCGTGCCCACCGTCCGAGGTGTCTACCTACCAGGCGTCAGATTCACTGGCGTATCCACAGTCAGAGTCGCCTGTTTACCGGCCAGCAGAGTCACCTGCGTGCCCATCACCACCGCCGGAGGTAAAGTCTGAAGAACCTGTAAATCTCGAGGATTTAACAATTTACAAAAATTATTCAAATGTTAAAATTATAGGTGAAACGCCCGCCGACTACATACTCGGTCTGGGCAATTTCGGTAACGTTTTCCTTCCAAAGTCAATATATTATTTGGATTGTAAGCGCTTTAAATCTAAAGCACGCTGTATGATATATCTCGGAGGACAAAGTGTGATGTTTAAAAGTGAATTAATAAACTAGACGTACTCTGCTGCTGTCATCGGAGCTAGTGGTGAAATTTTGAAAAAAAAAACACGTTAAGAGCGAGTGTTTATTTCTTTTGCTGCATCTCCAATTGACATTATGCCGTTTAAATGCTGCGTTTGTGATGGATCCTACGCAAAGCTATCCAATCTTATTCGGCACAAAATTCAATGTCAGCAAACTGCTGCTCACCAAGATACCTGTTGGGACGAGGAGGTATTATGCAGGGCGTTAGACATGATCGAGAAAGAGGAATACAGCCGTGTCAAGTGCTTAAACGAACTTGAGAAAAACAAAAGTTATAACGTTGTGCTATCGGAAGAGCCCGAACCTAATGTTATTGTGCTTGAGTTTGTTGGAAGTGTAAGATTGCCAGGTAAAAACTGTGGAGATATTATCAATATACACTCTAGTGTCTCTCAACGTGTCTTGAACTATTTTGGAGGTGGCTCCTACTCATTTTCTAGATGGTAGATGTATTTTATATGTATTGGTCAAAACACCTAAATAATATTGCTGCTTGTTGTGAATGTTTTAAATTAACCAATTGTTGATTGGTAATAAAATTGACTCCTACTCATTTTCTAACTGGTAGATGTCTTTTATATGTATTGGTCAAAAGACCTAAATAATATTGCTGCTTGTTGTGAATGTTTTAAATTAACCAATTGTTGATTGTCAATAAAATTGACTCCTACTCATTTTCTGGCTGGTAGATGTATTTTATGTGTATTGGTCAAAAGACCTAAATAATATTGCTGCTTGTTGTTGTTTTAAATTAATCAATTGCTGATTGTCAATAAAAAAAACTAGCACTAAAATGTCGTTATTATTTTTAAATCCTCGGCTGGACAATCAAAGACCTGAAGGAGACGCCAACATTGTTGTGACTTAGTTTGATATCCAGGGTTGAATTGCTTATCTAATCCATAATATATATTTACGAGTATATCTTACCCCCTTAATGTGAACAAACCAGTATACGTACTAAGATACATATGTAAGCCAAAGTTTCCAGAGTTCGATTCCCTTGTGCAGGTGTAATTTTTTTTAAGAATATGATATGTATTAAAAGGGTGAAGAAGAAAATGCTACATATAAAGGAGGAAGCAGCTTTCTCATCACGGTGTTAGGAAGACTGCCCACTGCGCCAAGTGTCCAGAAAGAATGTATAACTCTCTCTCTCTCTCTGTGAAGGGAGACATGTATTGGTCTGTTAATCTATGTCGCGTGGTCAACGGTCAAGACGTCTAAGGAATCACTTGGCCACGAGGCGTTAGCATGTCTGTCTGTCCCCCACCAGAGTCAAGTGTCCAGGCTTCGATTCCCTGTATGACTGAAAATGTTGGTTCAAGAGGGGAATGGGAACTAGTACACCAATTGAAGCAAAAAGACGGTCTTACACATGTCAGGGGTTCTAAACCCTATATTAGCCACATGTCATGATTTTTTTTCTGGGAGAGCGGATTCCTGTAAGGTTTTTCCCTGTCTCACTCTCCGTGCAAAAGTTGGGGTTCACTTCCATGTCCTTTCAAAAAAAAGTAATTATGTTGCTACCAACCCTATGTCAAATATGATCCTTTGAGCTGGTGGCAATCATCCAGTGAACTAGGATTCGAACCCCTGTCCTTGTTTCTCATCACTGCGTGTGAAGCGTTAGGATGTCTACACACGGCGCCAAGTGTCCAGAAAGAATGTATCAGTCTCTCTCTCTCTGTCTGTGAAGGGAGACTTGTATTTGCCTGTTAATCTATGTCGCTTGGCTATTGTCAATGGGGCTTTGTACTTAACTAGACGGTCTTACACCCATAATGCTTGAGACGGAGCTTCTATGATAGTAGAGAGGGTGTAGACGTTAAAACATAACAGTTTTATAATATTTATTACTGCAACACTTAAACAAAAAAAATCACAAGTAATACACTTATGAAGATCTTGAAATTATGTTATGTTTTAAATATGAAACTATATATGCGGACATAATATATATAACATTTACGCTAAACAAATTTTCCACTTCACAAAAATAATATATTTAACATATACAAAAACCCGCCTCAGTGGCGTAGTTGGTTAAAGCGCTCGGTGTATTGAGCTCGGCTGCTGAGGACTGGGAAGATCGAGGTTCGAATCTCGGTCGGCTGAACTGAGCGTGGTTTTTCCAAAAGCATTTACTGTCAGCATTTCTTATATTAATTAGAGCGTTCTTATTAATCAACTCTTCTGGAAATGAAATATAGCTGCAATCACCCAGAGGAATATATTTAGCTCTAAGTATTTCACACGGTCCTCGGACCCACCACTTCCTTTGTGGCGGAAAGAAGAAGCTGCTTTAATCATGTAAGTGCATGCATACTCAATCTGTGATTTTAATTCATCAGGACTTAGAGTGACCATGCACTGAGACTGAGCTTATAAGCTATATGAGCTTTTATTTATAGGATAGAAGAGAGGTGTGGGGTATAGACGTTAAAACACAAACATAATAATTTTTACAATATTTATTTGGTCACGAAAATAGTATATACACAGTGTAAAGTATACTGTGAATATTTACAATATATAATTATTAGTATAAACATAACTGGTTTTGTTTACAATATTTATTTACACACAGTGAAAAGTATACTGTGAATATTTACAATATATAATTATTAGTATAGACATAACTGGTTTTGTTTACAATATTTATTTACACACAGTGAAAAGTATACTGTGAATATTTACAATATAGGGGGAATAGTGGCCTCGGTACTAAAAGAAAATAAATATATATGTGAATAGATTTAAAATAAAAATATATACAATCAGTCTACCATATTTGACTGAAAAAAATATATACAAACAATGTATTAGATTTAAAATAAAAATATATACAATCAGTTTATCAGAAAAAAAAATAATATACAAACAATGTATTAGATTTAAAATAAATATATATATACAAACATTTGGCTAGAATTAAAATATATACAAGTAACTAATTGACTAGAAAAAAAATCAGGTAGGCAGAGGACTGTACTGGCAAATAAAAAAATATAAAAAAAGTATCCCGGGTGCATAAAAAAATATAAAAAAATATGCTTGTTTTCATGCAGAAAAAAATATGAAAAAAAATCTCAAATCTTTGAAAAATGGTATGTCAGTGGAACTGTCTAGAGTGAAAGAAAAAAAAGATGATTATTCAGCCCGTCTAAATGATCACCTTTTATTCGTGGCGAGCGCGTTTACAAGGACTCTGATACCCAAACGGCAACGTATTAAAATCATCTGTTATCCGGCGTTTGGTGTACACGGGCCGGTAGACTTTAGTCTGCGAAACGGTACATACAGTCGCAAGACCTTTTCTTACAATTTTGTGCGGTATCTGTATGTATCTTTCCGCAGCCTGTTCGGTGACCATCGCTTTCAAAACTTCGAAATTAACATCGTTCCGGTTGCCATAGTTTATGGTGATCCCGCGAACCTTGCACACCGTTTTTGTTTTGGCAGGATCACCGCCAACGCAAACTCGGTAAGCGTAATTTTTGGGACCACCAGATACAAAGGCGCTAATGTAGCTTTCGGGACCGTAATCCTGAAGTTCATCGGTGAGGTCACCTAAAAAGTCTCCGGTCGGTGGACTCCAATCGCCGGGGCGTTCAGTGAATAGAACGCTATCTGTATCATGATATAAAACGCGGTCCCCAATTGTTCAAGGATGCTGTATAAGTGCAACCTAGCCATAGCAGTCGTGTAGCACGCCACCGCCACACTCGTGTTAGGGTTAGGGCGCAACGCGTCACGCGCATCCTTGTAATTGAGGAACATAACCTCATCATTTACATCAATGACGCTGTCCACGGTGATGTACGGATCCGTCAGGTACTTGTGGACGCCCTGATAGTCGTTGACAACGGCTACGTGTGGTAAATCGGGTCTTTGCCCAAACTTTCCCCATAGTGAATTTAAAAAAAGTTTAGCCAGAGTGCGGAGACCAGGGTTTTTACAAACAGAGCCGAAATCGAGTTTTACCCCTTCCCTTTCCTCATAATTTTGAATGTAAGCTAACTTTTCCTCTTGTGAGGTACACCACTCTGGCCATCCGCTGGCTTCTTGTTTAATTTTCAAAAAAGTATCAATGTACCCGTGAAACAGGCCGCCAGAACGCGTCTGACGGTCATAAACAGATACATTGTACTCCCACACTTCGTGCACTGCTTCAACGGTGTAGCCTTTCTCAACGGCTTTCCGGATCTCGTCAATCACCCAGACGCCTGTCAACCAGCGATCTTTTTTGTCGTTGTGCTGACACGCGCCTTGGTTTTTCTCCTCCCCGCATTTCCTGCACAAGATGAACATTAGCTTGTCGTGCATCCTGGTAGGCAATACGGGCAGGAATAAATCTCGCGGAGGCGTCACTGTAACTTTGGCTATGCCTTCTACTTGATCTATAGACGGACAATTTGGTTCCAAGTGAATTTTGGGGTGGCCGACTGGGTATTTTTTATACTTGCAAACGTATGGATACAATGAACACACATCCAAGTACTTGATCTTCTCCCCACAAGAAAGGTCTGTTTCGTGGAAGAGCTTGATACAATTTGTACGCCCGCCAAAGAATGCATCCCTGGGACTGAGAGGTTCCTTGGTATACACCTCGTGCCGGAGTACAAATTGCTGCAAGTCCTTGTCTGTGCGTTTCATCGCATTAAACATGCACTCCCACATCTCTACGACCGTGTAGCCGGCATTCTTAAACTTTTCCAAACAAGCCATGGTCGCTTCATAACGCGTCTCCATGGTCTCGTGGGGGCTATTTTTGACCTGGGTGGTCCTGTCAGGGTAACAGAGAGGGCACCCGTGCCAATAACAGCCCCAAAACTGGAAGACGGTGGTGGTATCTCCAGCTTTAACAACACCGTCTACACGTCGCCCTAACACATATTCCTCACGGCCGTTACCCGCATGAAGAATAGAGACACCGCGTTGATGGGCCTCCCAGCAGAGCCATTGTACAGCGACGTGCGACTGTTGGTCTGCGCACCGATAGCCACCGTTAGGGATAATACCGATAGTATTCTCCTTAAGATGACTTCGGCGGTAAACCAACATGGCCGCTCCAGCTATCGTACACGCCTCTCTGAAAGGATCCACCTTTGCTTTCTCCATGAGCATCTCTCTAAACTTCAGGCAGGCCTTCCGTAGGATCTCTACATCTTTCACACAATACAGTTCCAACTCGCGTTTAAAATCAAAGACATAGTTATCTTTGACCAACGCGTCATACCACTTCTCAAAGTGCTCCTTTCCCTCAACTGACATCTCGCCGATGCCGTAGTCCTCCTTTGGCGGCAAGGGACCCCTATACCCCGCGTTTTCTTTTTTATTGAAAAAATGGGGGAAATGTCCCTTGGCCAAAGACTCGTCCAAGCCGAAAGTTTTGGGCAATTTGGACAGCGACATCGGGAGAAAGTTCAGTGAGTCAATAAAGTGGAGCGGGCCGTAACGCATGGACATGATTTTCCCACCGTTCATTATAAGTTCTGGAGTCCATTTTTTTACCTCCATCATGTATTTTAAAATAAAATTTCCATCATAGGATTTAGCGTTATGGCCGAGGAGGGTGATATCCTTAAATTTTGAAGCTTTAATTTGTTCTATAAATTCAAAAAATTGGGCCATTGTGGTATCACCCTTGAATATGCGAGTCCTATCGCCCCCACAGTCGGTGCAATGATAGTCATTTGCATCTATATGAACACAAGCCTTACAACACGTTTGCACGACACAGAGGTTAGGTTCGTGCAAGTACGTGCCTGCCGCACCTTGAAGAAGCGTTTCTTGTCTGCATTCAAAATCATAGAACACAAACATGAAATTGCTCTTTTCCAGTGACGGCTTTGACGGGGCCTGCTTCATATAGCAGAAATGACCAAAAGGGCGATGGGTCTCACATACTCTACAAAAAGTCTCATAACACCTATGTGAATAATTTGATTTTTCCAAACTGAAAAATTGCCCGCATACCTCGCAAACCTTTTTGACATCACAGACCGACCTGTGACCGCTGAAAAAACCGGGACGTTTATGGTTATCAAAACATGTCTGGTTTGTGAACCAACGACCACAGTTTTCACAAAGCACAGATCGACCTCCGCTACAAACCGCTTTAGCGTGGCACTTTTTGCACGCGGATTCACATTTGTGCTCGTTCTTTGTGTTGAACGGTACACGACACTCGCGGCAAAAGTACCCACACTTAAATGCGGCTGTCAAGGATGTTATGACGTCAAAATGGTTTTGCTTATCGTCGTGAAAATACAAATCAAGGTGCCCCTTAAAGGAATGTTCGGAGGGAGTAGGCCCCTCATATAGGACCTGTCTCCCCCGACGTTCCCTGAACACTGTGATTTTGTATTCGGAAAGGTATGCTTGAAATTGTTTCAGCTCAGTGAGCCCACCACCTTTCAAAAGATTCACATGGGCATCACGGCATAGTTCCTCTGCTTTGAGTTTTTGAATAGGTCGACCCATTTTGATTTGTCTAAAGGTGTTCACGTCCATGCATCCTGGTTCTCTTTTATTGTCACATATAGCTTTGGCGACAACCAATGCACGGGCAAGACAAAGTGTGTCGTCATTTTGAATCGTAATGATCCCTTTGTTATTACGGCTATATGTGCTTGCGGGAGAGAGTTTATCACAATAACGTCCACTCCCGCGAGGCTCCTTAAAGTGGGAGAGTTTAACGTACAATGGTGCAGTACTCAAAAACAGACTATTACTCTGCAACACGCGACTTACGTTATCAAGCACTGCTCTAGCGTCTAGCTGGTCTGCTCGTCTAAATGAGACATACACAGGGCTTAACGTTGAGTCAGTGCTACTCAAAAGTAAGCCTACGTGGTCATCGGCGCTAACGCCATGGTCCTGCAACCGATGGAGCAAATTAGTAATTTGTTCTTCAAGCCAGCTTATTGCGTCACGATCGCTTGCTGGTGCACCAAGATGTACGGTAATTTCTCTACCAGTATAAAAGAAACGCCTCAATTGTTTAATCCTCTCTTCGATGATGCGAAGAGGGACGCCATTTTGCAATTCCCCACCTACTTGATTCACCTGGCCACTAATTCCGTTTTGAGGGGCAAACGACGGTCCCGCTATCGCCAGTTCCACGGGCTCCATCTCCCTCGCCGCCGCAGGGGCTCGAACTCCGTCTCCCTGCTGTAGAGGCCGGAGTGAAGATGTTCCGGCTTGCAGGGACACAGGGGCTCGAACCCCTTCTCTCTGGAGCTGGGGCGATGCGGCTACATAGGGCTGGAGGGGTCCCACCGCTGGTGATGGTGGCTCTGTGGTCATCCCGCCATTTCCGGCCTCCAATTCAACTATAACACATGTCAAAGTAAGCCTTGTTACAACAGGCGCATATTTTTTCTTTAAAATGTATAATATGTTTGAATTTTTCAATTGCTTTAGACGTAACAGGCATTTACAGAAGTGAGTCAGCGTTTGCGGGGGAGGGAGAGTGAAAAATTTTCTCTAGTTTACCTTGGTAAGATTCGAACCTAACACTCATCTCTTTAATACTTTTTTGTATTATTATTATAGCATGTTCAATTTTTCAATTGCTTTAGACGTAACCGACATTTACAGAAGTGCGTTAGCACTTGCGGAGGAGGGAGAGTGGAAAAAAATTGTCTCTAGTTTACCTTGCTAAGATTTGAAGCTCAAACTCATCTCTTTAATACTTTTTGTATTATTATTATTATTACTATAGCATGTTCAATTTTTCAATTGCTTTAGACGTAACCGACATTTACAGAAGTGCGTCAGCACTTGCGGTGGAGGGAGAGTGAAAAAAATGTCTCTAGTTTACCTTGCTAAGATTTGAAGCTCAAACTCATCTCTTTAATACTTTTTGTATTATTATTATTATTATTATTATATCATTTTAGCAGCGGAGATTACGTCTTAAGATACTTTTCGCTTTAATTGTTTCAACTACGAATGTGTCAATTTATTGAAAAAAAAACGCCTGAGATTATGCTCGCGTAATGAATTGATAGCTATGATACTAGATGTTGTTTCTAACGCCTGCATAATGAGTGGATAGACAGCCCGCCGCACTTAACACAACGAAAGTTAGACACCTTAAAAGGGGTAGTAAAATTTGAGTTTATAACAGCTTTCTTTAAATCGGGGAAAAATATGTTCAACCCTTTTCAAAAAACATTTGTTTGGTTATCATAAGCTACTAGCTGCCTCCTATATTTGAAATATGTATCTAGAGGCAGCTGTATCCTTAACATGCATTACTTTATTTATAAAATAAGCACAACTTTTAAGATTATGTTTGGCGGTAAACAAAAGACGGTAATAAATTGACAGAGGAAATGTACAGCCCTTAACTAAAATACATTTTACTATATTAAGCCTGCAACGTGTAAACATACATAAGAACACGTAAACATTTAGACTGGAATTAAAAAAAGTACGCCCTAAAGTGTCAGCCAGACACAAATTTAGTACAAGAAGAATAAACTCTCATTTAAACCCCTGTTTGGATTCGAACCCGTGGCACTGCATACATATAGTTTTTTAAATTGGTTACTATTACACATCATAAATTAAAGTGTATGGACTTATGTTTATGCAGAGTGAAACGTGACTGTCTAAAGTGTTGATTACAATTTTCTGACTTTGTACAGGAAATGAACCCATGACCAGGAGACACTAAAATGATACTCGATCACATTGTAAAACGACAATTATAATTTTCTGCATACATAAGAACACGTAAACATTTAGACTGGAATTAAAAAAAGTACGCCCTAAAGTGTCAGCCAGACACAAATTTAGTACAAGAAGAATAAACTCTCATTTTAAACCCCTGTTTGGATTCGAACCCGTGGCACTGCATACATATAGTTTTTTAAATTGGTTACTATTACACATCATAAATTAAAGTGTATGGACTTATGTTTATGCAGAGTGAAACGTGACTGTCTAAAGTGTTGATTACAATTTTCTGACTTTGTACAGGAAATGAACCCATGACCAGGAGACACTAAAATGATACTCGATCACATTGTAAAACGACAATTATAATTTTCTGCATACATAAGAACACGTAAACATTTAGACTGGAATTAAAAAAAGTACGCCCTAAAGTGTCAGCCAGACACAAATTTAGTACAAGAAGAATAAACTCTCATTTTAAACCCCTGTTTGGATTCGAACCCGTGGCACTGCATACATATAGTTTTTTAAATTGGTTACTATTACACATCATAAATTAAAGTGTATGGACTTATGTTTATGCAGAGTGAAACGTGACTGTCTAAAGTGTTGATTACAATTTTCTGACTTTGTACAGGAAATGAACCCGTGACCAGGAGACACTAAAATGATACTCGATCACATTGTAAAACGACAATTATAATTTTCTGTCTTTGAACCCGGGACCCTTTATTGAACAAAATAGTTGACTAAACCAGTATTTTCGCTTATCCCAAGAGGGAATTGAACCAAGGACTCCCCCCCCCCCCCAATGGCTCAGTATAAATCATACAGGTAGGATTTTTAATAAACGTTTAAGTAGCAATATAGTTTTCCTTGCTCTAAACTGTAAACACACGCATTCTTTTATACACTAAACGATGTAGTACAAGCTCACTGCTAGCAATAGTTTTCGACTCTGAGGGGCGATATAACAGGATTTGTGCGAGAGAGAGAAAGCTACACTGCCTACTGGCTACATGTAGAAGGTACTTACATAGCAGTCGGTCAAGGGTGTCCAAATCTGCCCAAACAGCGGGAGGTGCATTTCCCATGGCGACCAGGGGTACCGGTGGTAGGGGCGCGGGCGCAAAGATACAGGGAGAGGGCCTGGGGGCGACATCAGTGGCGTCGTGAGTGGCACCGATTCGTAAGGGCGCCTCCGGGGGAGTCGATGTCTCTACAACTGACGGTATGCACCCCCGAAGCCCTTCGTCTAAACCGTACGGATCCCAGTAGTCTGAAATTAAATAAATACAAATTAATTAGCATTTACAGGAAAAAAAACACCAACAAGACTCCAATATATATGTTTTTAGTCTGTTACTTACCCATCGACGCGTTAGCATCAGCGTTGCAAATTCCGTTTTCATCGAACAGTAGCAGCTGGTCCAGGCTATTGGGATCCTCCGGTTGTATATCCCCTCCAATCATCGGGGGCTCTTCAACTAACAAAAAAAGAAGAACACCATTGTACGCCCCAGCTGTATTAGTCAACAAAAAAAAAAAAAACACCAGTTAAAATATACAGAAAAAAAACTTACCTAAATTTAGAAAATTTTCTAGCGACTCGAAACTCATTTTTTTGATGTTCGGCGGCGTCAATCACAAATTGAAATGACCAAATGTAATGAGCGGGTTCTATTTATACCCTCTTCAAAGAGCCTGCCGTCTGTAATGACCTAATACTCTAATGTGTCTCTGCGCATGCGCAACACAGACCTGTCCATAAGTCCCTTTGTAAATCCCGTTATTTCAGTAGTCGGCATCGACCCAGCGAAGTGGACGGAGGTGCCTGCTCGATGCTCTGTTCCACTGCCTTAAATATGAGTGAAGAATGACCCTGAGCACGGAACGAATCCTGGATAGCTCAGTGGTCAGAGCAATGGCGTACTAAGCCAGAGGTCACGGGTTTGGAACTTGAAACCTTACCTTAAATATTTTAATTTGTTTGGTAGAAAGACCAAAACTATAGTATGAAGAGCATATAGCTACTTTACCGGCGGTCAGTATCTATCAACATACTTGCTCGGTATGCGTTTGTTATTCACCTGCATCACAGGTAGCGTAGTCTAAGACGTCACTGCCAATGCCTGGGAGGTCGCGGGTTTGATTCCCGTTCTGGTACATGACCATTCTAGGTGTCAGCCCTCCCGCAAACGTAGACCAAAGGTGTTTTTTCCGCACCCTTCGTGAAAATGCGGGTACATTTTCCGTCCTCCTATCTACTTAGCGGGGTTCATCATTGGTTTGACTTCGAACACTGAGGCAAATGTGGGTACACTATCCCAAGATATTAAATACCGTGTGTGAACTCGTCACCTTACCTTAAATATTAACAACATATTCTTACTAGTTTTTTTTTATTGACAATCAACAATTAATTTACAAGCGCAATATTATTTAGGTCTTTGCCGACTGTGAGTACTTGACGTATGAATAGGGGATTCTGCCTGTTTAAAGTATATGCTGTATATCACATGACTTGAGACGTATGAATATGTTAAATAGTGAGTATTCAGACAGAACTTTTATTTGCTTTCTACCTAGAATTATTTGTACTGCAGATCACCTGACTTGACGTATGAATACGGGGTTCTGACCGTTTAAAATATCACATGGCCGAGCGTATGATAAATACTCAGCAAATTGTTAAAGAAAACCTTACATTGCCTTATTTATTATTTGTAAACTCTCCTAGAAACCTCACATTAACTAAACAGGCTTTCAATGCCATCTAGTGGGCCGATAAGCAAGCACGACAAACCCTGTACGGCAATTAATATAATATTAAATATTAAATAATGTATAACCTTTACACATGTTCCTATGTTAAATACCTCGGGAAAAAAATCATGGCGGCTATATATATATTTTGATAACATAAATAATAACTTTTACATAAGTTTATAAGTAAAATATCTAGGAAAAAAATCACGGTGCTTATGTAGTATAGTCTTTTGCTATAGTAGCGCCTTAAACCATGTGGTCATTCTTTATGTTACGTGCAATGATAAGCTAAATACCCGTTTTCATATTCGTTATACAGATACAATTACCGAGGATTAGCCATTTAATTTATCTGTACTTAGTCCGCTCTTGCAGAGGGCGAGAGAATTATTAACATTGAGTCGAAGTTGTGCGGTGTTATCGCCTATTAAGGGGTAACTAACTAATCGGGCCGTCGGTAAGGCGCTCAGTAATTTGATGGTCTCTGGTTCGAATCCAATCTAGACACACGAATTACAAACTACAGTAAATTCACCGTGCAAAACGGGCGTCGCTAAAATCTACCCTCCCTCAGTGCATCTGAAGGTACTCTCGCAAATGTTGAGTGCATTGATGTGTGGGCTTAAACTTTCATAGGGATATAGTTGCGAACATTAAATTCAATATTATTCCTCCGTTGAGAGCTGACTTGGGCCTGCCGCTTTCACGGAATGTAAAAGCGAATCTGCCGTGTAACGGGACTTTTCATAGCTGCCTTACAGGTGTCTATTTTGAGAAACACAATGACTCCTCAAGGTGAATGGAGGTTATTGCTCGGTACGTCGCCCCCCCAGAAGGTAATGACCGGGGAAGGGGGAAAACCAGGATGAACAACCCCCCGGCTCTGAGGGAGGGGTGGGGAGGGAAAAGTGAAAGGCTGAGTTGGTCAGCAGAAGCCAGCGAGCCAGCTTGTGTCATTTAATATCGGGCATCCGGAGGAGAAAGACGTGGAGCGCGAGTGGCTCTATGCTTCAGCAAATAAACTACAGCGCCCTAATTGATGAATAAAAAAACCTCTATCCTACCAATAATAACCCCAACGCCTCTATCCTACCAATTAATTAACAACCAACATGTCCGGCGTATGCCAGCAATAAAAAACTACAACACCTCTATCCTAACAATTAACAATCAGCAAGAACCAACATGTCCAGGGTTTGTAGGGGAGGGGCAGGAGGAAAAGGGGCGGGAGGGGTGGGAGCAGGGGGGCGGGAGGGGTGGGAGCAGGGGGGCGGGAGCAGGGGGCGGAATAACGGTAAAAAACACAGCTGTGACGTAGTGGGCCAGGTGGTCCTGCTAGACTACTAGTGTCTTATTCTCTCTCTTGGGCACCAGTAAAGGTGTGAACATAGCTTGTAAGCGATTAATGAGTTACTTACTTATCTTTTCAATAAAAGAATGTGTACGGTACTGAGAAAATCTTTTTCTTTTACTTTCTCTCGACCCCTCGGAGAGAGAAGTATCGTGACGGTAAAAAAATTGAGGTTTTAATAAATGCTGATGTTTCATGACCCACTTAAAACGGCCCCGTGGTGTAGTGGTCAGCGCACCTGGCTATGAGCCTAGGAGTCTCGGATTTGATTCCCGGCTGGTACCTTTTAGCATCATCATAATCTAATCTCATCGGGTCATGGAAAATATGTACGATTAGTACATTCGGGCGTCCCCTGGGCAACGGTAGAGTAGTACTAGCTAATCTTTCCACTACTGGGCTATTAATGATGTAGCACAGACGTGTATGACCACCTGAAACAGAAAAATTGTTTTCGCAATGCAATCTGTTTGTATCTCAGCCATGACCCGAAACTATTTTACCGATCGGGGTAAACATTGGCATCTAGGGCTCCCTCAAAGAGTTTTTGGAATTAGATATACAACTCTAAAATTAACTATAATTTACTGAAGGACAAAAAGAGAGAGAAAAAAATATATTTTATCGAAATACGCTCTAATGATTTTGATTACAATTTTTGGTTTATCTATACATTGTCTAACATTACTAACATGATGGCGAATCTCATTTTTCCATATAAATGACTTTGAGGGTACGTGACATAAGCAGAAATTTTCAATTTTGATCTTATTCCCAAATATTTGAGATACAACGTAACTTATAGTAGTAAAGTTGTAGTACTTTCATTTGAAATATATAGTTAAATATTTATAACTAGTTATATAGTTATAAAATCAATTTCTTTATGAGTTATAAGCTCTTTGCTATGGAGCTCTTTGATATTTGAAATATTGATTGTTATGCTTTTTAATGGGTAACCCGCTTCGGTGGCGTAGTTGGCTAACGCGCTAGTCGTGTTGAGCCCGACTACTGAGGACGGGGAGATCAAGGTTCGAATCTCGGTCGGGTGAACTGGGGGTGGCTTTTCTTAAATGGTTTTCCACTCTCCCTCCACGCAAATGCGGGTTCACTTCCTTTAATTCAACCTTCCCAATTCTTAATCTATTAGCGTAATTAGTACTTAAAGCGTATAACCCGAACGGGTAGTAAGACGCGGTGCTAAATAATAATAATAATAATTTAATGGGTAGAGTGGTTCCTCTTTTCTCATTACCTCTGTAACAGTGTATATTATTTCATTTATGCTCTTTGATGGAGTATTTATGCAACAGTGCATGTTTCGTTTCACATATCTTACTAGTTTTTAGTAAATCTTTCTATTTTAAGATAAAAGATAAAGAAAGTCTGTACGGTACACCAAACTATTGATTTTTTATCTCTCTCTCCACGTCTTACTTTCCGTCCCAAATACCTTAGTATACCAGGCTAGCGTTTGAACCCCGACCAGTGGCGGCTCGTAGCTAAAATTAGGGGGGGTGCTGCTCCAGAAAATTTTTAAACTTTGTTTTAAAATTGTGTAAAAGGAAAAAAACATGTATAAAAAGAAAATTTATTCAGTAACTTGATAAAATTTTAACAAAAAAAAACAACTTTTTTACTTACTTTAAATTAAGTTGTTAAAGTTCAAGCTTGATCTATTCATTTAAAAATGAAATACATTCTTCTTGTTTTAATTTGCGCAAAAAGTTCAATAATCTTTACTTTGACCTCTGGATGACAATTGAGGAAATTTTTCTCCATTGAAAGTACTGCAAGCGCATTTAGTCTTTCCGAATTCATAGTGCTTCTTAAAAAAGTTTCTATTCTTTTCAATGTTGAAAATCAGCGCTCTGCCTTTGATGTAGTCATGGGAATTGTCAAGAGGATTTTTATCAGTTTCGTAATTTCACTAAAAACATCATCTAGATTATTTTCCAAGATACTTTTCAGCAGCTCAATTAATTTGCAATATTCATGAATATCAGTCCTACAATAGAATACTTTTAGTTCAGTTTCAAACTTTTCTTTATCAATCATGGGATAAACTTCAGTGGTCAGTAATATCTCTTTTGTGGGATGTTCATTCTTAAATCTAGTGAAGCAATTCTTGTTGAACAATTTAGCAGCTATTAAGTGTTTAGTGGAAGAATATCTGTCCATTATATCAACCCATATAGAGTCACAAACTTCCTTAGCATCTGCCATGAGTGTCTTTGAAGGATTCTTACAGTACTTTTACTTTATCAATTCTAAAATAGCAATTTTGAAACTTGCGATATATTCATTAACTTTAAACACACTAATTTCTCGAGATTGCATTTAGTTGTAAATTATTTCAACATGAGGTATAATCTGATGAAAAAGATCTAACCAAAACTTGAAATTATCATCATTCAGGTATTTTAAAATTCCTGTTGCTTCTGCAATGGTTTTATCTGCATTTTATGTAGACTGAATTTCAGTAAGGAGGCTTTTTAAAGGTTGCAGATTTTCATGAACTCTGTTTATGGTCCGTATGTTGAAATTCCACATTTTAGAGGATGGACGTGGAATGCTGACGACCATATGCTTCTTGAGAATGGACACACGTTTTCGTGATCTTGAGAAGAATCTTGGAATAGCCGGAATGTTAGAGAAAAAATTCTTGCATTTCGTTTAATACTTGCTGCATTTCTCATTATTAAATTAAGTTGATGTGTATAACAGTGAATGAAATGTGCTTTACTATAAACTGCTTTTATTTTTACCTGAACTCCTGCTTTTTTGCTTTTCATTACATTTGCACCATAAAATGTCTGAGCTATCAGTTTTTGTACATTTCCTTGAAGGATTATGTCTAATTGTTCTAAAATACGTTTTGATATGCCATCTGCAGTTTGATTTTCTGGAATAAATAATCCCCAAAAACGCTCAAATATTTCTCCATTCAATACGTACCGTAGAACAAGGACCATTTGAATGTGTTCCGAAACATCTGTTGTGTCATCAGCCATGACAGCTACAAAGGAAGCTTTTCTAATTTCCGTCCTTATCTCCTCCTGGTAAATTTGTAGCAGGCAGTCAAGTATCTCATTCTGAATGGTCTTAGAAACACCTTTGAGGACTGCACTGGCTTCTAAGTGATTCTTTAAACCTGAATCTAATTTAGATGCAAAATTTACTAATCCTGTAAATACCCCTGAATTTACTTAATCATCTTTTCAATCATGTTCACGTAAGGGAGTTTCAAAGTTTCAAGAAAAGTAAATGCAGTCTATTATTTGGGACAAAATTTCCCGGTTCTTTTTTACTTTTATATTATGCTCATTGATTGAAAGTCTGTATGCCACACTAAGTTTCTCCTTGATACTTACGGTTCCTAAAAGTGACAGTGAAACCACATTATCAACGTGCTTCTTTACTTCTCATGCTTTTCAGTTTTAGCTTTCATTTTGTTTATATTTCTAAAACCATCTTTTGTTCACGGTACATCACCTCCAAACAGCAAACATGGAAAGCAAAACAGTGCATTTTTTACTTCACAGCCGCAAAGCCAACCTTTCCGTTGGTACCATTTCAAATTAAAGCTACAAATATATTTCTTGTTGTTGCTTTTGCCTGTATGAGATATTAGAGTATCAGGTGTTGAACGACCTCTTTTCTTAACTGTAGGCCTAACTTTCTCATGGAGAGATAGCTGTGAAAACTTAAGCTGTTGAAGTTCACTTACAGTCACCGAACTTATTTCTTGGGATGCAAGGCCATGGTTAAAGTTTTCTGTTATAAAAGAGAACCGAAAAAAATGAATCAAATAGAATAGCTGGAAGCAGAATAATAATCTAATTCTACACTCTTCTACACTTTATCACATTCAAGAATATGAAACACGGTTTTTAAGCACAACACACACTGAGTAAAAAAACTTCCTTCCACCATTACGTCAGAGCTGGAACTGCGAGAACAACAGTGCTTTATATACCTGGCAGTCCCCCCTTCCCTCCCCACCCGCCTCCTATGTACGCATGCGCACAACAGTCACACTACATCACTGGCACTGTGAAGCGCACAGTTACATACAAAGAATTCTGTAACTTTTTCATAAACTGGGGGATGGCTACTTAAGTGCTGACATAAAGCTTAAGGAATATATATTGTACTACAAAAATAAAGAGAGAATTACAGAAAAAAGGACTCATTATATTAAATGTTATCGATAATATCAAGTGGAAATAGGGGGTGCTGCAGTTCCGCAGTGCCTATACATGAGCCGTCACTGACCCCGACCTATCACAAACTATTCGAGAGTGACTTCTTTTCCAGTGTGACCACCGGTATCGGTTTGAAGCAAAAGCTTATTGGGTGGTTGTGAAGGGGGAAAAACATGTTCTTGAAACTTTTATCTCTCAGATTAGAAGCCGAAGCATAGAACCAAGTTTATTAAATGAAAGAGAGATAAGTGGAGAGTGTTTATCCGTGTAAGTTTTTGTGTCCGTATTATCGACTCAAGCGGCCCTGAGGTCGGTTGAACGGCTTTAAGTTGAAAGCAGAACACAGAGTCAATACCAGAACCTGTCACGCGACTATTCTCAAATGGTGGACTCTGACAGTGGTTAGCGTGGTCGACGGCAAGTCTAGGAGGCGCCACTTTGATCGCGGGTGGTGGTGCTTTTTAAATTAGAGGGTACTTTATGAAACAACTGATGGTATCAAAACACGAGTTGGAAAAAACTTTTCGCTAGCACATTAGAAAAGCGATTTTCAAACTTTTTTCAATTCACAAAAACCAGCTTCTGTGACCGTATCGTCTAACGTGCTACTCTCACAGTGGACTAAACTGCCGATGACGAGGAGATCGGGGTTCGAAACTCAGTCGGGTGTTCTGAGGTTTTTTCCTAAATGGTTTTCCACTTTCTCTCCACGCGAATACGAATACACTTCCTATAAATAAAACCTTCTTAATCACTAAAGCCACTAGCGTAATTAGTACAAAAGCGTATAACCCAAACGGGTAGTAAGATGTGGTGCTAAATAAAAACAACTCAAGGCGCAATGAACAAGGCGCTAAAATTGTTAAGGCACTCCATCAGTTTTTAAGGAGCGTTTTTATCATTAAGAAAATTGGTATTAAATCATGTTTAAACTATCTGTAGCTAAAATTATAATAATGTGTTGTTATTATAAATAATATTGATTATGGATTTAAACATATTTATTTTTAAATCATCAAATTTGGTTCTTTGGTTCTTTTGGATCTTACCCCAAACTCCCCTGGCACACCGGTTGAAAAACATTGCATTAGAAACTAGCTTAGTATTCGAATTTATTGCAACCAAGTTCAATCCAGATAATCGAAATTCCTGATAATAAATACATAAGATGGTCCAACATATTACAGTAGCTCAGTCTGTAACTTGTCTGCTTACTCAGGTAAGGGTCCTGGGTTTGATTCTCGGTGTGGCTGAAAAATCTATTATAGCTGAAATGTGTTTTGTCTCCATAAACAATGATGAATTAACTACTGGGGGCTGGATGTTGTGTTTTTTTCTAGTTTGAAGTTAGCTTATGAGTCGTGTACTGATATAATCAATCGTTTCAGAAAATGCACGTTTTACACACTAATTAAAAAAAACGTAATTTTGGAGATTTTTCGTCATTTGGGATGTACAAATTTGGACACACAACCTGGTTTTTGTAGGAAGAACAGTAGGCCTATCTGATAATTACTACTAAAACAATTTTAATATATTTATGCATCAAGTCATGCTATCTGCAACTGTAACTTTTGTTAGATATTATCAATACCTATAAAATAACACAAATAATACGGGAAAATGTTATAAATATTGGCCGCAAAAAAATATTTTTGAATTTTCTAAACTGGTCTTCCCTCCAAAATCAAGGTAGCAATATGTAGAGGAATTAACACATTTATTAGAAGCATTAGGAATAAATGTGATTTTATGTCACAAACAAATTCAAGAAAAGGCCTACAACCTGTTAAAAAATCGGTGAAATTTTTTGTGGTTGTTTCAAGTGTTCTGAAGCTTCAGAGCTACCATTTCTGTGGACATTTACCATCAAGTAGGTGTAACCCTCATGCATAGGCCTGGCATACATCTCATTCATTCAAACGATTACAAAATATCATAAAGCATTATATTCTTAACAAATTGAGATGTATCAAGAGTTTCAAGCCTGCCCTATAAAATAAGTTGTAAACATAGGTTTCATTTTAATAAATTAAATTACTTCTTTTGGCTAATACACACTCAAATAAATGGTACGACACAATATTATACACTTTCTCATTATAATTTAGAACAAATTTTCTATAAATCACTTAGTATTAGTAAACAATCCTCAAATAAATTTGTCTCCGAAAAACAAGTATAAGTAACAGTGTAAAATGTGAATACAATCCAAGATACCCATTTTGAACAAAATCATTGGAACCATTTTCGAACAATTTTTAAAAATGTTTTATCACTACCCTTACCTTAAAAGATTTTATTTTTCTTCGATAAACAAGTATACAATATTATCTAGAAATCCAATTAAAAATAATAATAATAATTTTCGAAAATGTTTGAATTTAAAGAATTAACTATAAGTAAACAATTATCTATTTTGGAATTTGTATTAAAATCACGATTTATCCTGGTGGTATGCCCATATCATCATCATAGACAGCTTCCAGCACTGGCCGATTGTGTTTAGAACATAAGCCTCTCTACCGCCTTCTTTCCTCTCAACCCCTCTCTCCCTCCACCTTGGCCCGGTCCTTTCTCCTCCACACTCCTCTTTACTACCTTCAGCCATCTGTCCCTTGGTCTTGATCTCGGCCTCCATATCCAATATCCTCCTGGGTATTCTTTCCCTCTACATTCTTCTCCCATGGCCATATCACCTTAGTCGTGCCTTTTCTATCCTGTCCTGAACTGGCTCTTCCTTTACTAATCCTCTCACGCTCTCATTTCTCACCCTATCAAATTTTGTCACACCGATCCTGATCCACAGAAATCTCATTTCACTCGCCGGCACTCTGCTCTTACTTGTCCTTTATTACCCACGTTTCTGCCCATAAAAATCTTAATACAAAGTTTGAATGAAATCCGTCAAACAGTTTTGACTGTAGCTTTATGCATAGACAAACATACAGAAGATGAAACGGACATAATTATGGTAAAATCAACATTTTTTATCTTGGACCACATAAAATGTCAAGATCCATCAAAATCTCTAGGATAAAGTTGTCACGAGTAGGCTACAACACTTTCTGTATATGATAAATTATATGAAATCATAAAGAAGGCTCCATGATACGGAATCACCAACTCATCTGATTTATTCGATCTTGTAGAAAAATGTACTGTTAATCAAAATTGAAAGCACAAAAACTCTTTAATTGTTAGCAATGATTACTTAATTGTTCTGGCGTATATATGCCGACAACCTCATTATGTCCGTATTGTGAAATAAGTATGGCTGAACCACGCCATGTCATCCCATTAACCAAAGTAGTTTAAAGTCAGACATTAATTAAGAACATCTCATCGTTTACCAGTCCAACAATTGCGACTGAGACATGCTATAGGTTGGTCTCAACTGACTTGAGAGTAATTTACACTTTGGAGGGGAAATTTGTTCCTAAAAAAAACGCTTTCTTCGAATTCAATACTACAAAGGTTGAAGAAAGAATTTTGACAGACACATTTATTTAATGAGAACACAATAACACGGACAGTTTAGACAGTACAAACTTTACTAACATTTACTATATTAGTATGTTTTTTTAATATAGTGATACTATGTATCAAAATTGATAACGGTATATATCACACGGATGACGTATGAATACATTAAATAAGTTTTCATAACTACGATATTGCCCTTCCGAAAGCGTTCTCACGTCCCTCTAAGTCATTGACTTTAAGTCACCCATTTCGGTGGTTGTATGACCTAAGGCGTCACTATCGCAAGACTGGATTGTCTAAAGTAGGGGGGCCTGGGTTCAGATAATGGTTTGAACTACTTTGAGTGTTTTTTTTTCTAATTGGCCTCCCACTATCAAATGTGGGTACATTTAATCTAAATTCCACCTTCCTCACCCCTACCTTAATAGTGTAAATATGTGGACAGCCTGAACGCGGTGAGCAATAAAATAGATGAAGGGGACTTTTATTTTAAGAACTTCTTCAGTATTAGACTTAGAATGTGATTAAGGAACCTTAATGTAGAACTAATCCTACTCCAATCCTTATATATTTAGAGGTAGGACGCTCGAATCCTCGGGTTCGTAAATTTTCTGAAGTCTCTCGAATACAATCATTATGAAGAACCTTGAAATAAACGTTTTAAGCAATAATAGCAAGGGCAAAAGGAATTAAGAGCTGTTTATTTAGGAGAGGAGCAAAAAAAAAAAGGCAAAATTGAATTAATATTTATTAATTTACGTAAAAAGTGTTATCTTTGTTGCTTGTGACGTAACAGACATGGCAAACAACATAGCATTTTGTTGGTGGCATCAAGCCTTAAACAACTTTTTTTTTAAATTAAATTTGAAATATTTTCACTTTAAAATTGTAAATTTTTAAAGATTCTAATTTGGATCCCAGATTCGATGGAAAATTTGTGATTCGGATTAAATAAATAAATATAGGATTCAGCCAATCTCTAATATGGATCGAACCACATTCTCCTGAGTCAAAGACAGGCGTGCTCGCCACTCTGATGACACCAGTAGAAACTTGGGTGGGGAAGGATGGGGATGGGGGGAGGGGAGATAGAACGCTGGCCTTGGTGCATTATGTGATAAATAAAACCATCAAACAGCAATCTATAAACTAGAGATGGTCCACCCACTTATCGTGAATTATCTGACAGTTATATAATTTATCATATCTACTTTCATGTATTCATAAGCCAATGGTAATTTTTTTTCCTACAGCTGTCATGTATGATATATGATTTCGACATACAAGATGTCTGTACACCTGACTTTTCATATAAAGAACCTTCTCTAACAACAAGAATAGGTATTAGATCTATTTTCACGTTTTTATACGTAAAATCAAGTGATATACATCATTCCCTTTTGATAGATAGTAACACTACTTATAAAACAACACTAAAAATATAGTAGATAGTAAAATGTTGTCAATTTTGGCTCCCATAAAATATATTTGTATTTTCTAAAAAAAACAACCTTTTATATGAAAATTGTACTCTGGTAGGTTGATGTCAATGTTTATTCTACTCGTGTTCTTTTTTTTAAATTACTTAACGTGCCAAAATGAATTATATTGGTGTGTGTCTTATTAGTGCATTTAGCTTGTGAATAGACTTGTTCCAAGGACACCGCCCCCTCAGCAGTCGGAATACTGGACGTGTTTGTGTATCTGATAAGCGAAAGTTGTGTTAGTATTTGCTCGTTTATTCCGTTGAGTATCTACAGATATCAAATCCAGGCGCTGTCGGTCCTTCCACGACTTTCTCCCACTTCAAGATATATTATACCAGGCAGTTGTAAACTTACTTACAGGAGGACCAAATTTATTTGTAGTTATTGTTATTATTATTATTATTATTTTTTTCGTTTAACACACATAATATACTAATATGAATAAGTTTAAACACATTGAGAATTGGGGGTCTGGAAATCTAGGGGTAAGGTGTAATACACATGCCAGGCCCCCACCGTGGTTCGGAACCAACATTAAACTTTAGGTCCCTTCTGCTTTCCACTATCATCATTCTCACGGATCACTCTACCATAGTGCAATTCACCTTAATAGTGTCCCCACCTAAGAAATTAATTCCTCCATGCGCTAAGAGAGCAGAGGTTAGATAAGGTTGAATGGACAGATCTAGAGAATTAGCCCCAGCCCCACATTGAGAACGTATATCTTAGTGGCTTTAAATGTTTTAAAGTTCGTTCAGAAGATTTATGTGAAGGGATGTTAGATGATTGAAACTGTGAGGAGGGGATTCTCAAGAGAGAAGACAGATGTTCATTAATAATTTGATTTCTAAGATCACTTTTCCTAAGTTTCATGGTTGAAAGCACTTGTTAGCATGAAAATGAGGATGAAAACATTGCCATATATTTTTGACATGATTCACCAAGTTTGTAAAGAGTGAGTTTGGCATGGTTTTATAAAATTACAGTTTTGTTGTGTTTAAAAAAAGCCTGCTTCACAACACAACATATTTAAATTATTTTATCCCTCACTATTGTGATATGAATTTGATTGCCGCGCGATTGGGCATCAATTATAATTATATCGGCCCGCGATTAGGCATCAATTATATCGATATGGGATTTTATTTTGATGCGAATGTAGACGATACCGGGTTTTATGATGATGACGACGCGTGCATGCTCAACTACGCACTTGTACACGGTTATGTGACCTGATTTTATGTAATTTATTGAAATCAGATAAAACTTGATGTTGTACACAATTTATTTATTTGATTACACTTTCACTATTATAAAATTGACATTGATACAGCTTTTATGTGATATTACTATTTTTCTGTATTAACTATTTTCTGTATTCTGAGTACGGTGTTCTGTATTCTGAGTGCTGTGTACTGATATATTACTGTCTACTGTGTCATTATGTACTGTTATATTACTTTATTCTGTGTCACTGTCTGGATTCATAAGCACAAGCTGCTTATATATGACCTAACCCTTGTTTCTTGGACCCCTTGTCACCAGTGTTAAAACTAACTATAGAACCTGGAAACCTAGTGGTGTGAAGGTTAGCTTCCTATTGGGTAGGGGGAGCCAGCATGCCACATTATTGTTCTAATACAACGGAGTTGATCTTTTAAAGAAAAAAGTTTTAAAGCGCAATATATTGAAATTATTTCTTAAAACGCGGGATTATCCATGGATGAAGTATTAAAAGAAGATTTTACATACAGTACTTTATATAAAAGTACACTTCATCTATGACTTTTTGAATATATGAGAGGGGTCCAAAATAGTATTATTACAACACCTCCGGGCCGTAGTTTGGCCATCCTTGCTCTAGATTCTAAGCACTAGAGCAGTTTTTTCTCAACCGGTGAGCCGCGAAGGGTAAGCAGGTGTACTGCAGGAGTCATTGGGAAAGTGGGAGGGATAAATAAAAGAAGCGTGACAAAATTTTGAGAAATAAAAATAAATAATTTTAAATACGTGAACAACATTATTTTTCATAAAAAACATATTTATTAGAATTTTATTTATTAAACTTTTAAAACACAATCTTAAGACTGGGTATTTTACTGATAAAATCTTACCTTAAGAAACTAATGTCATACCTAGCCAATTATTTTATCACCTTGTTCAGTGTGCCATGAGTTGAAAAAGGTTGAAATTTTTTGGCCTTATTTCGAATCCCAGCCAGGTGTATTAAGGTTCTTATTTCCTAAATTACTTCACCCTCTTCTTCCACATAAAATGTGGCTACGGCCCAAATTATATAGAAAGGAACTTTCATAACAGTTTTATAAAAGTTACGAAAATAAGTTTAATATATTTATGCCTAAAGTCATGTTATCTGCAGCTGTCACTTTTAATACATATTATCAAACAACTTTTAAATAACATATTTTTTTTTTATTTGAGATATTTAAATTTCACTTTCTGAACCGATTGATTATATCAGCACACGGTAATTTCTATGAACGAGAGCGAAAGGGCCTACCAATTTTGCTGGGAAGGTATTTTCTCATACCATCCAGGGTTATTTTACATTTCACAGTCGAAATGAGACAGACGGTTTTGCTTCCACTCCGAAGGAAGTTGTGCTATGGATTATTATCGCTCAATAAAAACCAGTCGACCCCAGCTTGATTTGAACCCACAAACATTGGGTTTTGGGGTGAGAACCTTATCCCACAAGACCTAGGTCAACAAATAATACCAATAATATAATAAAATTCTACAATGTTGACCGTAAAAACAAAAAAATAAGTTTGTGTTTTCTAAAATATCCTATCTTTATCTTCTCTACAACGGTGAGATTGTAGAGGACGAGAGAAAAAGTCGATTTTTTTTTTAGTTTTTATAGCAAAACTTGTTTATATAAAATAAATAAAATATTGCTCCAGTAGAAACATAGAGCTTGGTTTGCTCCAAATGGTGCTACTAACAGTAACTGTTGTTGAATATCTCTCATGAGTATTGACCCTCCTTGGTGGCGTATTTGGCTAACGCGCTAGTCGTGTTAGCTCGACTGGTGAGGACGGGGAGATCGAGGTTCGAATCTCGGTCGGGTGAACTGGGGGGGGGGGGGTTCCTAAATGGTTTTCCACTCTCCCTCCACGCAAATGCGGGTTCACTTCCTCTAATTCAACCTTCTCAATTCCTAATCCATTAGCGTAATTAGTACTTAAAGCGTATAACCCGAACGGGTAGTAAGACGTGGTGCTAAATAATAATAATAAAATAATAATCGGCATTAAATGAAACATTTTTTAAATGATGATAAAAAGTTGCCATTAAATTTCAGGACGTCCTTGACAGATATTCAACAACTGTTGAGGTCCCCATGTAAATAAAATTAAACTTTACGCTTCTACTAGAGAAATATTTGATTTATTTTGACCAAAAAAGTTTGTATATAAAAACTGCAAAAACACTGAGCTTTCATCGCGTCTCCTACAACTCCACCTTAAATCAGGAACCACACACCTCAGTTGGTTTAAAGTCATTCAGAGAGTCTGGACGCCCAGTAAGAATCTATACGAATAAAAAAAACTTACATCCCAACAAAATAACGCCTCTGAAGAAATCCTAGATTGGGACTGGTTATGGAAGGCGAACGAAGCTATCGTACCATCCGCCGGAAATGTATCATCTACATACAAAAAAAAATAGCTTTTTATCTCCTAGACGTATCATATGTCAACATGTTTGCTATTTCACTCTCTGGCAATTTCAGACACATGGGATAGAGGACGCATGGTCCAATTTACATAGGAAGAACCTTATCTGACAACTAATACAGTTACTAGATCTATTTTAACGTGTTCATATGTCAAGTCATTGATCTGCAGCTGTCACGTTTGATAACACAGTTTTTTTTGTTATCTTTGTATCTATTTAAGGTATTTAACGTGCATTTTCTTAGCTGACTGATTATATCAACACACGACTTATATACTAACATTTTACCAATGATAATTTTTTCGGCCATGCCGGGAATTGAAGCTGGGGATAGGACTGATAATAATGAACTAGATCTTGACCTTATCTTACCTCTGTTCTCCTGGCGTTTGGAGGAATTCATTTATGGTAAAAAAAAAAACCCCAGATGGTAGGATGATACGTGAGAATGATGATGGTGGAAAGCAGAGGGGACCTACAGCTTAACGTGGGTTCCGAACCACGGTGGGGGTCTGTCATTCCAGACATTCACAAAGCGTGAAAGCACACACTTTGCCAGAGATTAAGTAAGGGTTTGGTATTTAGATAAATCTGTGCCAGGACCAGGATGTGAACCCCAGACCTTTAGCACAGAAGTTCGACACCTTATCCCTAGTCTTCCAGGTCCCTGTACACTGATAATATGGTAAAATGTTATCAATGTTAACCGCAAACAATTCAGCAAACAGTTTGTATTTTCTAGAAAGCTATTTTTACGATTATTGGACACCATCTAACATTTTCATCCATCATAGGAGGTGGAGGGTCAGCGTTGCATGGCAACCAAAGTGTTGTCGTCGTCGACAGCTGATGGTCTCCGCCTCGTGTTTACCGCTCTTACGAGCTTAATTGAGGCTTTTAATAAGTTTGAACTCACCCACCTCCCTGGTTCTGTAGCGGTCTATCATTATAGCTAAATATGGCATCCGTAGTGGGTAAGACCGTCTGGACGGTGTACTTACAATTAATATTGTCCTGCCACTTTTAAAAGTGCTGTAAATTAGAGTACTGAGAAACTTTACAGACGTTTAGAAATACCGGATTATTTATTAAGTGGTTTGTTATTTTTTAATATTGCTTTCAACACCATGTAGGTGAATGCTCTGATCAGTTATGCAGTTTAAATTTTAACTTTAAAATTGTTTAAATAAAAGTGTGATAGCTTATTAAAACCCTATAAAACAGCCCTGCAGTATCTTATGTTTTATGACCTTCAAAACATAACTTTATTTGATAGCGGGAGGCTAGTTCGAGGTTTTAACCTCTTGCTTTGATCTCAGAAGTTCACATTTTTGCATGAATTGTCGAAGAATTTTTTTTTACTTATAACTAAAAATTTAAACTTTTTAACTCGTCAGAACCTGTTGATAATTTTAGTCTACAATTTGCTCTACAAAAAAAATAATTAAACAACTTCTTAACTTAATGCGGGATTTCTAAACGTTTCAGTTCTCCACTACACAACCCTACTAAGATACTTTGGCTCGAGTTGACATAATTACAGTCCAAATTTCTGACAGCTATAAAAGCTACTAAATTATTATTTTATTAGCACCGCGTCTTACTACCCGTTCGGGTTATACGCACTTACGCTAATGTGTAATGGTAGGGTAATTGTGAGATGAAATGGACCTACAGTTTAACGTGGAATCCGAACCACGGTGGAGGCCTGGCTTTCCACACATTCACAAGATGTCTTGTCAGAGGTGTAGGAAGGGTTTGGTAATCAGATATATCTATATTAAAGCAACTAAATGTACTTTCACGTATTCATACGTCAAGTCATTTGTAGCTGTCACTTTTGAAAAAAAAAAATAACTAAAATAACACTAAACACTAATAATAGTAGTAGTTTACAAACCGTGGGGCGTTCTTTCACATGAGTGGACGAGCCGTCCTCAAAGGGTCTTGAAAATAATGTATTTAGTTTTCTTACGATCACTGGTTTTCGAACAATTAGTTCTAAACAAACAAGGAATGAAATGTGTTTTAAATTCACAATTTTTGGTAGATTCGTTCATCGTGAAATTGAGGAACGAAAATAAAGATCGCATTTAGGGGTGTTCGAGTGGTTAAGGTGTGGGGTGGACGCGAAGTGAGAAAAAATTAATTGTTTTTGCAGTTTTTATATTAAACCCGTAGGTTGTTTAAAATAGATCAAATATTGCTTCGGTTGAAATAAAGAGTTTAATTTTCTTCACATGGTGATATCAACAGTTGTTGAATGTCTGTCAAGGTATCCTTGAATTTAATGACAGTATTTCCTCTTAATTTAAAAAGTTTTGTCATCTAATGCCGCAATGCTCAAGACAGAATATAATTTAACAACCTGTTGTTATCACCATGAGAAGAAAATTAAACTATATGTTTCTACTGAAGTTTATTTTTTTTTGCTACAAAGATGTTTTACTATAAAAACTTCACAAATACTAACCTTAGATTGCGTCCCCCACATCCCAACGTCTGGCCTCCAATGACTTCATTTTATCAAATTTATTAGCCTTCATAAACAACACAATACTTTTACGATAGCTAATTTTTGTAGAATTTTAGGCATGTCAGAGAGGTATAAACCTAGATCATTGTATTGTCCCACGCAATTGATGTATCTCTACATATTTTTACTGTATTATCTAAATTACACGCTTTGGCGTCTAAGGCGCTACTCTCACAATAGATTAAACTGCCGATAACGGGGAGTAAAGGTTTGAATACGGGTCGTGTGTATTTAGGGTAAGTTTTCCTAAATGTTTCACACTCTCCTTCCACGCAATTGCGGGTATACTTCCTCTAAATATAGCCTTTCAACCCCTAAAACAATTAGCGTAATTATTACATAAGTGTATAACCCGAACGTGAACTATATACATAAAACCAAGAGGTGAAGTAATCTAGAGGTTTGTGAACTTCTGAGGCTTGTAGTAATATTGCAGCTGCTTCACATAGTGTAACCGAGTATAGGGCCGGCTCCTGCTTCGTTTATTATTGAGAGCAACAACATAATATCAACTCACACATGTTTACAAGACATGTTAATGTTTATTTTATCACAACACAAACCATACAACTTTGTCCTAGAATTTACTTCAAGTGGACACGTGGCAACACTTTAAAAAATATACCAAAATATTATTGTGGTTTCCATCCGAAAAGTTCGATGTAATCGCCCAACAAAAACCGCCTACATCCTTGCCAATGTCAACTTAAATTTGGAGGATCAAGTTTCATCGATAAGGAAACGTGTCTATGGTAATAGAATAGATTGCTGATAATGGAGAAGTCGGGGTTTGATTCTCGGCTAGATGTACTGACGGTGGCTTTTCTAATCTTTTCTCGATGTTAGATCCAGTGCAACTACAGTCGATAAACCGGATCGCCAAGAAAATTGTATTCATAAAAATAATCACATGACCACCAAAAAAAAACGCATCTCAAACCTTGTCCAAAAAATAATAATTTTAGACTTTTTTTCATTGTTAGAATTTTGCCTCACATATTCTTTCAGAATTTGGGATATTTAACAACAAAAAAACCAATGTGTAAGTTCGTTGTTTAAATAAAGTTAAAATGTTTCTACCTTTATAACACAGAGTTTTGGTGAATATCTCGTCTACGCTTATTTTTTAATTTTTTGTATAGGTACGTACTTTCGAAAATCTGGACAGAACGATAATCCGGACTGGGTCGATTCCCAATTAGTCTGAACTATCGACGCTCTACTGTATATACCTACATCCAAGTCCCCCCCACACCACCCCCTCCTCCCTAGATTAAGCCGTAATAAAACATTGACCAACTTAAAACAACAATTTTGCTAGCCCACGTCTGTGGCCGAGTCCAACACTTCATCTCAGTTGATAGCGTGTCTGTCTATTGAGTTAAAGGTACTGGATTCGATTCCCTGTCAAGGCCAAAAAAATGTATCAGGAAAATATGGGCTTCCCCTTTTACCGTAATGAATTAACGGTTGGGGGTGAGTATTGTGTGTGTTCTAGATTTAAGTTAGTTTATAAGTCGTGTGATGATATAATCAGTCAGCGTATAACCCGAACGGGTAGTAAGACGCGGTGCTAAAAAAAAATATATCAGTCAGTTCAGAAAGTGCACGTTAAATACCTTAAGTAAATGATATTATATATATAGTAATAATTATATATATATATATATATATATATATAATAGTAATAATAGTAAAATATATGTCGGATATTTTGTATTTTCTCACGGTGCAATCAGAGTGCACATTATGGTTTACACACCCCTGTCTGGAAGGTGAGCAACTCACCTTCTATTCCTTCCTATCCGTAGCAACTGCCCTTAGTAACGGCTATCTGGCCTGTCGTTCCATGACATGCTCTTGACTAAGATAGATTACCACATAGTGTTTACCTTATTCACAGAGCAATGGTTCTCAGCAGACCACCTTTGTGCTCTAGTCGACAGAGCTCCCAGATACAGACCCAGAGGTCCCGGGTTTGATCTCGGTATTTTCAGATTTTCTGTGAGCTAGTAGGTCTGGAACTGGGGTCAAACTTGGCCTTGTGAGGACAGATGAGGAGCTACATTAATGAAAAAGTAGCGTCTCCGGTCTAGAAAACTGAGATTAACGGCTGTAGGGTTCGTTTTGCTGACCACACGACACCCTACATCCACGGGAGTTGGCTCTATGCAAATATTTGGTGGAAATTGGGAAATATTTAATTGACTCCCCAACTATTATTTTAATTTAATATCATATTGAGGGTGGAGTTATTGGGGGCTTCAACCCTCCTTTTGAACACCCCTTCTTTAAAAATGTTTTGAATAAACGTAGATTATTCATATTACATTGATAGAGATAAATAATTTGTTCACCGCGTGCTCTCTTATATTAAATTACACTTGATATATCTGTATATACATATAAAAAATTGTTTGGGAATGGTGCGCGCCTGTTGAAATTAATCTTTTATGGACCCAAATTTCATTCCAGATGAGCTATGAATATGAAATTTGGATCAACAAATTCAAAAGATGAACCCCTCCAACAGCCGTGCAAAAATGTTTAAAATATAATTATATATATATATATATATATATATATTATATATATATATATATACTATCAATGTTGAACACAAAAAGAACGCTTATGTTTTCCAAAAGGCCCTTCACTTAAAAACCCTGGTATCTTAAAAATCTGATGATTTAAAACCTCTAACTATTAATTTAAAATGATGATTTTTAATGTTCAATATGACCCTTATGATAAAACGAATTTGACACGTCTATCTCAGGGCACCTTCAGCGGGGCCACCCAGCAGCACTCCTTAGAATATATATATATAATATATCATATAAAAAACAAATGTATTGCTATTTGCCTATGCTTTTATCTTCTAACTCTTTTAATACTTTTTTCCTTGCAAATCTGTTAAAGTGGTTGAACCAATGGATTTTTTTCTACTACAAAATTTAATGTATTGTTTTGTATCTTCTTTCACCCTACTAGTTTACACCCAAGATTTGCACTTTAACCCCAGAAACAGTGAGCCCATTTTTATTTGTGTGTGTGAGTGTGTGTGTGAGTGTGTGTGTGTGTGTGTGTGTGTGTGTGTGTGTGTGTGTGTGTGTGTGTGTGTGTGTGTGTGTGTGTGTGTGTGCGTGGAAAGGAGGGAATTATAATTTTATTGACCCCTAAATATAATTTTCTATTAACTTTTTTCCTATCAAAGAAATAAAGGTGAAAAACGTCATAACAAGGAAGAACTTGGGGTAAAACTAGTACGTAGTTTATTTAGTCAAAAGATAAATTAAAATAATTGTTTGCTTGTATTTGACTTTCTCCGTTCTCCCATTGTATCCCCCCCTTAAAACACTATTAAGGTAGAACACTGGCGCGGAAAAAGTTCCAAATAAAACATTTAAAATAATATTTATTTCTACTTTTTAATGTTCATGGATAATCTTTGGCATTATAATTATTGTTTATGATGAAAATAATATAATCAAAAATGTCAAATTTGTGTGCTTGATTATTCAAAATATAAAATTTGTATCAACATAATAAAAAATGCCATATTTAATTTTGACCCAAAATGTGTATCATATTAAATATTTTAATCTCAAACTAATAAGTTGCAAAACGCCATACTTGAGTTCAAAACTGTGCATGATGGTGCGAAACGATATATTCATACTTGCATGAGAAAAACCAAAGATTATAGAGTAAGATGAGAGGTACGCTCAAGTTGGGCTCCCAAAATTTGTTTTTATAATTTTTTTTCTTTGCAAAACTATTAAACTGATAAACTCTATATTTGAGTACAACATGGTACAAAACAAGATATTCACTTTGGGATGAAAAAAAATACCAAACTATAGATTGGTGAGGCTAGGTTTAAATCGACCTCCCAACTTTTTATTATATTTAAAAAAATCTGCAAAACTATTAAGGTGCAAAATGCCATAATTGGATGCAAAGCAATGCGAAACAATATGTTTAAAATGGTATTCAATAAACTGATATTTTAATTTAGAGGACGACTGTGAAACCAGAACAATAAACGTTTTAGGTTAAGCAAAACCAACAAAACGCGAACACGACTGTTTAGCGGTTTGCCTACATAGGATAGTCTACTATAAGAGCCTGCAAGAAAAAATGTCTCACACTGATTTGTTTTACCCTTGTCACCTAAGCTAGCGTGGGGCCCTCCAAATCACGGGCTCCTATGTGGCCACACCGTTCGCACACCCCAAGAAGGTGGCCCTGGAGGTTGGTGTGCAAAATTGTTACTCTTTACTTACCAGAGATCTATTCCCCGAAATTTGCTAACTTCCAACACCAAATACGTCCAATGTTTAGCAGCACAATATGTATGTGAACAGTTGTTAACTCTTGTGAGATGTAACAGACACTTGAGACACCACTGCTTATGGACAAGCATTAATCATTAATTATCAAAGGAATATCAACACGAGAAGATTTAAAGCCTAAATAAAGGTTCAAATTTCTTGAGAAAAAAAAAAGAGTAAAGCATAACATGTTATATGACCTTAAGTATTTATTTGTAATAGTAAGTTTTTGTTTAATCTTAAGTTGGTGACAGTATTGAATTTTTTTTCAAATTGATAATTGATGTTGGATCATTATTCAAGTTACTAGAGATTAAAAAAATAATTTATAGATAATATTTAAACTAATAAAAATTATAAATAATAAATTATAACATCTTCAAATACACCGGCCAATTTCAAGACTATACACTATTAATATATAGTAATGATTCTCTCTAAGAGCTAAGTCCCTTTTATATTAATACACAAATACGTAGTAATCAATTTGATAGAAACAGTATTACTATTTAGATCACCAAATTAAATTCATCACTTAAAAACCCTGGTATCTTAAAAATCTGATGATTTAAAACCTCTAACTATTAATTTAAAATGATGATTTTTAATGTTCAATATGACCCTTATGATAAAACGAATTTGACACGTCTATCTCAGGGCACCTTCAGCGGGGCCACCTAGCAGCACTCCTGAGAATATTTTTAATATTAGGCCTGATATTTTTCTCTGTTGTTTTTAAAGGTATATAACCTATTTCTTATCTACAAAATCAAGCATTTTTTAATACTAAAACTAATTATAGTATTTTGTTTTGTTTTTAGCATCACGTATTACTACCCGTTCAGGTTATACGCATAATTTTGGTAAATTTGAGATTAATTCACTCGGCTTATATGATTGTTTATGGTATATTTTTATTTTCTTCTAAAAATAAACATGTATCGTTAGTTTTATTGAGATTAGAATTTATAGTTTTGATTTGATTTTATAATTTATATATGTTTATTAATTTTTTTTTACCATGATTTTTAGTTTATAATTTTTTTTAAATATATACTGGAGATAAATTGTGGATTTCACAAACAACCACAGAAAAATAGCGCTTGCTGTCTCCGATTTAAATAGTTTACTTCGCCGCTGGTGCCAGTCACAAAAAAAAAAAAGGCACTGCTAAGTCTGAACGTGCCCTTATACCGTTTGACCATCGGTACAGGTACTTCAATAACATTGATTGTTTGAAGCCACGTTCTTGAAGAGCATACAAATTGTTTTTTGTAGCCGCAATGAGAGGCGGCCAGAAATGGAATGGAAGATAATTGGCGTGGAAGACTACTGTTGTTGAAATGTGTGTCAGGCGAATGGAATCGTAGGATGTAAACAGCCTTCGTCACGTGGAGCCGTTCAGCACTGGAACTATATAGTACAATTTTTATAAGAAGGGCCTTTTGGAAAACATAAGCGTTCTTTTTGAGTTCAACATTGATAGTATTTTACAACATTAATTAGTGTTATTTTATAGGTATTTATAATATCTATCAAAAGTGACAATTTTTTAGCACTGCGTCTTACTACCCATTCGGGCTATATGCCAAAAGTTACAATCAATACTTGACGTATGAATACGTGAAAGTAGACCTAGTAGCTTTTCTAGCTGTCAAATAAGATTCTTACTAATAAACTATTCGTATTAATTCAAAGGCATTTATCAAAATGGATAGTTGCTGATCCAATGACCTGACGTATAGCTATATATAATATCTATTTTATCACCTTATCATAATACCGGTTCAGGCTATATACATATATGAAAATTACTATAATCGAGTAGGGAAGAGGCAGGAAGCATTTTAAAGATAGTTAGTCTATCCGCATTTTCTTGGAAGGAGAGTTGGAAACTGTTTTCTTTAAACACCCTTAGTAGGCCTACATCCTACTGATAGTCGAGTCCCGATCAGGAACCGCCTTCAGCAGGCCAGTTTAACACTAGAGTGACTCCTTGGACCACAGTTTAACACTAGAGTGACTCCTTGGACCACAGTTTAACACTAGAGTGACTCCTTGGACCACAGTTTAACACTAGAGTGACTCCTTGGACCACAGTTTAACACTAGAGTGACTCCTTGGACCACAGTTTAACACTAGAGTGACTCCTTGGACCATAGTTTAACACTAGAGTGACTCCTTGGACCACAGTTTAACACTAGAGTGACTCCTTGGACCATAGTTTAACACTAGAGTGACTCCTTGACCATAGTTTAACACTAGATGACTCCTTGGACCACATTTAACACTAAGAGTGACTCTTGGACCACAGTTTAACACTAGAGTGACTCCTTGGACCATGTTTAACACTAGAGTGACTCCTTGGACACAGTTTAACACTAGAGTGACTCTTGAACCACAGTTTAACACTAGAGTGACTCCTTGACCACAGTTTAACACTAGAGTGACTCCTTGGACCACAGTTTAACACTAGAGTGACTCCTTGGACCACAGTTTAACACTAGAGTGACTCCTTGGACCACAGTTTAACACTAGAGTGACTCCTTGGACCACAGTTTAACACTAGAGTGACTCCTTGGACCATAGGCTCCCAAACATTTTAGACTGAAGTAGCCCTTGCACCAGAAAAAAATATATGTTGGAGTCTTCGTATTTTTTTACACCAATTTTATGAACATATGATAGCGACAGTTAAATTTTACAACTATAAATTAAACAAAAAAACAACACGTGTTCTGGCTGCGTCTTTGGCAAATGTCCTTTATTCAGATTCGAACAAATTGGAAATCCTAATATATAATTAGACTACTGATGCTTTTTTTTTTAGTGTGACAAACAATAAATAATATTCTAAAATTTTCTCGCGGTGTATGCGGTAGCTATGGTGGAATCCAGTTTGAAAAACACCGTTCCCTACCTATTTAAATTAGACTGTACATTCTAAAAGGTTGTTTCCTTGGTAATGCGACTATAGAGACCTTTTAAAACCAACAGTAAGGAAGTCCCTGCTGTTGTGGAGTCTGTGTTAGTCATTGTTTGCGATCACTGCAACACAAGCCGTGCCTATCTGCGTCTTATTGACAGAAACAATACACTATCAAACAAATAGCTCCTTCTTTAAGCAATCGCTATGACAACACAACCTTTGACCCCAAACAAAACATGGTTAAACAATGGCCGATAGCGCGTGACTGTGTAAAACAAGCTTTGTACTTGGATAATTGATAAGCGACCGGAAAAAAAGGGTCTACTTTTTCACTGAGAAATGTTATTTTATGGCAACACTTATTAACTATTAATGACTTATTTAAACTCACGTAAACCCGCTTCGATGGCCACATGGCCTAACGCGCTTATCTCGTGTTAGACTCGGCTACCAAAGACGGGGAGATTGGGGTTCGATATTGGTTGGGTGCACTGAAGGTTTTTTTTCCCCCAAATTGTTTTCCACTCTCCCTACACGCAAATTCGTTTGCACTTCCTCTAAGTCAAGCTTTTACTAATCCTTAACCCATTAGTGTAATTAGTACATAGGCGTATAAACAGATAGTAAGACGCTGTGCTAAAAAAAAAGGTAGCTCTTGAAGAAATGCATTGCCATACGCCCAGAAATAGGATAGGAAACCACATAGAGGAAAAGTAGAGATCCCTTAACCTTATAATTCTTAGGTTTGAGAATCGAACCCCGACCCCCTGGGTCAAAATCCATCACCTTTCCCGCCAAGAATAAATATTGCGCTACTTAATTTTTTTTAATTATTAAGTTTAACACTCGACTTTGCGTATAACCCGAACGGGTAGTAAGACGCGGTGCTAATAATAATAATAACAACACTACTTGGCTTGGTATAAGATTGTTTAAGAAGTGAACATGAGAGGAAATGAATCAAGATAAACGTTGAGAGGAGATGGTAACACCAAGTCTGATAGATCTTATTTAGAAAACCACTGCCGAGATTCGAACCTCGATCTCCTCCGCAGAGCTGACTTGTATCCTCTTATCATTCTAGGCAAGGCATGAAAAATGTTGCTTTAGTCAAATCATGAAAATGCGTACGGTCTAAATTTGAAGTGTCATTGTAATCGGATAATAAAAACAACGCTTATCGGAACGCATGCGCATAAGAAGGTTCAAAAAGTAGATTAGAATAGAGTTGTCTTTGTAGCTATTGTTACAGTGCATCTAAGCTATTCTCACAAAAAAATGTTGTTGTGGTATTACAACTAACAACAGGGAGTTTTTTTAAATAATACATTTCTGCCGATTCACTAAACAAAATTTGTACAGACAGTCACTTTGGTGTCACATCCCTCTGATTGTGTCACTCGGTGTGGTCCGCACCCCCTTAGTGGCGCCACTGAAATGCCATCTTACCCTTTCAAGACATTTAAAAAATAATACTGCATTCTAAAACATGATAACACACCTTGTTTATCTCAAATCATTAGTTTTTAGAAATTTTAATAAAAAATAAATACATCCTCCAGTTACTCAAGATCAATCAATTTGAAAACTAAAATCAATGAATATTACTAAGGGAAACCGAACCCCCACCCCCACCCCCTTCCAGAATGACGTATTTTGATAATAATGAACAAACGTATTCTTCTCATATGTAGTTCTCTCATAAAGACAACATTTAATGACAGTAATTTATGAAATCGAATATTTTTAACAACACGTCTTACCACCCGTCTGGGTTATACTCTTGTGTACTAACTACGCTGATTGTGTTTAGGAATAAGGAAGATTATATTTATACCCGCATTTACGTGGAGGGAAAGTGTAAAACCATTTTGAAGAAAAAAAAACCTCAGTAAACCCGGCCAAGATTCGAACCCCTATCTCCTCATCATTGGCAGTCTAGTCTAATTCGATAGTAGCGCCTTAGACCATAAAGCTACTGAAGTGGGGAAGTTAAAATTAAATTATAAATATTTAGTAAGAGAAGTTACATATGTTTAGAGTTTGCCGCAAGACCATCTTTCAACTTCACGTTCGAGAATATCAGAGTTGGAATCAGATCAATTAGAGAGGGGCACATTTATTCCAGGGAGCACAAATTATTTCAAGGGGAGCAATGCCCCCTCTTATTCCCTTCTTCTCCTGTTCACCAACACTGTTGCTGAGGTGTCGGACATAAGTCGTTATTGACCTAAAGATTATTAAAGATTCCCCATAGTTAATCTTCCTCCCCAAACCCCCCCTTCTCGCGAATTAGTATATCTCCAGTTGATGATGTATCAACAACAAAGGTAACAAATAACAGCCCACAGCAACTCTAGCCTCTGTCATTAGTTCTCACGATTATAGAGTTCGAGAACGGACGCAGCTGGCTGATGACTGATGGTAGAGGATTCTCCAGTCCGTTTCGTGGAGTTTAGTCTCAACGTACAGCGCGAGAAAGACATTTCTCAATAGTTCTCAGAAATCATTGACTATTTAAAATAAAATAAGGTGAAATTGACTACTCAGAAGTGTTTAGAATACTGTTAAATATTTATGAGTCAATGATTATTTTATACATATATTATCATAAAGCACATGGCTTTGCAACACGTTTATTAATTCTCTAAGACTTATTCTGTGAACTTAGTGAAAATCTATGTTTTCTAATATCAGATCATTTGTTCTTGCTTCGAGAATTTTAAGTAAATGTTATAAAGGCAAATTTTTGTTAGCATTTATCAACAATTGAGGTGGCTGCCTCAGTCAGCGATAAAATAACAATCGCTGACAGGACACACGGGTTGTTCTGTCTTTTTCTGAATCCACAGCTCTTTTTTGTTTAAGCTTATATTCTCTTTCACCCTTCACCTACAACCACACATTTGTCATGTCATTAAGAATGAGGAAAAAGAAAAGAAGAAAACTCGCTGCTAGTTCTCAAATATCTTAAAATGTTATATTATGAGCCTATAAAAAAAACTACTGTATTTGTTGAAATAAAGCTAAATCTAGAGCTCTTTTTCTTCAAACTTAGTGTAATAGTTCCACAAATAAGATTAAAAAGTTTGAAAATGAGCTAATGTCATATTTTCACACATTTTTTTCTATCAATAAAACTCAAACTATAGAGTTGTTTAGGAAAAGGAGACATGATGGAATCTTTCGACATTATTTTGGCATGATCCATATTTTTAAATAACGCGTCGTATAATTAAATATTGCGTTAAAGCAGAACGTCTACGTGGCAATTTCTCGCTTACCGAAGCAGTTCCATTATTCTTGATTAATAAAATAGGAATGGGACTACCCTTAAGGGCACTGCTCACTTTAAAGGGCATATATTCATTTAACGGTATTTCTTAATGACATGACAATTATTAAGCTCAAAAACCCCTAAAAGTTTCCTTATTTTCAAAATTTATTTTGTGACTCTGTTAAAATATGACTTTATTTATTTGAGAGAGGCTATATTTATGTTTTTCTAAATAATTTACGTTGATCTCAAAGATTCAATATTTTGCATGAAACGTCATTAAAAACGAACAAATCTTACATTTTCGTGATATATATATATATATATATATATATATTTTTCTAGTTATAAAATTCAAAATTTAAGTTTTTTATTCTATAAGACAAAGGCTACCAATTTTTTACACTTTGTGCCTTCCTTAAAAAGTTATATACATTTACCACTTCCTTCCTCACCCCTCTATTTCCAAAAATGTAATAAATCAGCTGGCTTAATACAATGGCAAAATTATTTGTTCATACTTACTCGAAATTGTTGATTATTTTATAGCTTAGGACACTTATATATCAGGAAGAAAATAATAAAATATAAACTGGGATTCTCTGTGTGTACACTAAATTTCGATTGAAATACGTCAATTAGATCAAAATTAGTAAGTGAGCTTAGAACAGTTATGTGAGACGCTCAAGACTTTTTGACCCCCCCTTATCCCTTGAGGACACTTTGCGCTCCTATGTTGGGAAACACTGGTATATGACCATATTTTAAATTAATAAAACACTTCTCTTAAAAGATGCGGCGGTGTTTCTAGACAACTGCAATAGGTTTAAGCACGCTGATAGGCGGCCACCTTATTGACTTAACCTGAAATCGAAGGGTTCATAACTGTAACTAACACATTAAATACCGCAGTGTTGAGGATATTTTCCTTTCAAGTAGGCGTTGCCCTTAAGATGACAATGTAGGGGACGCGAGATAAGGTCAGCATATTTTTAAGGTTTATATATAAATATTTTTTGGTAATAGCTTATAAGTCACAATAAATCAAATAAATCTCCATTACAAGCATAGTTTGATTTTTTTTCCCGCAACATTTGTTGGATATCTATCAGGGGTATCCTGAAATCAACTTTTTCTCTTCATTTAAAAAGTTTGTCATCTAATGACAGATATTCTACAACTGTTGATATCCATATGAAGAAAATTAAACTCTATGTTCCTAATGAAGCAATATTTTATGTATTTTGGCAAAAAAAAGATTTGATATAAAAACTGCAAAAACACTGCTCTTTTCTCGCGTCCCCTACACCCCACCTTAATCTCTTTCCCCCCATAGGCCTATGCTATTAAATCTATTCAAATTAAATTTTTCTGTCAATTTTGTTATTCCTTGATGGACAGCACAGCTTTATTGTCTTTTTGTTTGAGTGAGTTCCTTTTTAGATTTACAAAGGAAATTAATAAAGTTTATGGAAAAGATAATTAGATGGTCAAATTTAAACATTCGGGTGTAAGCATTCTGGTAACTCTATCTAGAAGTTCCCGTCTTGCCATTGAGAGGCAAGGATGGAGGTAGAACTTAAATAGGAAATGTACCCTTAATAGAGTGAAGGAAGAGGGTGACTCCATTTAGATAAATAAAACACCCGACCGGTTTTGAAACTCAGCCTTCCAGCCACTGGCAAGCCAAACTGGACGAGACTGACTGACGCCCTTGTTCGAGTTCGCTAGTTCATGAGAGGTCGAACCCAAGAGAAAGAGAGAGACTTGTTTGCACACATACGTCAATGAGACTGGTTGACTTAACCGCAACAATTTCGCAAATTGCGGATCGCTGGCGGACAACGCGTTGAGTAATGTTCTGTAATTAGTTCTACTTGTACGTCAAATGAAACCTGTTTTAGTCAGAATTATATAGCTCGCAATGGAAAGTATTAGGATATAATCATACACTATTGTTCACTCATTCGCATCGCTACTAACGCTATTGGTTTTATTAAATGAGAGAAAGGGAACAAAATAGCGAGTGGTGGGAGTGTAGAAAACGCGTGTAAAAAGGCAGTATTTTTGCAGTTTTTATAGCAAAACCTTTTTTGGCCAGAATAAATAAAATATTGCTCCACTAGAAACAGAGAGTTTAATTTTCTTCACATGATGATATTAACAGTTGTAGAATATCTGTCATTAGATGAGAAACTCTTTAAATGAATTAATGTGAATTAATGTGAAGAAAATTAAACTTGATGTTTCTACTGGAGCAATATTTGATTTACTTTTACCAAAAAGTATTTGCTAAGAAAACTTCAAAAACATTTAACTTTTCTCTCGTCCCCTACACCGTCACCTTAAAACTATCCCCTAAAAAGTAACGTGCAGCAGTGGAAGAAATGGCTTTATTGTGCTCGGTTCCTCAGTCAAACCTGTAGTCGAGCAACGTAACCACTCTCCATAGTGGTAGCATAACTCCATTGTCAATCTTTTCCAACAGGCACTGTGAAATGTTGCGCATGCGTAAACCAGAACTTGCGACAGGTATTGTGTCCAGCCTCGTTTGTGAATACGCTTGACCTTATGCGTTTAATCTAGAGAGTTACAAGAGTGAGGTATATGAATTAACTGTTTCGTGTTTGGAATAAACACTAGACATTAGCACAACTCAGCACTGCCACCTCATTAACATAAATTTGTGGACAAACCGAACGGGTAGTAAGACGCGTTGCTCGTAAATGAACATAAAGGTATCCACGATTGTTTAAACCAGTGTTTTTTTCTTGGGGAGCTCATTGTTATTGTTATTGTAATTGTTATTCTCCAGCCCGACTAGAAAGTTGGTCAAGGTGTATTCTGGTCTGGGGTCAAGGTTCAATCGTGTATACTGATGATCGAAACGGTCCGCCATTGCTCAATCTGAGGAGTGGGAAATGGCGGGGAGGGGGGGGGGGGGGGCTCCACCCACATCCACAATAGAAGAGGCTCAACACTTTCAAAATATAACAGAAAGTGCTATTTATTTTTAACGTATACGCCTCAAAATCATCAAAAAATATTTCAAAATACTTAACGGAAATGGTTTTTTCATCACGTCTTAGTAGCTGTTCGGACTACGCCAATGGAATAAGGATGAGGAAGGTAGAGTTTTTAAAGGAATTGTATCCCAATTTTCGGGGAGGGAGAGTGGGAAATCATTTAGGAAAAAGAAAACCACCCTCAGTACCCCGATCAGGATTTGAATCCCAATCTCCCCGTAATCGGTGATCCAGTATAATCCGAGAGTGTTACGTTGTACCATGTGACCACCGACAAGGGCAATAGTAATTATTGTGTGGTACTTCAGATTAAATATTGTTGCAACGATTTAATAATCATCATTGGTGGTCATGCGGTTTAAAGCGCCAAGCTAGCGAATGACTAAATTGTTGTTGACCCGAGATTCAAACCACGACCTACCTTTCTGGTGATCCCGACTGTTGCGTGTCTTACACATTAGACTGTGTGACTACCAGTGAGGGTACCATTACTAAGTTTAGTATTACCTGCTTCGGTGGCCGCATGGCCTAAGGCGTCATTCTCATGACGGACCAGACTTCTGATTACCAGGAGATTGGAACTCGAATCCCAGTCGGGTGTGCTGAGGGTGGTTTTAAAAAACTTTTTTCCACTCTCCCTCCACGCAAATGTGGGTACACTTCCTATAAATTAAACCTTCTTAGTCCCTAGCTCATTAGCGTAATTAGTTGGCCTACATATGTGTATAACCTAAATAGATAGTAAGATGCGGTGATAAAAAATGATCAGTATTACGTTTTATTTAAAAGCTTTCATTTAAGGTCACTATAGCTCTACTATATTTCTATCAGTTTGAATAAATTCATTTAACTATGAACTTTATTTGAGCTTTATAAATAGTGATATTTTCCTTGATTAACTGTTATAGCTATTTATAGTTAATACATGATTAACATAGTACACACTACTAATTACGTGCTTTCAAACATTGCTTTAGGAAAGTTAGGGGCCAAGCGCCATTAATACCTGTTGTCAACATTTGAGAATTTCACCCGTCCCCAGGACAAAAGTGTTTAAAGTAGTCAATCTCACTTCAAGGGGACACTAGTTCGATTACAGATCATGGTAACCAAGACATTAAATATCTAACAGTGAGCTTTACTATCTTACTACTGATTCGTTTGGTAATCCCGTAGGTAACTCTAGGCCTTAAAACTAGGTGTTTAGTACTAGTCATGTTGTCTTAGGTTAAGTTAGATTGGGAGTCTTGTGACGAAATGCTATGTGTGTTTCGAAACTGCACATTAATTATCCAAATTTATTTATTTTAATATGGGAATTTTAAATTTATAAATATAACTGGACCAACATAACAATTATGATAAGTTTTTCAAGTAGTTTGAATAGAATTGTACCCCATATTTATAATAATAATAATAATAATAATAATAATAATAATAAAAATAATAATAATAATAATAATTATTATTATTATTATTATTTGAAGAATGGTAGAAAGGGTGCGGGGAGGGGAGGACAATTTTAAGTTTTTAAACATATAATTACTGAAGTTGTTGGTGTTATTAATTTTATAGTCTAAAAAAAGCCCCAAGCCTAGATATTAAAAAAGAATACAAAACTACTTGCTTAATAATACTTTCATGAGGGAAAGAGGGTTTAAATTCTCAACAATCTTTACTCCTTTCGGTAAGGGCCCTGATGTAAAATAAATATATATTTTCTAAACTGTAATTCACGCCATTTTACGAACCCATTGTTTCTTTACTAGTTAAAAAATATGTTTAATATTTGATTGTGCATTGGTTGACACATTCGCTAAGAGAGTGACGTCATCCTATAACATCTCTTCTTCTGTCTCTTATATTGCAAACGTGTAGGCTATCTTTTCTTTCTTTAGTGCTACTCGCCCCACGACCAGTTCGGACTATCCGTAAACGCGTGTCTTGTCTTGGAATAATTTATCAAGGCTGGCGAGAAAGATTCCCTGTGCTTGTGACGTAGCACATTTACCAATCAATGCATACACTATCTCCCACCCACACCCCTCTCCTACAACTCATCACCACAGCCATTAGGAGGTGTGAGAAAGACTATAATTTTCCAATGCGTCTCATCACCGTCCGATTTTCATCGAAAGGGCCTATTAGAAAAAAAATATATATATTTTGCTGTCAACATTGATTGGTAACATTTTACTATTTTATTAGAGTTATTTAATAGTTATTGCTAATATCTATCAATAGTTACCACTGCAGGTCACATGACTTGACGTATGAATCTATGAAAGTATACATAGTAAATTTTCCAGGCCTGTTTCGGTGACTGCATGGTCTAAGGTGTCAATCTAATATTAGACTAGACTGCCGATGACAGGTAGAGTGGGGTTTGAATCTTGGTCGGGTGTATTGAGGTTTTTCCAAAATTGTTTTCCAACCTTCCTTTACGCAAATGTGGGTACACTTTATCTATATTCAACCATCCTATCCCTAAGGCCTTGTTCATACAGCAAGCTATTTGTTTAGAGAATAGAGGTTAGAGGCTCTCTTAGTGGGTAGAGGTAAGCGACGCGGTGTTCACACAGTAAGAGGTGTTTAGTAGAGTCAAGAGCAGTCGCAATGCAGTGTTGATGGGCGTTGTTTCATCATGTCAGTCAAAACTCTTTAGAAAATTAATAACACTCGTAAAAATAGCTCTAAAACGCAATAATATTATATTGTGCTTATAGATCTTGCTCGGTTCATGAATTTATTAAGAGAGTAATGAATTTAACAACTTACATTGTCAAGCTCGCTTCTATGATGATACATTTTTGGAATATGTATATAATATGAGTAAAGATTCATTTGATTTCTTACTTTCCAAACTAGAAGAAAGATGGACAAATACTACAACTAATTTTAGAAAACTGATTAGTGCTGAACAATGACTTTTTATTACTCCAAGGTAAGTTTTTTTAATAGAAGCAATTTAAAAATAGTAATTTGTTTGTCACATTATTATAGTTTATTATGTATCTAGGTAGTAAAACAAAATTTAACAGAACAATAGTTTGGTAATTTTTATAGTTAACAAAATCAAAAAGCAGCATTTGTATTACACAATTACAACTTTGAGAAAGAAGGGCAGGACTCTACTTATATAAGTTTTCCAACTAAATTAAATATGGGTATATTACAACCACACATTACAACATCATTTCTAGAATAGTGCTGTTAGAATCATGAAACCTTCTTAAATTAATTTAACCGAGTAGGAAGTGTTCTGTTTAATCCTCATATATTAATTAATGCATGTAATAAAAATACTTTAATTAACCTGGAATGTTCAATTATCTAATATTAATAATTAATGCAAATAATAAACACTACTTTAACTAAACTGGAGTGTTTAATTCGCCACATATTTCTTACCAGAACCTTTTTTAATACTCCCATATTCTTGTGAATGACGTCGCTTGGGTACCACAACGCTCTTCTTTGGAACACAGCGCTAATAATCTTTTCAATATCCATTATTATAAATAAAATATAACAAGGTTGTTGTTCACTGAACGGTTGCCGCCTGGCTACCGAGCGATTTTATTCGATAAGTTGAATCTCTTAGCTAGTTCCCTAGAGGGCTCGGTTAGTGGCACCCCTCAAGCCACTTCCAGTTTGCACACGTAGACTAATTATTGTATGATTTTGGAAGGAAGGACAGTAGAATTTTGTTATTAAAGTTACTAAAACAATTTTAATATATTCATACATCAAGTCATGTTATCTGAAGTTGTCACTTTTGATAGATATTATACATACCTATAAAATAACGCAAATAATGTACTAAAATGTTATCAATGCTGGTCGCAACCCAAATCAATACCATGTGTTCGTTCGGGTCGTGCCCTCGCTACGCAAGCCTCTATCTAGCCTCCAAGAAAATCGCTTGCAGTATAAACAAGGCCTAACTCACTAGCGTAATTAGTAAGCATGTGTATAACCTGAAGAGATAGTAAAAACGCGATGCTATACAACAACAACAACAACAACAAAAATTCTAGCTGTCAGATAAGGTTCTTCCTATGAAAATTGGACTGTACCCGTCAGAGTTCCACTATACGCATGTATATTATACTAATGGAGTAAGGACTAAGAATAAATGTTCTCGAATTTGTGTAGAAGGCAAGTTAGTAACCACATTCTCAATATATTAGCATTATCATTATTATTATTATTATTATTATTATTATTATTATTATTATTATTATCATCATCACTATGATTATTATTATGATTATCATCATCATCATCATCATCATCATTATTATTATTATTATTATCATCACTATGATTATTATCATCATTATTATTATTATTATTATTATTATTATTATTATTAAACCCCGTCTTACTACCCGTACGGATTATACGCACTTACGCTAATGTGTAATGGTAGGGTGATTGTGAGATGAAATGGAGGACCTACAGTTTAACGTGGAATCCGAACCACGGTGGAGGCACATTCACAAGTTGTATCCTCAATATAGCTGGACGGGACTTAAGACCAGAATTCCCTGACTCCTACAATTCAGGTTAGGTGGGCCTGACATTTAATCCGCGTGTCCAACGATGTAGGTACTTTATTTATAAAAAAGCTTCTAATAGAACTTTGCTTTAAGCTAAACTCACTATCAAAAAATTAAGAATTAAGACGTGTGCGATGCACACATGAGGTCTGTTTATAGAGCTTACAAAAATCACAGCAAAAAACTTAGCAAAAAGGTCTAGCCAACCATAAATGCAGGTAACAGTCTTCTACGGAAAATAGTTTAAACATACAAACGTCAAAGTATTCTAATACAAATATAAAAATAAATATTTGAAATTAATCACGTTAATACCTATTGTTTGAGTTAGTAAAAATATTCAGATGCCATTAAAATACGCAAGCTTGAATATAAAATAAAAATTCAAATCAATAGAATCTTCATTCTGATTGTGAAAGAAAGCAATGCTATACAATTAATATTATATGAAAGGCGTAGCTTGCGGGATGAATGATTATAATTACGGAAATCAGCTGGATCTGAATCATTCGAATAAATCTAAAATTGACACCTGGACACGGTGACGAATGATCCTAGGCACGGGACGATATCTCAGTGGTAAGAGCATTGGAGCATTAATACAAAGGGCCCTGCTTCGATTCACGTGTCCAGGAGTTGTTTTTTTTCAATTTATTTGAATGTCCTTCTGATTAGTTGAAATAATAACATTCCGTACAATAATACTTGAGATAATAAAATTTATTGATATCCATAAACCTCTTAAGTAACTACTAAATACCCGCTTCGGTGGCCGCATGTTCTAAGGTGCAACTCTCACAATATACTTGACTGCTGATGAAGGGGAGATCATGGTTCGATCCCGGTCGGATGTACTAAGGGTGGTTTTTCCAAAATGGTTTTTTACTCTCCCTCCACTCAATTTTGGGTTCACTTCCTCTAAATATAACCTTTCTCATCCCTAAAATCATTAACATATTTAGTACATAACTTGAACAGCTAGTAAGACGTGGTGCTAAGAAAATAAGAAAGAAAAAAGAGCACTATCTTCTTTGGTTTTCTTAAGTGAATTTTAGAGTGAATGTCCCCGGAAATGTCGTGGGAAAAATTGTCACTCTAGAATAGGAAGTTCGGGGTTAGAAGTATGACCGGGTTTGCAGAGGGAGTATTTTTACTCCATTACCTTCCTCCTTCCAGGCAAATGCTTGACCAAGCAGACACTCTCTTCACCCGTTACCCCACACTTTCCTCCCTAAAAAAAAAGACACTCATCAAATGCTCGCCTATTTTCTTGAACTCCACCCCCCACCCCCCCACACACATACACTCACCCCCCCCCCCCCCTACTCGCACCTGCTTGAACGTCGGGCTCGTCTTGTTTAGTTTTCTGGGAATGGGAAGGTTTTCAGGACTAGTCAACTGAGATATTTTATTCCGAAATGGTTTCCCAAACTCTTTAGACGTGTGCTAAAAGGGAGACTGTATCCCCCTGTCCAGACACACACACAACTTATACATTTTGGTGTGAAATTTCTTTAAATATTTGGACCGTCAAGTTCATTCATTGTGTATAACCCGAGAGGATAATAAGATACAGTGGTGCGCACGCCTATACCACACTTAAAAGACACGTCCGAAAAAAACACAAATATTTGCTGGTTAAAATTGTAAGCCAATGTTTTTGCTAATTTTTCCATAAAGGTAACAAAGTTGATAAAAACAAATATTTTTAACAATCGAAACTTAAAACTCACAGTTTTTTTTATTTTAAGGCAAAGCTTTGTTCCCTTTTTGCTTGAACCGCAAATAAAACAACAACAAAAAACGTAAGAAAATCATGTCGCTATTCGCGAAGCCTTTGTCCCCTATTCCTTTCTCCCTCCTTCCTCCTCTTTTTTTCCCCTCCTTTCCATTTCCATCCTACCAATACGATTATGACGTCACCGGGCTGAATCTCTCGTCCCTCGGTCGGTCGCACGCGGTTTACGATTCTTGTAAGTTGAGTTTTTGCCATCACCGCAGACGGAGGCAAAGTAAAAAAAAAAAAAAAGTAAAAAATTACCGTGTCTCCTCGCTCTAGTTCTTCTAGATCATAGAAGTGACTTACTTATTATTCTCCTATAGAAGTGCGCCTGTATTCTGATTTCAGTGCTCCGCGTTACAGAAATAATTCCCGGCACAAGCGTCCGTACGGTGCCGCTGCGCGTAGAAATTAATTTATTCTTAACCAAACTTAAGTGTACTATAAAATAAAAACCGCAATCTTATTTATTTTCTTGTGAAAAAAACGTCACAACTGTGCGATGAGAACGGTGACGTCACATAAGTTAATACAGGACTCTTTCGTAACTATCCGGAGTATTGTCGAAATATATTTATTCGAATTTCAAACTGTGTTCGATAGTTGGTGACCTAGGTTGGCTGTGTTCGATATAGGCACCTCAACAGTACCATTTGTATGGTCTACACGTAATGTTCGTTTGAACAACAATGGTTTGATGTGGTTCCCGTTTAAAGTGATTCACATTTTAGTGTAAAAAAAAAATGTCGAGGGTTTCCATCAATAAGCCAGTGGCGAGGAGAGTTAGGAAGATAAGCAGAGTGAGTAATACAATTTTATTTGTTTGTAACTATGTAATTTTTATTTGTGTAAACTCGTGAAGATATTTTATAAAAATAAAAGATAAGAAAATATAGCATGATAACGTTTTGACAAAACGTGTCTTTATTTCTTGTGTTTTGTGTAGCAACCATCATACGGTAAAAATGATTGTGCTGCTCTGCCGCGTGGTGTTTCAGCGCACGCGCACTAAGGCTCTTTGTAAATCAGCTGGGTTTTTTTCTTCTCTAGCTAAAGGCGGACACACAATAATTCCTTGCCAATAACTCGTAGTCATATCATACTTTTTAGAGACTCGTTCACAACAAGACGTAGATGTTTAACAGTTATAATATAACAATATTTTATTTTTGATCGAAGAGGGGGAACAACTAAGGCCTATCTCGGTCTGTGACAGTGGCGTAACTAGGTTTAGGCAAGTGGGCCACGTCCCCCAAGCGCCAAATGTCTTAGAAATATTAGCAACCATATAAGTTTAATTTTTTTAAGCGATAAAAGTGTATTTTGTAACCGGTAAAACAACGAGTAACCAGTTCAAATACCAATATAAGAATTCAGCAAAAAAAAAAAAAGTTGCAATATTTTCATTTACCCTGGGTGTCATCAACCCTAGTCTGGTTTGTGGCGAAGTCTCCCAACAGGCGATGCAAATTATTTTTATAACATTAAATCCCTCCTGAAGCAATAATGTTTTAAAACATAACTATGGTTGATGATACTTTGGACTTAATGACTCTAATAATCTACTAACATGGACATTGAAAAATGATACAAAAACACATCATTAATTATATCTTCAAGGGAGACCCCACCCTTAAACGGTTCTGATATAATACTACCACTTATCATATGTAGTTAACACGCTTGACCCTGAATCAGGCCACTAATCTTGGTTTCCGGTCGATGCACTAATATTTTGTTTGTATCCTTCGTTTACCATGAAAGGTAACAAGCTTACCTTGCATGATTCCACTATGCCACAGCTTATATAAATAGGGCCATAGTGTAATACGTCAAGGTAAGACTGCCACCTTTAAAGGTAAATGGTGTTTACATAATGCACTTTTATTTTGGTTACCACCCATACGAGCTATCCGCATATTTACTCTTATAGGTTAGGGATAAGGAGGAATAACCAAGATGAAATTCACCCGCATTTGCGTGGAGGGAGAGTGGGAAGACATTTAGCTAAAAAAACTCACTACACTCGTTTGAGATTCTAGTCTTCGTCACTGGAAGACCATATTAGATGAAACTGAAGCCTTAGGTCTTCGTTTATAGTGGTACGGTTAGCTCCTTGGGCGCATGAAAAGCAACATTTGGAACGGATAGATACCGTTCACAAATAGTCAATTAAATATATGTTAACCGCTTCAGTGGCCGAACGGTTTAAGGCGTCACTCTCGTGTTACACTGGTCTGATTTTTATGGGGAGATCTGGATTCGAATCCTGGTCAGGTCTACTGAGGATGGTTTTCACTAAATTGCTTCCCACTCTCCTTCTACGCAAATGCGGGTAGGTTGGCTCCAGAATACTTACTTCCTCATCTCCACCTCATTAGAGTATTTATCAAAATATATGTTTTAACTGGGTCAGGTAGTAAGACGCGGAGATGTAGAAATTTGACACCAAGGCAAGGGACGCAAATACAGGTATATTTGGCTTTGCGCTGATGATCTACCATCCGCCCCGTGTCATGTATCACTCATATTTTAAGATGAAGTCTCTGATGGACGTGTGAGGTCGTCAACTACTTACTACACTCCGATTTTTACGGGAATGACCTTTTAAAGACTATACCTACAAACAGATTTTCTGTGGTTAACCTTTGTAACATTTTATTATATTATTAGTGTTAGTCGGGTGACCTGGTGGTCTAGGGGTAAGGTGTCAGACTTCTATGCTGGCGGCCGGGGTTCAATCCTCGGTCCCGGCACAGATTTATCTGATTACCAAACCCTTCCTTCACCTCTGACAAGACATCTTGTGAATGTGGGGAATGCCAGGTCGCCACCGTGGTTCGGATTCCACGTTAAACTGTAGGTCCTTCATTTCATCTCACTATCACCCTACCATTACACATTAGCGTAAGTGCGTATAACCCGAACGGGTAGTAAGACGCGGTGCTAATAATAATATTAGTGTTAGTCTATGAGTACCGGTATAGAAAATATACATTAAAAGTGACAGCTGCATATCACATGACTTGACGTATGAATACGTGAAAGTAGAGCTAGTAACATTTATAGCTGTCAGATTAGTTTATTTATATGAAAATTGGACTGAAGCTATTAGAAATGTAACCACGATGATGACTCCTGGTTGGGTTTTTTTTTCAGCACCGCGTCTTACTACCCGTTCGGGTTTTACGCCTGTGTACTAATTACACTAATATGTTAGGAATTGGGAAGGCTTAATTTAGAGGATATACATTCGCATTTGCGTGGAAGGAAAGTGTGAAACAATTTAATAAAAACAACCCTCAGTGCACCCGGCCGGTATCGAACCCCGATCTCCCCATCTTCAGCAGTCTAGTTCAACACGAGATTAGCACGTTAGATCACGCGGCCACCGAAGCGGGATGGTAGGATTTTATGCTGCACAGCGTGCGTTATCCTAGTAACACAACGACAACTGTTATTCATCGTTTCACCGAAGGAGGGATTTAAAGGAGACAGGAAAATCACAATGATAATGCCACCCACCTACCACCCTAGCTCTCCCCATACCCCCTCAGTGAACCCATTGCAGATTCGAACCTTGATCTCCATACACCGACAATACATTCCAGCCTGGCCCTATACATCATATGACCCCCCACACTCCCGGTGGGGCAAGTCCCTAGGTTTACATCCTTAAAAAAATCATGGTATATCACACTCATACCTACTCAATTATTGAAATCAAATGTGAAAAAATTAAGACGGATGGTGATACTCGAATAAAAATATATTATTCATTAATGTTGATCACTTGTGCTATTCTTCCACAACGGAGTGTTTTCATCGCAGTCTCCTGCTATTTATTCCCACAACCACACGCGTCGTTAGTTGCTGCACAATGATCAAGACGAGTTAAAGTTTTGTAATTCAATTTCCTACCGGCACTGTTCTATTGCGAGCTGTATTGTCATTATTTGACTAACTGCCTCGTTGACGGCATCTTGCGTAACATTTTTTATAATGACAGTTCTCTACTGTAGAGTTTAGGAATTCAAGCTAGAAATGCAATCAATCCTAATATAGTAAGTATAGCCTATATTCCAATCCTAATTTTAGTCCCCTTTAAAATATGTTTAAAGTTTAAAACTTTTGAGAATAACCTTGATGTATGAGTGTTAAAAAAAAAATTTCATGAAAATCAGTTGGGTATAGCTTATATATACTATATAATTATGTTACACCCCAATAGTAAAACTGCCCATTTCATTAATTGGGCTAATTTTGATCCATTTTCACGAACTGACCTCTTATATTGACCATTTCACCAACTGGGCAAAAATTGCACTAACTCTTGTCCATTTTATGAACTGAGACTTTATTGCATTATCTGCTACAGGCTTAGGTTAAATTTGTTTTAATATATCATACTAAACTAACCAAACCTAACTTAACCTCACCTTCCATTCTAAAACGATTAAAAGTTGAATTAAATTAAAGACCAAACCTGTATATCGCTTGTCAATTTCATGAACCGAGGAAAAAACTCGTCCATTTGGTTAGTTGGCTAATGATTGGAGCTACCTAATTCATGAAATAGCTCGTCCATGAACCGGGAGCACAAGCGCTACCTAAGTCATGAAATAATCAGTCCATGAACCGGGAGCACAAGCGCTACCTAAGTCATGAAATAATCAGTCCATGAACCGGGAGCACAAGCGCTACCTAAGTCATGAAATAATCAGTCCATGAACCGGGAGCACAAGCGCTACCTAAGTCATGAAATAATCAGTCCATGAACCGGGCAGCACAAGCGCTACCTAAGTCATGAAATAATCAGTCCATGAACCGGGAGCACAAGTGCTACCTAAGTCATGAAATAGTCAGTCCATGAACCGGACAGCACAAGCGCTACCTAATCCATGAAATAGTCAGTCCATGAACCGGGCAGCACAAGCGCTACCTAAGTCATGAAATAGTTAATCCATGAACCGGGCAGCACAAGCGCTACCTAAGTCATGAAATAGTCAGTCCTTGAACCGGACAGCACAAGCGCTACCTAAGTCATGAAATAATCAGTCCATGAACCGGGCAGCACAAGCGCTACCTAAGTCATGAAATAATCAGTCCATGAACCGGGAGCACAAGCGCTACCTAAGTCATGAAATAGTCAGTCCATGAACCGGACAGCACAAGCGCTACCTAAGTCATGAAATAATCAGTCCATGAACCGGGAGCACAAGCGCTACCTAAGTCATGAAATAGTTAATCCATGAACCGGGCAGCACAAGCGCTACCTAAGTCATGAAATAGTTAATCCATGAACCGGGCAGCACAAGCGCTACCTAAGTCATGAAATAGTCAGTCCATGAACCGGACAGCACAAGCGCTACCTAAGTCATGAAATAGTCAGTCCATGAACCGGACAGCACAAGCGCTACATAATTCATAAAATAGTTAATCCATGAACCGGACAGCACAAGCGCTACATAATTCATGAAATAGTTAATCCATGAACCGGGCAGCACAAGCGCTACCTAAGTCATGAAATAGTTAATCCATGAACGGGCAGCACAAGCGCTACCTAAGTCATGAAATAGTTAATCCATGAACCGGGCAGCACAAGCGCTACCTAAGTCATGAAATAGTCAGTCCATGAACCGGACAGCACAAGCGCTACCTAAGTCATGAAATAATCAGTCCATGAACCGGGAGCACAAGCGCTACCTAATCCATGAAATAGTCAGTCCATGAACCGGGCAGCACAAGCGCTACCTAAGTCATGAAATAGTTAATCCATGAACCGGGCAGCACAAGCGCTACCTAAGTCATGAAATAGTCAGTCCATGAACCGGACAGCACAAGCGCTACCTAAGTCATGAAATAATCAGTCCATGAACCGGGAGCACAAGCGCTACCTAAGTCATGAAATAATCAGTCCATGAACGGGAGCACAAGCGCTACCTAAGTCATGAAATAGTCAGTCCATGAACCGGACAGCACAAGCGCTACCTAAGTCATTAATAGTCAGTCCATGAACGGGCAGCACAAGCGCTACCTAAGTCATGAAATAGTCAGTCCATGAACCGGGCAGCACAAGCGCTACATAATCCATGAAATAATCAGTCCATGAACCGGGCAGCACAGCGCTACCTAATCATGAAACATCAGTCCATGAACGGGCAGCACAAGCGCTACTAAGTCATGAAATAGTCAGTCCATGAACCGGGCAGCACAAGCGCTCTAAGTCATGAAATAGTCAGTCCTGAACCGGACAGCACAAGCGCTACCTAAGTCATGAAATAGTAAGTCCATGAACCGGGCAGCACAAGCGCTACATAATCATGAAATAATCAGTCCATGAACCGGGCAGCATAAGCGCTACCTAAGTCATGAAACAATCAGTCCATGAACCGGGTGGCACAAGCGCTACATAAGTCATGAAATAGTAGTCCATGAACCGGGCAGCACAAGCGCTACCTAAGTCATGAAATAGTCAGTCCATGAACCGGGCAGCACAAGCGCTACCTAAGTCATGAAATAGTCAGTCCATGAACCGGACAGCACAAGCGCTACCTAATCATGAAATAGTTAATCCATGAACCGGGCAGCACATGCGCTACTAATCCATGAAATAGTTAATCCATGAACCGGACAGCACAAGCGCTACATAATTCATAAAATAGTTAATCCATGAACCGGACAGCACAAGCGCTACATAATTCATGAAATAGTTAATCCATGAACTGGACAGCACAAGCGCTACATAATTCATGAAATAGTTAATCAATGAACCGGACAGCACAAACGCTACATAATCCATGAAATAGTTAATCCATGAACCGGGCAGCACAAGCGCTACATAATTCATGAAACAATCAGTCCATGAACCGGGCAGCACAAGCGCTACATAATTCATGAAACAATCGGTCCATGAACCGGGCAGCACAAGCGCTACATAATCCATGAAATAATCAGTCCATGAACCGGGCAACACAAGCGCTACCTAAGTCATGAAATAATCAGTCCATGAACTGGGCAGCACAAGCGCTACATAATCCATGAAATAGTTAATCCATGTACCGGGCAGCACAAGCGCTACATAATCTATGAAATAGTTAATCCATGAACCGGGCAGCACAAGCGCTACATAATCCATGAAATAGTTAATCCATGTACCGGGCAGCACAAGCGCTACATAATCCATGAAATAGTTAATCCATGAACCGAGCAGCACAAGCGCTACATAATCCATGAAATAGTTAATCCATGTACCGGGCAGCACAAGCGCTACATAATCTATGAAATAGTTAATCCATGAACCGGGCAGCACAAGCGCTACATAATCCATGAACCGGGCAGCACAAGCGCTACATAATCCATGAAATAGTTAATCCATGAACAGGGCAGCACAAGCGCTACATAATTCATGAAACAATCAGTCTATGAACCGGGCAGCACAAGCGCTACCTAAGTCATAAAACAATCAGTCCATGAACCGGGCAGCACAAGCGCTACCTAAGTCATGAAACAATCAGTCCATGAACCGGGCAGCACAAGCGCTACCTAAGTCATGAAACAATCAGTCCATGAACCGGGTGGCACAAGCGCTACATAATTCATGAAACAATCAGTCCATGAACCGGGCAGCACAAGCGCTACATAATTCATGAAACAATCAGTCCATGAACCGGGCAGCACAAGCGCTACCTAAGTCATGAACCGGACGAGTTTTCTCTCAGTCCGTTAAATTGACAAGCGAAGAAGACAGTTCACGGAATGAGCAGACATGTTATATATTCATGAAATGCTCAATATCACCTTTGGGGAGCTCTCACATGCACTACTGTTTCCACACAATGGCCCGAGTCAGTTTTTTATACAAGCGATATATTTTCCAATACCGGCTTGCCAGGCCTGTCGTAGCTTAATATGCCTTATAATTTTACTTAAGACTAGGACAGGCACAACATCCAGTCGCTGGACGATAATTTATCACTGTGAAAGGATAAACCCACATTTCACCAATGGTGGATTTTTCGGCCATGTTGGGAATCGAACCCGGGACCTTTAGCTCAGTAGACAGACCCTCCACCGACTGAACAAAGGTGTCGGACACTTTTGGGGTGTAACATAATACAATATATTCTACATGAGTCTGAGGCGTCGTCACTTTCTCAATAGACTGGACTACCGATTTCGAGAATATTGGGGTTGGAATCCCTGTCAGGTATACTGAGGGTAATTTTTCCAAAATAGTCTTACACTCTTCCTCTACATAAATTTAGCTACACTTCTTCTTAATTCATCCTTCCTAATTTCTAGCACATTATCGTAATTAGTACATACGCGTATAGCCCGAACGGGTAGTAAGATATGGAATTAAAAAAAAATATGAGTCTATTTAGCAACACTAATTTCGTGAAACAATAGCCGGAACTATTGTTAATGCATTTTAGTGAGGATAACACCTCTCCGATATCACGTTCTGAAAATTGAAAAATGACACCTGGACACGGGAATTGTCCAATGGCTGCAAAATTGCCAACTACCGAGTCGATAATGGCTGCGTGGTCTGATGGCTGTGATCTTGTGTATCACGTGTTTATAAAGCTGACGACCTCCGCACGTCCATCTTAGACTCTGCCTTAAACTATGAGTGAAGAATGACCATGAGCACGGGACGAATCCTGGATAGCTCAGTGGTAAGAGCAGTGGCGTACTAAGCTGAAGGTCCCGGGTTCGATTCCCGTGTCCAGGTGTCATTTTTAAATTTTCAGAACACTAATTTCACCAACCTCTTGGCCAGCGTTTAAATACTCGACAACTCTACTACCCGCACCGTGGGGCACGCAGACCAGGACGGTGGTCTCATCTCCTCTGGTCTTGCCATTACCCTGGGAGGCCAGAGTTCTAATCCCTATTGGGTGTAACCGAGTTGTTTTTGTCACCCCAAACAGTTTCCAACTCTCTCTCCACATGAATTCGGGTACAACCCCTTTACATTTTACCTTCATCACCTTGTGGAGGTTAAGTGGAAACCCGTTTTAGGGGAGAAAAAAACAACCTCAATACACCCAGAAAACCAGTGGCTTGTGAGGGTGACTCCTTATACCGCGCGACCACCGATGTGAAAATATGATTCACTTGATGTTGAAATTTGATTTTTTGTGAGTAATTATTACAAAAGTAGCCTACTTAATTATGCTAGATCCGATGCCTTAGCCCCAGGTTTGATTCCAGGCATGGCTGAAAGATTTATCATTTATGAAATGCTGTATCCCTCCTTCACAGTGATGAATTAACGGCTCGGGGCTAGATGTTGTGTTTGTTCTAGATTTAAGCTACGTAGTATTTATATAAATGGCTTGTGCTGACATAATCAGTCAGAAAAAAAAAAGATCGGTAAATACTTCAAATAAAAATACAATAAAAAATTACGTCGGTTAAGAAAAAAATAATAAACATATTTCAGTTATTGTTACAATAATTTTTGATTTCTTCTTTTTTCATATTGAATTATTCTTACGTATATGAATATCACATACAATCACAGTTAAAGTAAAGCTATTTTCGAAGCATATAGGCATCCTTTCCATTAGGCCTAGGCCACAGAGAATCGTGGATTATTGAACTAATATATTTGTATTCTTTTAAGAAAATAAACTATTTTTGAAAGTTTTATTTTATATAATTTCAAGAACATTCAATCTTCATGTCTTTAAGTTAATTCATTTCCATTTCGAACCATTAGTTATCTAGTATGTTGACCTCAATACTCGAACCTTCACACAAATACATTTCTGGGACATATACAAACTACACTTATAGAACAACGAACGTTGACAAAAGGTTACTATATTTATCTTACAGCTGTCAAATTTTCGATTACCTGTCAAAAGTGACAGCTGCGGAACACAAGCTTAGTAACTTTCTTAACTGACAGATAAAGCTATTTATATTGTGATCCGACTAAATTACCCTTTGTAAATGTCAAATAAAGTTTTTTATATGGCGATCCGGCTATAATAGCTTTTTGAAATGTTATATAAAGTTATTTCTATGGTGATTCGACTAGAGTAAAGTTTTGAACTGTCAGATAAAGTTATTTCTATGGCGATAAAACTATGATTACATTTTGAACCGTCAGTTAAAGAGTTCCCTAAGGTGATCTGATTTATAGTAACGTTTTGAACTGTCACTATAGTAATATTTTAAAATGTACGATAAAGTTATTTCTATGGTGAACCGACTATAAAACTTTTTAAACGGTGATTTATAAAGTTCTTCTTATGGCGATCCTACTATCGTGCTATATTACATACTGTCAGATAAAGTTCTTATTCCGATCCGACTATATTTATCCCACTATGTAAGTACACCATAATGCTCTCCAAACATATGCCCTAGTTTATTCAATAGTTGGACACTCGTAATGCATTGCAGATGGTTTCCAAGACTATAAAAAGTATATAAAGATAATGTTCATAGCTGTGTAGTGTACCAAGCTAAAAGGGCTTGTGGTGGCTTACTAATCGGATACAAATTCATTTTTAGTGTCTAGCTTTGAAAACATTTAAAATAATTTTAGTGTATTATTTTTGACATCTGGAACCAATTTTGACTTTTATGTTGTGTACCCATAAATTAGTAATTAATATTGCATAAAAAATTGTTTTACTTGTTGAACCTTTAACTTAAAAAGCTTTGAAAGTATGCACACATATGTTACTTGAATACACTTATAACTTATTTGAAAATTGTTTATAAAATGAAGACACAAAGTAGGTCGATAAACTAAGCTCGCTCTAAATTGGGAGGTTTTGCTCAAATGTAAATATTATTTTCACATAAGTAAAATAATTTATTTCGACAAAAATGTATTTAGTGGTTCTCTGTTTGAATTGTTTAGAGAAAGCGTAGGGTTCGATCTTACGTTATCTTTTTAAAACATAACTCATATTACTATGCGACTTACAAACAAACTTAACTTAGAATTGTTCTCCTAATACTACATATCCAATCCTATCACCTAGATATTTATTAATCGTATATCAAGACCATTTATTATTAGGTGTTCTGTCCTACAACAGGTCAATTCTTTATGTTAGTGAACTTTGACCTCCAATACTTCTTTTGCCTCCTCCTTCAGCTCCCAAAATCTTCTTCTTTCTTTCAAGTTATCCAATATTTGAATCCTCCTCCTTCCTAAGCTCCTCTTTCCCTCAACCTTGCCTTCTATGACGTCCTTCAGAAGACAGTTCCTCCTAAGAATGTATCTGATCCAATTTGTTTTGTACCAAAGAATCACATCCAAAATGGTTTTCTTCTTACACATCCTTCTTAGAATTTCTTTAGTTGTCACCCTGTCTGCCCACCTGATCTTCTCAAGTCTTTTCCACCACCACATTTCAAAGCTGTCCAAGTATTTATTTTCAATCTTAATGAGTGTCCAAGTTTCTTCTCCATACAGCGCGATACAGGCATAAAAATTGTGTATTTCTTCATAATCTCCAGGCGTAATCGAATCAGAGTATTCTAGACTCGTTGCCGACCATTTTTACCACTTATATCCACATGACTAGCCTACAACTGCTATTAATATTTTTTTCAAAAATATTAATACAAATTCTTTGATTAGTTTACCTTCAAAGTGGTGGGCAAGAACTCTCATTTGAGGACATAGGAAAATTAAATTTTAAAAATCTGATACTTTTCACTTATTTTGTCAGCTGTTAAAATATTGCTCATTCTATATGTAATATATTATGGCATTGTTGGTGGCTACTAGTCCAATTTTCATAGGAAGAACCTGAGAGAAAAGTTACTAGATCTACTTTCACGTATTCATACGTCAGGTAATGTGATCCGTAGCTATTGCTTTTTATAGATATTATCAATACCTTTATATTAGGTGTGTGCGAGTAGACATTTTTCACTTCGAGTCGAGTTTAAATGAAAACGAGTGGGTTTTTTTGAGTTGGAGAAGTATAAAGCAATATTTGTACAATAAATATTTCAAGTTGAGTTTCTGTAATACATAAACCATAAAATAAGTTCAAATAGTTTTTGTTTTCAGAATTACATTATTTTGTGAAAAAAATTACAGTCACACAAATTTGAATTTTTAAACTAATTTAATATAATTTTAATTTATGTTTAAAATTGGACAGTAGACAATATTGAGGGACTCTGTTTGCTATGACAATATATCTTAAAATTGAATAAAATTAGTTAAACTAAAAAATTTCAAGGAAAAGATCGTAAATTCCGAGTAGGCATACTCTAATTTTTTTGAGTTTTATTTTTAAATCTTCGAGTAGAGTATGAGTAGCTACTAAAACTCAACTCGAACTCGAATTTTCAACTACTCGCACATTCCTATTTTAAAACAACTGTCAAATAGTAAAATACTATTAATTTTGGGCACAAAAATATCTATTTGTATTTTATAAAATGCCTTTCCTATCAAAAGATAACTGAACTGTAGAACCAACCAGAAGTGTAGTTTTTAGCTATCTATGAGCATAATCGAGTTATTTGAATAACTGAATGATCGATTGTTAGTCAAAATAATCAATTATTCGAATTTTTTCGAAGAGTTGTTACAGTCGCTTTGGCGGCGGAAGGATCTGAGGCGTCGCTCTCGTGTTACACTGACCTGCTGATTATGGGAGGATCAAGGGTTCGAATCCCGTTTGGGTCTACTGAGGATGATTTTTTTCCTAAACTGTTTCCCACCATACTTCCACGCAAATATGGGTAGATTACTTTTAAATTGTTCTTTTCCTCACCCCCACCCAATTAAAGTAATTTGCCATATATGCGTACACACTAATCGGGTATTAGGACGCGCTGATAAAAACAAATTTGTTCCAGGAGTGGGGAATAGGGGGTGGAGGGAGGGGGGGGGGAGGACTGTTAAAGTAAACACATTTATCTTCTCAGTAAGTCTCAAACTATTATTATTACTATCGTCATCATTATACACAATATAAATTAATATTTCAAATAACGTACCACTACATAAGTAAGAAAATAAATAACACACAGCCTGTCTCCGCCTTGGTAGAATGTGATTAGCTATATTATTAGTACCTATATTGAAACAACATCAAGATTTTTTTCCTATGATTTTAATTGATGGTTTTAACATTGTTGTTTCTTAAAACCCATATTAAATCAAGTTCATTGGAAATTATTATCATTATATCATGAAGAAAGAATACTTTACTTCTTAGAACTGTAAACGTATCTACCTGATCTTCACCGTTCGCTTCCAATGTGAAAATGAGAGAATAAAAACGAAGGATTTAAAGCGAAGTTTGAACGATTTCATAAATACTTTTAATTCGAATTCAGTGGAATCAGTAAGTTCGATTATTGCGTTGCAAGCCATCTTTATTTTGGAAAAATACTCTAAGGAAACCAATGTTTTGTATGGAAATAACACAGTAAGCATTTGAAACAGTAAGATCGATTGTTACCCAGCGCCGTGGAAAGAAAACATTTGGCGGCATTCAAGAGGCATCGAGTTTAACATTTTCATTCGAATGAAATAACCAGCCTCGTGGTACATGGCAACTGGTCTAGACGTCCCGGGGTAGACTCCGACGAGTACCGGGAGATTTTTTTGCTCTAAGAGGGAATAATTACCATGGTCACCAGTGTTTAGTTAGTTAAAACTATGTTAGATTAAGATCGTCATTGGTTGTACCACGTCGTGTTCTCCACCATCACCCTCTCATCTCACGACACATGGGAAGAGCCTCCACGCAAAAGATGTAAGATGAGAATCCGGTGTCCCCTGGACAACGAAACATTAGTAGCCTACTGGGTAATTTTCCTACAAACTTAACTACAGATTGATCTAGCCGCTATTATTTGTATGAAATAATTTTTAGTTCGACACCTTAGCTAAGTCAATAGCATGTCTCTAAAATTAGAAAAGTGTCCCAGGTTCGATTCTCGGCATGGTCGAAATGTGGAGTTACACTTTCACAGTGTAGAATTAATGTCTGGGCGGGGGGCTGGGTGTTGTGTCTGTATAGATTTAAGTTAGTTTTAAAGTTGTGTGCTGATTCAGTCAGTCAGTTCAGAAAGTGCACGTTAAATACCTCAAATAATTTCAGAGGCATCGAGCTATTTTCAGTTGAATTAAAATATCATTCGAGTAAATGTTGTATAGTTTTATTCAATTATGACACCCAACACCAATAGTCGAGGGTGGATGCAGTTCTCTTATTTTAATATGGTCCATACTGTCCCGCCATTTTTTCACCGGCTTCTTAGCTATGATATTGAGCATAATGAATAATAGATAGGCCCTACCTACCTATCCTTTGGCATTGGGAACTTGAAAGTTCATTGCCGCACTTACAAAAGTACGATAACTATCCCTATCTTGAGATCTATCTATCCAGTTCCACTAATTACACTCTATCCCTATCTTGAGCTAGTTCTATCCATTCCACCTCATTACACCATATCCCTATCTTGAGCTAGTTTTATCCATTCCATCTCATTACACCCTATCCCTATCTTGAGCTAGTTCTATCCATTCCACCTCATTACACCAATATATAACGGCAGATATTAATTTAATTGTATTCAATACACAAAACAAAATTTATTTTGTGTGATTGAGAGTGTATCCAGGTAGAAAAATCTCAATTCTATGTATCGTCGTTCGACCGTACTTGATAAAATGGTAAAAATTCGTATTTCTGTCATTGAAAACGAATGCCTTCTTATCCCTAATCAGCTGATTCAAATTCTGGCCTTACTTCTGAGCGTCCTCTCCTTAACCGCTAAAGAGTTAATCAATACACATTTAATTTTTTTTCCAAATTTTTAATATTCGCGCATGTGCAGAGAGACACATCTAGAGGAACTAGACTATCTCACCGTTTCAACGAATCTACACCTCGCCTTGTTGTCCTGCCTGTCCTGTTTAGAAGTTGCTCTGTGTTTGAACTGAATCAAGGCCTGCGACAACATCGACCTTGAGTTTGTCGCTCACGCGCCGTCTTCTCTCCATCGGTGGGCGGCGGGGATCAGCTGTTCTTATCGACCCATGATTCCACCGCAGTCATGGAGCCTTCCTTGCTCTCGTAGGTTCCCGTCCAGCTTTTATATTTAGGTCAATGGCGTCTCGTCGCCAGGATTCTTTCTACCTCCTCGTGTTCAACGGTTTGGGACAAGGAGCTGCTTTCAGCCTCCCCCTCTATCCTTTCGTTTTATTCCTTTAGCAATTTCCGAGTAAACTTTTGCGGGTTCTTATCATTTTTCTCTGTACACTCACATGGTACAACCCAATTTTCCTAGGAAGTACTCAATCTGATAACTACTTTACTTTAATGTATCCATACGTCAATTCATGATATCTGCATTGCTAACTTTTGATTTATATTATCATTATCTATAAAATAACACTAATACACTAGTAAATTGTTATCAACCGTAAATAAATAACACTAATACACTAGTTATTTGTTATTAACCATCAATAAATAACACTAATACACTAGTAAATTGTTATCAACCGTCAATAAATAACACTAATACACTAGTAAAATGTTATCAACCGTCAATAAATAACACTAATACACTAGTAAATTGTTATCAACCGTCAATAAATAACACTAATACACAAGTTAATTGTTATCAACCGTCAATAAATGACACTAATACACTAGTTAATTGTTATCAACCGTCAATAAATAACACTAATACACTAGTTAATTGTTATCAACCGTCAATAAATAACACTAATACACTAGTAAATTGTTATCAACCGTCAAGAAATAACACTAATACACTAGTTAATTGTTATCAACCGTCAATAAATATGTTTTTATTTTCAAAAAAGCCTCTTTTTATAAAAATTGAACTGTAGCGTTACATTTAGTTGTATATTCTAAGGAAGAGTATATTTCCAGGTATAAAATATTAATGTAGAGTAGCCAAGATTCATAAAAGGTCACAAATTTATCCATCAGCTTTCAACATCGATACTTCTACTGTCAAAAATTCACCATTATTGAAAATGGGGTTTCTCATTTTATATTTATGAATTGACAGCTGGGTTACTGGATGGTGTGAGTGTCCTAGTATCAAGTTAGTTTGTAAGTTCTGATTTTTTTTACTCGCACCACGTTTCACTACACATTCGGTCTATTCTCATATTTACCCTAAAGGAAACGGACATAAGATAATTTAGAGAAAATATCCAACACACTTTCTCATATAGTCTATAACAGTTTGGGACAAAATTTTCAAAAATCGGCTATCAGCAAATTACTTTTAATTTTTGTTTTCAAAAAACATGTATACAATGTTACCCATTAATTATGTAAAACACTCTTTAGATACCCATTTTGAACAAATCCTTTACACCCATTTTCGAAAAATTTTAATTTTTCCAGTAAGTCATCAATGTCTAAAGTGATTTTTCCACCGAAAACAAATATAATGTGTTATTTATCAAGTTAAACACTACCCGGCTAATTATTTTGAACCAGATCCTTGAACACATTTTCGACCACTTCAACTGTAGCCCCAGGAAAGAGACAGACTTACAGAGAAGTGACAGACATACAGACAGAAGGACATACAGGTTATTGTAAGACCCATCTTTTTTTTATGTAACTTGCAATAAGCTATTTGAAGTTTGATGAAGAGATAGGAGTATGAGTTCGAGTGATTCCAAATTCGATACAAGGGGAAGGAATTAGGGGCTAACAGCCTCAATTGTGAGACACACAAATGTATGTTACCGTGTAATATGATTTGCATGTTGGACTACAAATCAAGGGTAACCTGGTTCGATTCCAGATGAATGTATTTAATGTCTAAATTGGGGTTTGTTTTGTTATTCAATTATTAGTAGGTATATCTCTGCTCTAGGGTTGAGTGGTAAGTATTAAGTGTATTGCCATATAGTAAGATAGTTTGTAAGTCGTGTACTATGATCTTTGTTTTGATAGTACACCTGAAATATACCACTGAAAAGCCCGTTCTATCAATTTATACACTAAATACAGTTTTTATAGTGGAAATATTTTGTTTTTGGTTTTATTATTTAACGAGCACATTCTAAACACACAAACTATAGCAGCACAAAACTATTTTAATCTAAAACAAATCGCCTACTACCGTCCAATTTTCATAGGAAGAACATTACATGACAGCTAGTATATTTCCTTTCCCGTGTTCATACGTCAAGTTAAATAATCTGCGGCTGTTACTGTTGATAGTATTTTTTTTAAACATATTAGTTAACATTAATAATATAAAGTGTTGTTCATGTTGACTGCTAAAATAAAAAAAGTTTGAATGTTTTGAAAGTTTCTTTCTATAAAAATTGTACTGTGCTCTATACCCAATCCTAGCACCTTGATATTTACAATTTATATAGCATCTTACAGATAGTGGATATCTTTGTTAGGTATCACAAGGTATCAAACCAAGGTCCCCTAGTATTGTGGCAAACCGACTTATTTATTTTGCAACAAAGATGGACCACATACTAATGCTCATATTGAATTAATTTGTAAGTCATCTCTCTTAGTTGAGTACCTTGATTTTAGTTAGTCGGCAAACATTTTGCAACGCCTAGACATCTGTATCAGTGAACACACGGACAAAGGTGTCGGTATGGTCTAGTACAGAGTGCTAGAGATTGGGGCTCTGATCCCAGCTGGGTGAACTGAGGTGGGTTTATTTAAATGTTTTCCCTCTCTCCTTCTACGTAAATGAGGGTATTATTTCCCATAAATTCTACCTTTGTCATCTCCTACCCATTAGTGTAAATATGCAGATATGAGGCAAAAGGAGAAGTGACAGCTAGCAGAAAGTTTTTTATAGCAAACATCGTCTTAAAGTTACCAATAACAAACTATTAGGATTTTTATTTTAGCATCGCGACTTAACACCCGTTCGGGTTATTCGCTTATGTATTAATTACTCTAATGAATTATGGATTGTGAAGGTCAAATTTAGATTAAGTGTACTCGCATTTGCGTGAAGGGAGAGTGGAAAACCATTTAGGAAAACCCACCCTCAGTAGGCCTACACACCCGACAAGGATTCGAACATCAATCTTCCGGTCATAGGCAGTCTAGTATCTTGCGAGATTGACGCCTTAGACAACGCAGTTACCCATGTGCTTTAAATAATAATAATAATAATAATTAGCTTAGTTATACACTATGGCCACCTTCTAGCTATCATTTACCACCAGTTCTCCTACCGTAGACATTCTGTAGCCTGGATGGCTAGTTGGGCTCTGGCACATTTAAAAACAAAGATGTCTAGGTTTGGCCTTAACCCCCCCCCCCCCCTTCACCGCTTTAATACTCATTCGGGCTACACGCGTTGGCCTTGTTATACACTTGTATACTCCCTGGCGTGTTGCAAATTTTAACAAAGATATTTACAGTATGATCGGCTTTGGAAATACGTTTCAAAATATATAAAATAAAATGTAAAAGATTAATGATTTTATGAATGTATTTTACAGCTGTTGTCAAAAATCGGCTCAACCTGTCAAAAGTAATACCTGTAGAACACACATTTTAACGTATGAATATATAAACGTAGACTAAGTTTTTTTTAAACGTGCACTCCCTGAACTGACTGATTACATCAGCACACGACTTATAAATTACTAATATAATTACATAACATACACTATGCCCCGCCCCTGGCCGTTAATTCATCAATGTGAAAGCGAAAACCCTCATTTTAACAATGATAGACTTTTCGGCCATGCCAGGAACTGAACTCGGGCCCCTGATCAGTAGGCAGACACACTACTGACTGAGCTAAGGTGTCGGACCTTAACAACTTTAAAAATAATTATAAATGTGTTTTTCGCGGTGAACTGGCTATAGATGATATACTTTGAAAACTAGGACATCCACACCGCGCCTAATCGCTGCAAGCGCTTCATACTGGCACGAATGTGGTGCGAATTGCATGTCTGAGGACGGCGTTTTGCGCAACTTGTTCTTCAGCTGTTCGCTCTCAGATTGAGTGAAGACTTCTAGGCTACAGCCATACTTGTAGCCTGGTCACCGCGACCAAGACGCCACCACGCCAAGTCTTTTTTGTATGTGCAGGTGGCAAAATTACTCGATTACAGCCTAGCAACAGCGACTTAGTCGCAAACGTGAGCCACTTCGGGTCTCCCATATAAATAACATTGCTTGAAGCTCTGATGTCCAAGTTGCGGCAACCAGGTCGCAAGAATGAGCGTGCCGTTATTTGGGAGGAGGCCTGAGTTTGAACCCTAACCGAGATAAGAGAGGGTGACTTCCCTCCATTTTATGTGTGTTTTTACTAGCTTCACTGGTCTAATGGTCTAGTTAGGCTCTGGGGCATCACTCTTGCAATAGATTGGACTGCTGAGGAAGGGGAGATCGGAGTTTGAATCCAGATCGGGTGTACTAAGGTTCCCTTAATGGTTCTCCACTCACACACTCTCTCTCTCCACGAAAATGTGGATATACTTCTTTCAAATTCAACCTTCCTAATCCCTAACACAATTTACCATAATTAGTACAGAAGCGTATGACTTGAACGTGTGGCAAGACAAGGCTAAAAATTAATATTGAGTGCGATAGGCTCGAACATACAGTAAGTTGTATAAAACACACATACATACATACATACATACATACATACATACATACATACATACATACAACATAACATACATACATACATAATACATACATACATACATACATACATACACTACAACTACATACATATACACACACACATACATACATACATACATACATACATACATACATACATACATACATACATACAACATATATATAATATAATACATATATAATATATATATATACATACATATATATATATACATATATACAATATATATATACATATATATATATATAATAATATATATACATATATAGGTATACATGGTTTAATTCAGATAGGTCAAGCCCCGTATAGTTTGACGTAGGGATACGCCCGACACATGATGATAAAGGAAGCTTTGCAAGACGATTTACTGTTTTGAAGATTTCGTTGAAACGGAAACTTAAGAAGATGAATTTCTTAAAAACGTATAATATTTTCACTTATCGTCCAAACTTTAACCACCAAGAACTTAGGTTCGAACTTGGGCCTTTGCTCAGCAGATGGTTTCCTATGTTCCTTATCACTATGTTTCCCATATACTTCACGCTAATGCAAGTGCACTTCCTCTTAAAAATACATTCACATCCCTTAAATTAAACCTTTAAACACCCTAATATTAAAATTATCTATTAATATGAAAATCTTGTATAAGTCTAACGTTTTCGAAAACTACAAACTAAAAAATTACGTAACATTACTTCTACTAGTGCCGCACTGCTAACCGTTAAGCTCGCGATATATTGCCAAAAATTGAATGTCTAGGTTCGTTCTAATCTGAGTACACATGGAGGACATTTCTAACATGCTATTTATACCTTTCGGTTGTTGCCTCATCTTCCGTGTTGAGTACTATAAGCAGTACTCAACATTGGTGAATTTGCTGATTTTTTTTAGAGTTACAGGTTGCTTTCGCAAACCCTTATCCTCTTGTCTGAAATAAAAATTACCGTAAATGTACCTTGAATTAGTTCCTGCAAAAAAGTTACAGTTAGTATTAGTTAAAACCTTTATGAGTATGGAATGATAAATGAGTTTGTTGGTGATATTTTTTTTTTTTTGATGTCTTTCTGTGGAAAGGATATGGAGGCTGGGTTGTTATTTTAGCTGTATGTTTGTTTGTCTTAAGGTAGCTTCGTTCTTTTGCTGTTTATAAGAGCAATAGCTAAAATTCTAATCATTGTGTTATTTAAAAAAAAAGTTGATCACACATTACAAATGATTCATTTTTATTCCTCAATTATTATTATTTTTTCTCGCCTTTTTTCGGCCTTCCCCAAACTCCCGGGGCACACCTGCTGTTTTCTGACTCTTCATGGCACACAGGTTGAACGTAATCATTAAAAAACGACATATAATAATAGTCCCTAGGATTATTGCGATAACACGCATCATTGGGCACGTGGCTGAGACGTCGGGCTCATCTAGTCTGGTTTACCAGTGATGGGCACTTAGTTTGGCTTTTCTTAAATGTTTACCATTATCGTTCCTCGCAAATTCAGGTACATATGACCTGTAAATTCTACCTTACTCGTCCCTATTTGATTAGGGTAGTTAAAATACGTATGACCCAGACGGGTATGTATATGCGGTGAACAAGAACCCAAACCAACTCAACCCATATTATTGTGGACCTTTTATAAAATATATATATATATATATATATATTTGTTGTTGTCAACATTGATAAAATGTTACTGTTTTATTAGTGCTATTTATATACAAATTGATATTTTCCATTTAAAGTGGCGGCTGTAGATCACATGGCTTAACGTATTAATACGTGAAAGTAGATTTAGTAGCTATTCTTACTGTCAGCTAAGGAAGGCCCTTTCAATGAATTATTATTATTGCTATCACCGCGTCTTACTACCCGTTCGGGTTATGCGCACTTACGCTAATGTGTAATGGTAGGGTGATCGTGAGATGAAATGGAGGTCCTACAGTTTAACGTGGAATCCGAACCACAATAGAGGCCTGGCATTCCCCACATTCACAAGATGTGATTAATACACGTCTTGTCAGAGGTGAAGGAAGGGTTTGGCAATCAGATAATTCTGTACCGGGTTCTAGGATTGAACCCCCAGCACAGAGGTCCGACACCTTACCTCTAGACCGCCAGGTCACCTTTTCAATAGAGACTGAACTATAGGTAGGAAAGTTACAGCTTCATTGTCAATAACTGTTTGTTTGGTCATCGCGAGATTGGAGGACTTCCAAATGGCCAGTAAACATGTGTGGAAAGTTTGTCAAGGTGTGTGCGTGCGTGTGTGGTCGTACCCTTGCCACAGTCTGTGGCTTGCGGCAGCCAACCAGTATATTTATGTCGGCGTCCTCAGACTTCAGTTGTTTCTTGGTTATAGTTGACGCAAAGAGATGGCAAGACGCCAGTTTGTAGAGTGGTGGCGCGTCTCACCTCAACATCACGTGTGCATAGGTCTACACTATACAGGGTGTCATATTTACGTAAATAAACTTTTTATCATTGGCGTGGCGTGACGTGTTGCCAGGGTAGAAATAATCAAGAGTTAGTTTATAATTGTACCGCCAGGGCCGTATTTTAGGTGAGTGCAACAACATGTGCAGCTGCACAGGGCGGTAAAGTTTAGGGGGCGGCAAATAATATTAAAATGAGAAAACTATAGCAAACTTGAATGTAACTATAAAAAAATGGTATCATTTAGCGTTTTATATATATAAATAAACAGTTAACTTTTAGTCACCTTTCTTCATTCGTTAGAATAGAATTTAGAACTATTTTTTCGCGTTTACGAGAGATCACAGCACCTGCAAATCGACTCAAGCGCTGCATATGTTTAATTCTCGTACTTCCACTGCATATGTTTAGTTCTCGATTCCTCGTACTTCCACCTCTTTCATGAATTATTATATTGTATTGATCTGTGGCGTGCTTTGTTAAGTTGTTCACAGTGAGTGACAACGTTTTAAACAGTTCCTCAGTCATCAGTGCTCCTGTGTTTTCTTTTAAAACAGATAAATATAAGCCAGTAATAGTTTGATTACCATTTTTAATAAGTTTTTACAACTACCTGTATATCTGCTAGTGAATGCTATGAGTGGGTGAAAAGTTATGTTGGTGTTTGAGGGGAAAATGAGTGGGGTGGGGGGCTTAAAATAAATTACTGTAGATGGGCGTAACATATCCTAAATACCTTATTGTACCCTTAGTTTACCCTGTGAGGGAGCAGGCTATGGAACAGCTTATAAAATAAGGTCATAGTGTAATCCGTCAAGGTAAAATACCTTTCAGGGAGTGTACCTGTGAATTATACTCGTCACTCAGCCGAGCACTGTTTCCCAAACTATTGCCAATCGCGTGATCCTTTCGGGGTCACGATCTAACCAAAATACTTCAACTCTCCCCACACACAAAAAGGAAATAAATATCTTCTATCTTGTAAAGAAAGTATAAACGGTCGTTTCAAATTTTAATAAAACCTTAGGGGCTGTCCATCAAGTACGTCACGCTAGTTTCTTTTTTCTTCACCCCCTGCCCTCTTGAAACATATTGTTACAATTTTTTATGAGCCTCTTTTTTTAATATTAAGTAACAATACAACTCATCGCCTTATTTAGATAGTATTTTAATTGTAGAGCCTATATAACCCTTTTATTGAAACTTGTTCGTACGTGTTCGCCAAATTCAACGATCGAAGTCGATGAGTCGGTCGTTTTTTGTGAATACGTGTGCGCAGTTGGGCTTATTAACATTCTTAATACTCTTAATTTTAATGTGACGTCACGTATAATCTAACTCCTCCTTCCTGCCTCGTCACACTTGGTCACTACAAGCACTACCCTTCCCCCAACCCTTCTTTACCACCTCAATATCCTCACGAAGTTTATAAACCACCCCTTAGTGGTAATCTCTAAACAAAAGCTCTCCTTCCAGGAAAGCAAGATCTTTGAAAGCTCTTGAAATCACGTCAAACCCTGCGTTGATTTGTGTGACTTATGAGTTTACCGCTGTGATTAATAAAACTCACAACCCACTTCACTGGTCGAATGGTTTAAGTCGTCACTCCCGTGTTATACTGGCCTGTTGATGACAGATTGGGGCTTGAATCTTGATCGGGCTTACTGAGGGTGGTTTTCCTAAATGGTTTTCAACTCTCCTTCAACTCAAATGCGAGTAGATTACCTCTAAAATGCTTTCATCCTCACCCTTACCCCATTAAAATAATTATAGTAAGACGCCGTGATAAAAAAAAATCAATGGTATTCTATATCGCGTACCTCCCTCTGGGTACGCGTGCCATTGTTTGAGAAACACTTAAGTAGAACACTAATTGAAAACTCAATGAATAATCAATAAAAATACATTTCCATTGGAAGTATTTAGTGCAGAGCTTATGTCAGATGGAGCCCAAGTGGGCGATAACATATCACAGTTCCAGTTAAAACAAACCCTGGCAATACCTCACGCCACGCCACTGTCTTTTATCGGCCTTGTTCTTAGCATGTTTAATCAGTTTGAAGCAAGGCCGCACAGCACAGAGGAGGGGGAAGTGGTGTGGGGGAAGAATCTTGCCGTAGTCACAACACACGGGCGTTATTATATATCGTGTGTTTTGTTTACCGATTCTCAGGTCCGATTCTTTTCAAGCCGGTGTGGAATGCAAGAATAGGAACAAAATAGCTGGTGCCCGTATACACGGTCTACAGGCTCGATTTCTCACATGGTCGATAAATGTATCATTGGTAAAATGGGTTTCCCCTTTCACAATTATGAATTAGGATGGGGATGTAAGAGAAGTGAGCAAAGGTAAGTGTTTTTTGCAGTTTTCTATATCAAAATTGTTTATTTTTGTCAAAAGAAATCAAATAGTTCTCTAGTAGAAACATAGAGCTTAATTTTCTTCATACGGTGACCTCAACAGTTCTTTGATATCTTTCAAAGATGTATTTATTGACAACTTTTTCTCTTCATTTAAAAAGTTTGTCACCCAATACCGCTAAGCTCATTAAAGATATTCAATAATTGTTGACATCACCATGTGCAGAAAATCATACTCTCTGTTTCTACGGGAACAATTATTTATTTATTTTGTCCAAATTAAAGTTTTGATATAAAATCTGCAAGAACACTAGTCTTTTCTCGCGTTCCCTACATCTTCACCTTAAAAGCCGGGAGCTGGATGTTGTGTCTGTTCTAGAATTTTTTAAGTTTGTTTATAAGTTATATGCTGATATAATCAGTTGGTTCAGAAAGTGCACGTAAGATACCTCAAATGAGTTTTAAAAATGTACTATTTTATTATCATCATTTGATTTATTTAACACGACTTGTAGACTAACTTAAATCTAGAAAATACACAACACCCAGCCCCTTGCCGTTAATTCATCACTGTGAAAGGGAAAACCCACATTTCACAAATGATACCTTTTTTTCGGTCATGTCGAGAAACGAACCCGGGACCATGGGAACCCGTGAACAGATTTTTACATTCGCGCGAAACTCTGTCAGTTCTTGTAATTTCCTGCCACGCTGGAACTCTTAATTGAGTTTGATTTGAAATCTGACTTTCGTTTGTAATTATTACGGTCATGGCAGGGAGATTGGAGGAGAAAAAGAGGTGTTTATCGCCCAATTACATTCCATACAGAATAATTTGGTCATCATCACAGAAAATAGTAAGCTTATACCCGTACCTGTGGGCACATCAACAAAGGCGCCATCAGTACAGTCTGATCTGATTTTCGGGTTCAAATCCCGGCTGGTTGTGCTGAGGGGTTTTCCTTTTAATAGGTTTCTTCTCTTCTTCTACACAAATTACTGTAGGCCTACACATTTCCTCAAAATTCTGCCTTCCTAATTTCTATTAAAAAAAAGTGTAAATATGTAGATACAGTCTAATTTTTATATAAAAGGCCTTATCTGATAGCTAAATATTTTGTTTAGCGCCGCATCTTAATGCCCGTTCGAGTTATGGGTTAGGGGTGAGGAAGATTGAATTTAGAATAAGTGTACCCACATTTTCGTAGAGCAAGAGTGGAAAACCGTTAAGGAAACACCACCCTCAATACAGCCGACTGGGAGTCGAACCCCAATCTCCCCGTCATCAGCAGTCTAGTCTATTTCAATGGTGACGCTTTAGACTGTGAGGCCCCCAAAGTGGTTTGGGAACCATACGGACATCTTTGTCTGCGTGCCCACCATTACGGCTAAGATGATTGCTATTTTTTACAGTTGAATGTACTAGTCGCTCTTGTGGGGGTTTTCCCCCTGGAAACCTTGACATATTTATTCTCTCTTATCTAATAACTGCGCTTATCATTTAATTTCAACTGAAAGTTGTTGCTTATCTTTCCTCAAACACCTTTAATCAACAATAATTTTTATTTGTCTCGTTTATGCCACAGGAGTGAAGCAGAAATAGCCCGGATGCTACATAATTATTCACTTTAGCTTCTTCAAAAGTTTTAAATATACATTTAAGGTATTATCTGATAAAATAAATACATCAATCTCACTTTGTTATAATTAAATATTATGAGTGAGAAACAAATAAGTTTGTTGCCTTATCATTAAATCCCTAGTAGTTGAAGGGGAAAATTAAACTGTTTCTTAAAGTTTTCATGTACTATAACATATATATGTAGATACCCTACATTATGGTAAATAAGTATTTGAAATTTCATCTTAGAAACGGTACATTCCGTTTAAAAAAATCACAAATACGTCAATCAAAAACTCATCATAATCATCAACTGTATACAGCCTGTGGTCATTTTAGTTGAGTAAAATGCCTCCATCCTCCTCTATCCTTCCACCATCATTCCTCCTTTAATTTCCTCCATTTTCCTCTCACTTGCACACTTTCTGCTATCTGCTCCTTTTATCCCTTTCTTTGCCTCCCTTGCGGTCTTTTTTCTGCTTACTTCATTTCCAACATTTTCTTTGGCATCCTCTCTCTTTCCATCCTCATTACATGCCCATACCATCTCATTGTTGCTTCCTCTACAATCTCATGTACGCCAAAATCCTCATTACATGACCAAACAATCTCAGTCCTGCTTCCTCTACTATCTCATGTACTCCAACATCCTCATTACATGCCCATACCATCTCAGTGTTGCTTCCTCTACTATCTCATGTACTCCCTATACCCCCATTCTTTCCCGGATAACTTCATTCCTAATCTTGTTTCTCCTCGTAACAGCTAACATGCTCCTCACAAACTTTATTCCCATAGTCTCAATTTTCCTAGTCCCTCTTACATTCAATGTAAAAATATATATATATATATATATATATATATATATATATATATATATATTCATTACAGGTATGAAAAGTTCACTTGCAATCAGCAACAGGTTGTTGGATCGATTCATTTAGGTTTAGGGTATATTATAGTGATACTGGATTTTAAATGATGATGATGATGATGATGATGTGGGTGTGGACTCGTGTATGCCTTACAGTTGAGCGGTAATTATAACGATACCGTTTTATATGATGACTCGCTTTGCTCGTTGTGGGCTCCAACCCCAGACCCCCAGTGAATGTAAACTAATGTAATTCCATCGTTGTTTTGAACGTTGATTTATTTTTACAATTTTATGATTCTAGCTTTCCCATAACTGTGTCAGAAAATTAAAAAATGTGTGGAAAATGTGCCAAATTTACCTAAAATTAAAAAAAAAACAGCTATGGTGCAATCAATTTTTTTTATAGGTCTTACCGTGTAGCCACAAGAGGCCTCCAAGAAGCTGCTCCGCCATTTAGAATTCTTTGGGGGGGGGGGGTTAAAAAATATATTTTTTTAAACTTTTTAGAATTCTCCCGTCTGTTACAGGCTAGAATATATAAGTTTGCCAAATTTTAAGTTTATAGCTCATCTGGAAGTGGGTAAACATTAATGTCAGTGAGTAAGGGAGTGAGTCAGCCGTGTGGATTTATAGTATAGTGATGATGACGACGCGTGCATGCCTTAATACGCACTTATCACACGGCTATGACGATTTGATTTTACGTAAATTAGATTGAAATCAGTAAAAATTTATGTTGTACACGATTTCTTTAGTTGATTACACTTTCACAATTATACAATTGACCTTAAATTATACAGTTGTTATTTGTTTAACGAACTAACACGGAGAGCCAGAGCTAGTGCTGTTACAAACTGAGATTTTCTTTCTCTGGATTACTATAATTCTGTGTGATATTATGTTTTTCTGTCGAGATTATTATTTTTCTGTGTGGATGTATACGCACAATTTGTTTATATATGACCTACCCCTTGCTTCTTGGACCCCTTGTCTTCAGCGTTAAAAATAAATAATAGGAGAACTCCTGGCAACCTGATGTTGTGAAGGCTAGCTTCCTATTGGGCAAAGGCAACCAGATGATCAATCACCTGATTTTCAAATAGAACGAAGGGAGTATTTTAAAGAAAGAAAATTTTATAACGTAGTGTATTGAAATTACTTCTGAAAACGTGTGATTCTCCATCTATGAAGTATTAAAAGGAAACTTTACATACAGTTCTTTAAAGAAAAATACATTTCATTCATGACTTTTTGAATATATGAGAGGGGTCCAAAACAGTATCATTACAATATTGGTGTGGTGAAAAATGATAATTGAACTTGCGATCCAACAGTACTTGAATATATCAATTAATCGATCATTTTGTTTTAAGGCACACGAATTATATTTTAAAACTACAACACAACACCCAGCCCCCTGGACGTTAATTCATCACTGTGAAAGGGGAAACCCACATTTAACCACTGATATATTTTTCGAACCCGGGACCCTTTGCTCAGTAGGCAGACATGCTACCTACTGAGCTAAAGTGTCCGGCAATTATTCAATCATGTATGTAAAAGTTTATGATGGTAGTTTTAAGAGATTTACACTATTTCAGTCAAGGATTTAAATAGAGAAACTAAAATAAAAATGGATGCGTACTGCATTGATTCCACAACAGATTGGCGCACACAATTCCAAGCAAAATAAATATTCGTATTATATATTTTTGCAATGTTTCTATTAAACATTAAAATAATTACATTTAAGTCCCGATTCGGGGTCGAATGGCTAGAGGCGTCACACTCGACAAAGATTGGCCTACTGATGACGAGGAGATGGATCGGTGTTCGAATCCCGGTTGGGTGTACTGATAGTGTTTTTCGCTCCACGCAAATTCAGGTACACTTCAAATAAATTTAATCTTTCTCGTCTTTTAAACATCTGGTGCGTGATTACAATTTGTAGCCGCGTCTTACATGCTACTCGTTCGGGTTACACGCCTATGTAATATGTTAGGGATTTGAAAAGTTGAATTTAGGTGAAAAGTACCCTAATTTGTGTGGAGAGTGTAAAATAATTTAGTCCAGCCGACCAGGATCAAACCTAAATTTCCTCGTCATCGGCAGAACAGTCTATTTTGATGCTTTAGACTATGTGCCCACCGAAGCGGTTATATGCATACGTGTAGAGCTAAAGGATGTTTATGGACTGTCTCGCTTGCTATCTGTTGTTACAGGTTAACAACAAACCCCAGTAAAGAACTGCTTTGTTACAAGAATCTTGACATATTAGGTGTGAAATGGTTCTTTTAGTGAACAACATGTTGACACCTTATTTATGCTGATGATTAACGCGGCGCGACCAGCTACGAACATGATTCAACAAGAAACTATATTACTTTTTTTTTATCAGTACGTTAAATACCAAGGAAAACTACTTAATCTAATGAAGGTTTTCTAAAAAAAAATCCACTTAGCTTCACTTTAAAACCAGGAGTGGTTGTTAAGCCTAACTAACTACACCGGATATCATCTTTGAAGACACTGAATTGTTACTATTGTGAAACAGCGTTGTCGTTCTCTCGTTTTTGTATATTCAATCTCCCCTAAAATATAAGACAAGTTTGGCAACGCTGGTTAGTCGAGGTTGCCAGTAGCTCCTTCTTATCCCAGCACACCACCTTCAGACATTACATTCATATGAAAAATTTTGTGTTGAAATTAGAAGAGAAAAAAACAGTTTTTACATTAATTAATAGTTTACCTGCTTCGGTGGCCGCATGGTCTAAGGCGCTACTCTTGCAATAGGCTAAACTGCCGATGACAGGGAAATTGGTGTTCAAATCTAGGTTGGGTGTACTGTGGGTGGTTTTTTACACAATGGTTTTCCACTCTCACTCCGCGTGAATGTAATAAGCTTTCCCTAAATTCAACCTTCCTCATCTCAACCTCACTAGCGTCATTAATACATATACGTATAACTTGACCCGGTAGTAAGATGTGGTGCTAAAAGTAACACGACTTACATTACAAACTAATTTAAATATAGAGCCGACCAACATACAATCCACCGGCCTTCAACTTATCATTGCGAAAAGGGGAATTCCAATTTCATCAATAATAATGTTTTCGGCCACGCCAGAAATTGAGCGCGACAGCCTTATCACAGAAGACAGAAACGCTGCTATCTTAATTGATCACTAATACGTAGCTGAAGATTTCCGCACGCCCATCACAGATTCTGCCTTGAAATATGAGTGAAGAATGAATATGGACACGGGACGATTCCTGGATAGCTCATCGGCGTACTAAGCCAAAGGTCCCGGGTTTGATTCCTCATGTCCAGGTGTCATTTTTTAATTTAAAGACTATCAAACAAGTTTGTGTTTACTGCGTGAAAGACATTTATTTCAGCAATTTGGTAATATAGCGAAAGTGTGATTGAGTACAAAATATGGAGTTTGAAATATTTCTTACTACCATCTACTGGATAACTCTTCATACTGTACTATTTATATTATTCACTTAAATTTCGTAGAGAAAATAAAAGGATCACCCAGTACTCTTTAGCGATATTTTATAAAATGAGGAACTTTAAATGATACTTTTATAACAATATTACTTTAAGCCGGAATCCATAACACACTTTTTAACATACAGTTTACTAAAAACAAAGGCTTATCCTAAAGAATGTGCACGCGAGTGCTCTTCAACTGAAACCACAGCCTTGTAGAGGTATTATCTAGGATCACTGGCAGCACTTGGTACATAAGGGGATATTACTTCATTTCACTCTGGTTGAACAAGTAGAGAGATTAATTTCTACGGAAAGTTAGAAACAAACAATCACATATCGTACTGTGGCAGTTCAAGCTGAGCAGGGAGGCGTTACCTGACTCGATCTTAACAAAGGAAACCACAACCCCACTGCAAAGTGACTGCGGTTTATCCAACAATGAAACAAAGAATCCTCGGGCAGTCGTGTAGAAATTCCCGGGCGTGTTTAGTTTGAGTGTAATCAGCTACATGACGCCAGAATATATTTAAATAATATTCAAACAATTTAATTCGTGCACGCTCGTAAATCGGTGGTTGCATAGTTTAACGCGTCATATTTGTACTAGGCTGGATTGTTGGTGACGGGGAGATCGTGGATCGAATCCTAGTCGGGTGTTTTTTCCCTTAATGGTTTCCCAATCTCTCTCCAAGCAAATACGAGTACACTTCCTCAAAAATGCTACCTTACTTATCTCTATTCTACCAGCGTTATTGATGTGTGCATGGGTATAACCCGAATGGGTACAATTAAATGGTGCAAAAATAATAATAATTATTATTCTTGTTAATGATTGGGAATATCTAGACACAGATGGGAAGATAACATTAGAATGGACCTGAAAGATACAGAGTGTACAGGGGTGGACTGGCTAGAACTAGTTCGAGATAAAGACAGGTTGTACTGAGGTGGACTGGATAGAACTAGTTCGAGATAGGAATAGGTGGCGTATTTTTTTAAAGTACGGCAATGTACTTTCGAGTCTATTGCATTAGAGTAAGTATTAAATAATACCATGACTTTGATGCACTATATTACACACTGTATTTACACATTATAGTGTAATAGGCTTGTACTGAACATAAATAAAAATAATATACTAATAATAATATTGATAATAATCTAGTAAAATTGACCGAAAATATAGATTGAATTTTCATGTCTACATGAAGCAAACCTCAACACGATAGTTCCTTAGCTCAATTGTTTGGAGCCTTTGACTATTGATTTTAAGAGTCTAGAGATTGATTTTTGGTCAGAAACGTGTCACTAAGACATTGGGTTGACTTGCTGTCTCCTTACGGTAAATTAACAATAATAACGGCGTTTGATTATTGTGTTGTTTTTTAATTAGGTCAATAGCTTGCTCAATATATAATTTATAGCTTTCGTTGGCTCATGAGGTAAAATATTATGGAATCAAGGACATGAGACTTTGATTCCAATGTTCATAAATTAATTAATCACATCACTCAAGCTTTTTGAGCTTAATTATATAATATTGAAATTCACTTATTATTATTGTCATGAAATTTTTTTCAAAGTAGTTTTAATAATATTTCTTGTCCATTTTAGCCAAAACGTTATGTAAAGTCAATGAGAAATACGTAAACAATAACCAAATATAAATCTTGTGTAAGGAAGAGAAACGATAGTAGGTACTATTATTATTATTATTATTATTTTATTGTTTTTACTAGCACCACATCTTACTACCCGTTCGGGTTATACGCACTTACGCTAATGTGAAATGGTAGGGTGATTGTGAGATGAAATGAAGGACCTACCTCTAACGTGGAATCCGAACCACGGTGGAGGCCTGGCATTCCCCACATTCACAAGATGTGATTAATACACTTCTTGTCAGAGGTGAAGGAAGGGTTTGGTAATCAGATAAATCTGTGCCGGGACCGAGGATTGAACCCCGGACCCCCAGCACAGAAGTCTGACACCTTACCCCTAGACCGCCAGGTCACCAGTAGGTACTCATTATTAATATAAGAAAGGAATAATGTTATTAGTTTCAATGAAACTGAAGGTTTTCGTTTAAAAGTTATCATTAAATAAATGCGCCTAAAGTAGTTTCTATTACCACAATAATTATTTGAATTATCAATTCAAACGAGATAACTTCACTTTTGACCTAGCAGTAATTTGTTTCAAGGGCATTTTAATAATTCCAATAGTAAAAACACGCCAAGAGAGATTAAACACTTGTAAACACCTATTAAAATAAAAATATAATTCATTATACTTTTTAAAGCGTTATTACTCGTAGTTTGTTCATTATATTTTTATGTATTTCAATCTAATGTAGGATTTAAACATTATATTCAATTATGAATGAGCAGGGTCGTACGCAGGATTTTTGTAAAAGGGGGAGAGGGGATTTAAATAATAAATGTTTTTGTAAATAAGTAGGTCTATAATTAACTGGTTAATAATACACTAACCTAACATGGGGGATATATTTATGGTGACACATAAAATACTATTGAGATGTTTCCTTAAGTAATAAAGAATAATTTTAATATTTGTATTTTATTGCAGCGATAAAAAATGTAAGCACCAAAAAAATGACAATCATTCGCAGCATCCAACAATTCATGACGCATCGATACCAACAGCTTGTCCCAGATAAACATTAAACTTCAGGGAAGAAAGTAGGAGTCTTACAAATATCGCTTCTCGCTGGCATCTACTACTGGAACAGTTTTTGTTCTCGTCTCATTATATTGATATTGTTTTATTTAGTGTGGATTTATTTCTAAATGGGAGGGGTTTGAACCCCCAACCTCCTCACCCCAGTGCGTAGGTCCCTGCGAATGAGTTTAGGTGGCCTACCCTTTATCACGTGTCATATCAAGAGTGTGTTCGAGGTTGAATTCATAATGAATCTGATGGCTAGAAGCAGCCAAGGAGAAGTATGTTCCAAACTCTCAGTTATAATAGGTTATTTTCAAATTAACGTTGTTTACTATAATTGGGTAGTTAATTTATAAACGTAATTACACATCATTGCTATAAGCTTTTAAGAATATTTCCACGTGTTGGGAACTTCCTGGCTCAACCCACCACTGCGGAAAGCTACCAAAATGGTCTTTGATACGTTAAAATATATTCAGGAGTCTGTTAAAATTAATAAACCAGAGTTAAAACCCTAAATTAACGTTACTATTATACTCTAAAGAGTTGTTTGTGACAGGGATTTACATTCATGAAGTAATAGTGTTTATTTTGTTCACCAAACCTAAACCAACGATTTATTAATTAAGGCATTAAACAGAGTCGTTATTTACCCTCATCACTAATTACTTCGTGCGTACATTAAGTTACTGCTGACGTAAGACGTCATTAATGAATAACAGGCAGGGAGTTATAACAACAACACCAGTCAAGAAGTTTAGTATTTAAATTTATTAAATAGCATTGTGGAACGTTTTCAAACATACACAAACGCACGTTTCAAAACTATCTGAAGCCCGTTCCTGCGGCTAACTATACAACTAGGATATCCTGGTTTGACTCCCGGAGAGGTGTTGGTTACTTGGGAAAAGGGGGTGGAGAAGGAGGGGTGAAGGGTACACGTCTGGGGAATAATTAATAAAAAGTAGCACCGATAAAAAGAGTGAAATATAGATTCAGTCTAAATTTCAAAGGAAGTTGGAAAACATACTAGATTCACGGAACATCTGATCACCCAAAAAATTAGGCAGCATGTTGAGGTTTTAAATCTCTATGAGGACCATGGGCATAAAAAGGTGAGGGCATGGGGGGGGGGGGTTCCCGACACCTATGGAAATGTATGGGCCCCTTCCCATATAAATATAACAAATTTTATAAGGTGTGTTGTGTTCTTAATTGCATTACTATTTTTCATGCCACTAACCAGATACTAATCAACTATAATTATCATTTTAATATTTACCTACAAGAGGCATTCCTTATAGTCTCCTAATGTAACACTAACGTTATCAACGTTTCAAGTGACAGATTGTTTCTGGTACAATAAAATGGTATAGGAAAACAAATGGCGATTCTTGGAAAGTGACATGTTAGTGCTGTTGAGAAAATGAGTCTAATATTTTTATTTTTAACTGTAATATCAAAGGCATACTTTAGAAATACGCACACTTATTCCCTCTATTTTCTCATCGACCCATATATTTTTTTTATATAAAATGATATAGACATATTATTACGTCAACTTTCTTGTGGATCCTCATGTTGGAGATAATTCTTTAATATAATATGTGTAGTGATGCAGATGATTTGGCTTTGTTGGACGAGAGAAAGGAAGTTGTTGCAAGGAATGTAGAAATTTTACCAGTGGCTGGTAAGGAAATAGATTTACAAGTGATCGCTTAAAAGATCACAGATATAACACATATTGGGGACGATAATTTATAGATTATCTCGGGAAACGTATTATTTGACAAGGTTAATGAGTTTTAATATTTAAGAACAATTTGACTAACAATAACGATATGAGATTAGAAATTAGGGAAATAATAGTCTGTAAATGCATGTTATTACTCGGTCAGTCTGCTTTCAAGGAATGTAAAACTCAGCATACACAAAACAATAGTTTTACCGGTTGTTTTCTATGGGTGTGAAACGTGGTATCTTACCTTACAGCCGAAAACAAACCTAGGGTGTTATAAAACATGTTATTTGGGAATATATTTGCTCCAAAAAGGGATGAGGCTACTGGGGAGGGGAAGAGTTAATATAATGATGAGTTTTATACCTTGTACTCATCACAATACATTTCTAAGATGATCAAGTATCGTAGATTACGATACACAGGACATGCAACTTGAATGTTAGAATCTAGAACCTTGTTCAGGGTACTGACTGGTAAACCCAATGGGAAGAGACCATTGGGAAGACCTAGACGTAGATGAGAAGATAACATTAGAAAGGACCTGAAAGAGATAGGGTTTAATAAGGGTTACTGAATAGAAATTTCAAGTTCCTAATTCCATAGAGTAAGCAAGTAAGTAGTGATGGTTAGAAATGGTTGCTAGAAGGAAGTGTTGTTTATAAAATAATCGCTATATTTCTGAAAAAAATAGAACTATCTGTAAAGGATCTTGTTGTTTGATGATTGTGGTTCAAGATATATTTCACTACGTTTGGATTAAAATGTATCCCTCCCTTTTCCTGCTCTTTAAAAATAAACTTTCTACACCCTTGATGCGGACACTTTTTTTTTTCTAATATCTTATCGTAAAATAAAGTTATTCCGTTTTACATGTTATCAATATTTCTTGCAATCGACAATAAATGGGTAAGTATTCAATCATAATGACGCACTATGAGATAACTTTTCCTAAATTAGATAGACAATTAAATTATATATGACAATGCGGTCCAACCAGTCATGACTCGCGGGTCAATCTGTGCGGTGCAGTAAACATAGCGGCCGCAAGAAAAAAAAAGTAATTGTAATGGTGGCTAACAAGTATTAGTTTAATTATTTTTTTTAACATTATGACTTTCCATTATATTAGTTAGTGGGATGATTAAGCTTGTTTTGGTGTTACAATCTTTTGTGCCGCACATTTTTTTTTTCGCTAATGTAGATCAGTTCTTTAGAATCTCGTTGAGATTGGTGGACCAGAAGACGAGGCTCGGGCCGCCGCTGATTGGAGCACACCGATCTATGGCGACGTTTCTTCATTGTTGTGTTACAAAATAAATAATAATATATTATTATTTCTCTTCTCGTCATCAACATCATGGAGGCACATACACTAATGTGTCGTAACAAAATAGTGAGAATTGTTTTGTTTACCAAACGCTAGTTCTCTGGTACAGTTTGGACTCTTGTGAGGAAACTTCATGCTTATCGTAGCTCTTTTTCTCCAAACGTAAAAGTTTCGTTTGCGGTGTTGGTGACAATATCAAACTCTTGTTCTGTAGGATTTCTGGGTTGGTCCTACGCTCAACTGAAATCGTTCGACTAAGTGCACGTATTCTGTGATTGCCATACGATGGTAGGTACAGCCCAATATTAATATATATATATATATTTTGTAAAATACAAACTTTTTTACCGCCAAAATTGGTAGCATTACACATAATATCGGTATCTATAGGTATTTATAATATCCATTAACAATTATGTAATATAAATAAAGTGACACCTGCGGATCACATGACCTTACGTATGAATACGTGATACGTGATCTAGTAATTTTATAGCTGTCATACAATGTCCTTCCTACGAAAATTGGACTGTATCTAAATTTTATTTTAAAATAAAGATAAGGACAAAATAAACTAATGAAGGAAAATTGGAGGAATAAATCCCACCTAAAGGAAGAGGCAAACTAATGTGGTTAGAATCCAAAGATCAAAGGTAACACCGTCCTCCTTCCCATTTGGAATTGAGAACTGAACAAACACTAAACTAAAGTCCAATTTTTAAATTTTTATAGGAAGAACAGTAGAATTCACCAACATTGATCGGAAGTTACTAACATTTGACATTAAAGAAATATGTTTTATTTGATTGATTTATTATATATATTTTATCAAAAAAATTATAACACTTTTAATAGGCCTACTAACCTCCTCATGGATTACTTAATAATTTGTCTTTATATTATTAATTAAACGGAGTTATAATGTAATACAAATGTAATATATTTCATTTACACCACTGTGGCAACATGAGCTACAATAGTGCAAAGCGTTATAAATTAAATGTATTAAATTTCCACGTTTATTCATCAAAATAAACACGGACTTTCTACCAAGTCGCCATATTGAATTCTGTACCCCACTTTGAATTGGGAGTTGAAAAAAAGAGTAGGTTAACGAGCTTGAAAGTGTTTTGTATTTTCTTTTTCCCGCTTTTTTCTTGGTAAAGGCGATAATGATGAAATATAACTTTTGTGTTTATATGTGTGTGCGACTTTTTTTTTTTTTACCACAGATGACCGAAGAAAATAAGAATTTTAACTTTTTTCACAAGATTTTACCCACATTGTTTAATCTTTCTTTAAATGGGATTCTTCACTTAATTTTCACTCAATTCCTTATTTTTATCAAATTTTATTTATCATAAATTAATTTTCTATTGGCCTATACCCGCTCAGATGGCCACGTGATCTAACACTCTACGCTCGTATTGGACTAGAATCTAGACTGCCGGAGATGGGGAGATCGGGGTTCGATACCTGTCGGGTGCACTGAGGTTGTTTTTCTCTAAATGGGATTTCCACTCTCCTCTCACGTAGATATGGTTACACTTACTCTCAATTAAACCTTTCTATCTCTAAACCGTTGGTGTAATTAGTACATAGCGTATAACCCGAACGGGTAGTAAGACGCGGTGATAAATGTATATGTACACACTGGGTCTACTCATTGTTAAAGCTAATTTCAAAAATGTATACGTCAAATCATGTTATCTGCGGCTATCACTTTTAAAAGATAGTATTTGCAACGCAATGATAATAATAACGTTTTGTCAATATTGACAGCAAAATAATAAAATTATTCTACATCGTCCTAGATTCCCCTATACAAGATGAATGTTATCATTTCCTTGACCAGAATGATATAGAGCTTATTTAAATTAAGTGTGCTAGGTTTTAATTTTATCTGTTTCTTGTATTACATATGTCTAAGTTGATTATTTAATTATTAGCACCGCGTCTTACTACCATTCGGGTTATACGCACTTACGCTAATGTGTAATGGAAGGGTGATTGTGAGATGAATGAAGGACCTACAGTTTAACGTGAATCCGAACCACGGTGGAGACTATGTCTAAGTTAATGGTATTAAATATTTACCGCATGACCGCAATCACCTTTATAGTTGAGCACACATTCGCTGAACGGGAACCAGTGATTAAAGTGACAGACGTTCTAATCCAAACTGTTAGTTACACTTGAACCAGCACTCACTGAACCTTTTTGAACTAATATATTCACACGGCCTAGTGTTACAATTTGATAGCAACACAGAAATATTCTATATGATATTTTGGTTACAAATTTCCATACTGACGCCGTCTGCTAAAAATCACATAAGTTTATCATATCTTATGACTGAATTAAAATAGATCTAAATACTTTTACAATAATAATTGTCTAATAAATCCTCAATAGGTCGTGGATAAACTATGACTACTTAGTTGTTTTAATTAGATTATTGTGCCTAACACAAGGCTTAAGGCTATTAACGGATTAATTTAAGATTTAGAAGGAGGATGGCATTTTATAGTGAGTGCATCCACATAAGCATGGAGAGGGAATTGCAAAACCATCGCGAAAAAAACCTAACTTGTGGAAAAAAATCTCTAGTGCACTCAGCCGAGATTCGAGCCTCGGCCCTGTTCATCATAGGTAATGCAGATTATTGCGAGACTGACGTTTCAGAACACGTGACTATATGTGTAAATATTGAGCTACATATAAGTAGATGTACCTATAACACTAAATATACATAATAATAATAATGATGATGATGATGATGATGAAGTAATATAACAAATCCAACTAAAACAAATGGATGGGCTGCAGAGATAGGTGTGCACTGGCGTCGATGATTCTGATCAGAGAGGCTGGGGATCCCACTGGGTGCGTGAGTTTTTTACTTTCTCCTGACCCTTCGCCCTCGAGAATTTGATAAAGGTCGACGTTTCATGACCCCTGGTTTTCACGATGCCATCTGTCTTTGTATCGGCCTAGAGCCAAAACCATTTTACTAATCGGGCTAAAACTCTGTATTTAGGGTTTTCATAAGTTTCCTCTAATGAGGGTTGAAATTAGATATTTAAGCCTAAAATTAAGGGTAGTTTACTGAAGGGCAAAAAGAGAAAAAAATCGATTTTAATTAAAATCGGATCCATATATCCACAAACAAAATGGCAACTCTCATTTTCTCTTGAAAATAATTTTGAGGGTATTTAAGATAAGTGGAAATTTCCAATCTTCGTAATTTATCCACAACTATTTGAGATACGAAATAACTTATCATTGTAAAGTTGTAATACTATTAAAAATAAAAATATTTTATTTGAAATATATTTTTATAAGATCAACCATTTCTGAGCTATAAGCAAATATTAGGCCTATATATAATATTTTTCACTCAGGTCTTTTTAAATGAAACTGATTGATATCCTTTTTAGTGGAAAGAGATATTTATCTTTTCTCAATGTTTCTGTAACAGTGTTTATTATTTATTTTCACAAATCTTACGAGTATTTAGTAAATTTAGGTCTATCTATTTTAAGATGAAAGAAAGAGAAAGTTGTGTGGTGCACCGTCCAATTTTTTTTCCTTCGAAAATGTAGTTTACCATATTCTATCCAGGCAAATACAGCCTCACTTCCAATTTTAAGCTAGCACACACAAGCTACATTCCGATTCGGAGAGAAAAAACTTTTTGACATTAATTACAACATTTACTAAAACTCTTGGTTTTTTTTGTCATTGCGTTTCCCTATCCGTTCGGTTTATCCGCATAGCCTTTTAGAAGAAGAAAAACTATATTTTTTACGGTCACCATTGGTTTATTTTTTATATTGTTATCTAATTTTATAGGTATTGATCATATCGATCAAAATTGACTACAGATCACATGTATTGACGTATGAATACATGAACATATGTCTATAGGGTATCTACGGTAGCGGAGGTGGTAAATTACAGCTAGGAAAAGTTACCGTGTATCCATTCGCCAAACCAAATGATCTGAAAAACCATGTATGTTGAGTTGTTACGTTTGGCAGTCGAAATTATCATAACAAACTATTTATTTTTAATTATCATTTCCTTTTAACCGTTTTTACATTATCGAAACACTAACTTATTCAAATAACCGTTTGAATGTTTCTTTATTTGTGGAAGCAGAGTCTTTGATTAACTTAAAAATACTTTTCCAACCAGAGTTTCTAAAATGCTTCGTTCCCTTGATAAATTAAGATGGTAAACCAGTCTAAACAAGAGCAGTTAATAACGTCATACGAACCGTCTTCGATTGTATTCATGCGCTATTTACAAAATAGAAAGGTTTCATTTTGAAATTCTTATTTTGTATGGCTCTTTCTCTAAGTTATAAACACCATTTATTTATTTAGGTGGCCAGAAGATATAAGTGTGAATGTAATACTTTTTGATTTATTATTTCATAAGCTATAATATCTCTTGTTGCCACAACCACTAAACAACGGGTTTTATTAATATTTTTTGTTCTTTCAACAAGTTACGTATATATATGCAGTAAAGCTTAGGGAAGTATAAATAGAAATAGTTTGATAATACTTTTATTGCTAATACCCATAGTATTAGTAGGTAAATAATGACTATTTCCCAATAGGTTGAGAGCTATTTTCAGCTGATATTTACAATAAAAAACCTTCCGCCAGCTGTAACTTAACACCTCTTCCACCGTAGATGCCCTATAGTAACTTTTCTAGCTGTCCAACAAGGCTCGTCCTATGAAAATTGGACTGTATATCCAAGTATAATGTTGCAGCCTGTTCTATCTTGGGACGCCACGATTGTTGATCAGTTAAAACTGTTGCCGACCATAGAACACACGTTAATAACATTTACAATAACTCCTTGCTTTGTTTGTATAACCACGTGGCCCCTCAATATATTAATAGAAAAATATAAACTAAGAAGTAGCGAAAGCCATAATAATTAGTTGTTGTTAAACGTTGGAAGAAGCTGTCGTAAACAAAAAAAAAAGTACCTAATTATTCTCCTATTCTTCGTAAAACTTATAAACAATATGGTTTTTGATATACTGTAGTGAAATACGAGTATTTACAATATTCATAAAAAAATATCAGCTCTAGATTGTGTAAAAATATCAGTGATGGCATGTCAATTATTTGAGAATAAATTTAGTAAGAAAAGGCGGTATTCCCTAAGAATTGTTTTGGAAAATGGGATGCATACAGAAGTTTTTTGGGGAGTATTTTGTAAGGTAATAGTTCTCTATGTGGCTTTCGGCATCAAACTATGTTTTAAATTATAAATTTAATGCCTCTACAACAGTGTTTCTCCGACTTTTCCCAATAATGGGACACTCGATTAACATTTTATGTGCATGTGGCAGTGGCGGATCTGTGGTGGGGGGTGTAAAGGGGTAGAAAATAATAAAACATATTGAAACCAATACTTCGATATTTTAAAGAATGACTAGCAACTCACTCGCCCTATCTCCTACATGACTTAATCAATAACTCTTTCAACTTGGTGACCTGGTGGTCTAGGGGTAAGGTGTCAGACTTCTGTACTGGCGGCCGGGGTTCAATCCTCGGTCCCGGCACAGATTTATCTGATTTTCAAAACCTTCCTTCACCTCTGACAAGACGTGTATTATCACAACTTGTGAATGTGGGGAATGCCAGGCCGCCACCGTGGTTCGGAGTCCACGTTAAACTGTAGGTCCTTCATTTCATCTCACAATCACCCAACCATTTCACATTAGCGTAAGTGCGTATAACCCGAACGGGTAGTAAGACGCGGTGCTAATAATAATAATAATAATAATAATAATAATAATAATAATAATAATAATAAAACTTTCAACTTAGCTCTAATGTGCAGAAAAACAGGTGGCTTAAAACTAAAACTCTCCAGTAATAATAAATTACTAGTTTATCATGATAACCAGCTATTTATTTTAAAATACGTATTTTTTCTATCGATACTTACTAGGACATTTTAAGCTCATGTAGGCCTACATATGTATTACTTTTATTGTAGCAGTGACGTCTTGTTTTATGTATTAAAATGACAAATGTGTTAATCACATTTGGTTTCTTCTTACAAGTCTTCATTTTATTATTAAAATACTAAGTTAAAATTATTTTTTTACAAGCTAGAAATATTAGTTTTTTAATAATTATTAATTATAATCTTGATTAATTAAAAGTATTGAATTAATATAGGCCTACTACCTACCAGTCCTCTTGCCGAAGTCGGAAATACTATTAATGTACGTGTTTATCAAAACTTATATTTAACACATTTTAAAACTAAAGAAAATATTTATATACTTATCACGTCTTAGTACTCGTTCGGGATTTACGCATACATTCACACTAATGGAATAAGTATAAAGGAGGAAGAATTATAGGGAAATATAACAGCATTTGCGTGGAGGGAGAGTAGGAAACTATTTAGGAAAAACAATCCCCAGTAGACTCGACTGGTATTCAAACCCTGCTCTTCCATCTCCAACAATCCAATCCAACACGAAAATGACGTGTTAGACCATGCGACAACGATGCGGTCCTCCCCAATCTTTAAAATAATTATAGGCCGATGTATTTTGAGCAAATTTTGTACTTTTCTCATTTATTAAATTTGTTTTGACACATGGTTTGTGTTTGGCCTCATTTTCTAGAATATCAGTAGGGGAGCGAAACCAATCAAAAGGTGGGAGAGTTATCTCAAAGGGGGGTGAGTTTATTAATGGGGGCAGTGGCCTTTGCCCCAAGCTTTCACCACCAATGAATAAAATACTAACCAGTTAAACAATACATAATCATTATGTTTCATAAAATAAACTTCTAGAGCAATAAGAATTGAAAGAAACAAAACTAGAAGAAAACCAGGTATGTACTTTAAAGGGCAGGGAAGCGTGGTTATATAAAAACTATAGTTTAATCATTATTAAATTTTATTTGCAGAATATGGTAGCTTGTTACAACAAAACTTGTACTGAAACAAAATCGCTAACATATTGCCTCATAAAAAAAAATAGAAGATATTAAATAAATATGATTTATAGTAGAATTTGAAATATAATAATAATAATATGGCGCATCTGGGCTTCATCACTCGTAGCCCAGTTGGTGGTAATATTGACCAGTACTAATGTATCGTAGCCCAAGGGACTCCCGAATGTACTAATCAAATATCCTTTCCGTGGAGGCTCTTTCCATGTCCCGATCAAATGAAGGTGGTCGTTATTTTGTGGAACCATAACCTAAACTAAGCCTAACTAACCAAACCCTGATGGCAGTTGTGGTGATTCTCCTTTCGGGGGGAAAAAAAAACCCATAGTACCAGCCAGGAATCGAACCCGGGAACTCCAGGCTCGTAGCCAGTTGCACTCCACCACGGGGTCGGTATTTGTAAGATAATAAATGAGTGCTTCATATAAAATTTTAAACTGTCCCTTCAGCATAAAATAATAATTTACGATAGAATGCACTTAGCTAAACCTTTTTATTTTAGTACGAAATCGCAACATTCAGATACGTACTAACGTTGCAAAGTTCTTCCTTACTGCCTAAAGCACTCCTGTAGGCAACTTCTGATTAATTAATATGTCGCAACATTTATCGTGTACGCGCGAATCAGCTGCGAACCAATTTTAGTAGAAAGGGCTTTTAGAAAATATTAAACAGATTTTTTTTTCAGCTAAAATTGATAACATTTTATTAATGTTATTTCATAAGTATTGATAAATCTATCAAAAGTGACGGCTGCAGAACACATGACCTGACGTTTGAACAAGGGAAAGTTGATCTAGTAATTTTTCTAGCTGTCAGATAAGGCCCTTTATATGATGATGAATCAGGGCCAACCTTCGAGTTGTTTACTCACAATAAGGATTATAATGTTTTAACCCTAAGGGCACAAAGTCTCTATTTTCGCATCTTGAAAGATGTTACATATTCTACCTGCGCATGAAGTGGAATATATTCAATAACATTTACGAATTTTCTGATAAATTAGCTATCATTTTCCATCACTATAGCCCGGACTTATATTTGCATAAAATCCAAGAGTTACATATTTTGTATGTGGTTAAAATTGGTGAAATATGTGATTAAAATAAATACCCTTTCTTACATAGAACAACAAACATGACTTTAGGTATAGATACTACAGCCAAAATATATAAATAAGTTACATTTGGATGTAAAGTCTGATTTACATGGAAAGGCCATTTTTGGAAAACTGGAAACTGATGTTGGCGCAGTAATGGAAATAAAAAATAAAGCAACCATCCATAATAAAATATTATTGAAATCTTTCGATTTAATTAATAAATCAGATCATATATATTTCTAAAATGCCAAATTTTAGTGATTTTCAATCATTGTTGGTGGTCGAAAATGGGTGTCCTATAAAAACCTAGGCCTGCTTAAATTATTTTTGTTCGTTTGGATCAACAAATCTTTTCAGCCAGCCCTCCTAGAGTAGCCAAGACAAACACGGCAACCTTTCTTGGAAAGCATGTTGTTGGCTGTCAAAAATCAAAATTAAACTATACATTTGGTTCTAAAATTTAGAAAAATATGTATATGATCAAATTAAATAAGCTATAAATATAGAAATAAATCGAAAATTTGAATATGAAAGTATGTGAAAGTTTTCATAGTTTCATATTCATGGGCAAAGATTTAAAGAACACTTTTAAAATATGTAATCAAATATAAATCTTAGTCCTAGCCAACATTGTCATGACACAAAAATAACTTTTTTTTAAATTATAGACAAGTATGGCCTAAATCCCTAGAATGTGTTTTTAGTAACACGGTGTTGCTACGCTGTGTTAAGGTGAGAGTGTAGAGGACGCGAAAAAGGTGAGTGTTTTTGCAATTTTTAAACGAACCCTTTTTTTGGTTAAAATAAAATAAAAATTTACAGTACAAACATAGTTTAATTTTCTTCACACGATGATATCAATAGTTCTTGAATACCTTTGAAGGGTGTCCTGCAGTCCTGGAATTTAATAACAACTTTTTATCTTCATTTAAAAAGTTTGTAATCAAATGCCGCTATGCTCATGACATATATTCAACAACTGTTGATATCATCATGTGAAGAAAATTATGCTCTATGTTTATACTAAAGCAGTATTTTATTTATTTTGGACAAAAAATGTTTTGCTATAAAAACTGCAAAAACACAAGCCTTTTCTCGCGTTCCCTAAACTCCCACTTTAATGAAAATATCTATGAAAAGAGCTGCAAAGAAAGAGGAAAGTTCTATTTAAGAAGTAGAATAATTAGCTAGCGTTTTAAAAGTTAGTTGGTTCCGCCAATTACTGTGTTGGCTTGTTTCGCTGATGTCAACTCCAAGCCGACTTTAAGCGCTTGGTAAAGGTTATTCACTCACACGAGTCTTAGATTTATTTTAGGAGTTCAGCATAGCAACACATACAGTATATTAACGATAATATACGAAATGCGGTGAAAATATACTTATTAGTCCTAGGTCGCTCATGCTCAGCCAATGCACCTAAACAGGAAGATACAATCAAATGTTTATAGGAAGGACCTTATTACTAGGCAGCTAGAAAAGTGTAGATTTACTTTCACGTACCCATAATTTAAATCATGTGATTTGCAGTTTTCAATTTAGATTATTACCTATACCTACAAAATAAAACTATAATAATCTTTTCTTACGTGAATTGGACTTAGGCTAACAACATTTTTTCCTTAACTGTGACGTCATTTTAACAAAATGCACACGCGCATCTTAACTATCTATCTTTACACTTTCAATGCTATACCTCACATGCTCAGCCCCTTAATCTAGAATCGACAAATATTTCTATGTCGTGACGTCATTAAAGTCAAACGTTTAAGTTGCAAAACAGACTAATCGTCAAAATATTGTCAGCCAACAGGATCAACATGCTATGAGACCTTCAACACTTTTGACGCTACTACGTAACAATGTTGATAATATTACAAACTAATTAAGCAAGGTATAAAATAGCAATTTTATCTCTGTCTTGGTAATAAATATACTAACAAAGAGAATTGTTACCGCGCTCTTTGAGGGGCAATGGCTAGACGTATGAGCTCTCTAAAGTCATATTGTTGCAGTGCATGTTGGTTGTAGATATGATGGGCGGTCAAGAATAATTATTAAAGTATAATATCACAATTGCATTGAGTTAGGTTAGGTTCGAAAATTTAATCATATTTTGGCTCTACAAATAACACTCCTCTTTGCAATATACCCACGTGCTGCTCTCTCTTATCTAATCTCTTAAGTTTGTACGAGAATGTTATTAAACCAAGAGTAAATTAGTTCGTCTTCAAACACTTTCGCAAAAAAAAATTATTATTAATATTGATATTGTAAGCGTACTGTTTTAATCAACTGATTATATCAGCTCACGACTTACAAACTAACTCAACTCTAAAACATATAGGCTACGACACCCAGTCCGCTGGGCGTTAGCAGCTCACCACTTTAAAAGGGAAAACCTCGATTCAACAATTTTGTTATTTTACTTTTTGCGATTCCGTGAATAAAATGTGAGACCTAAGATAGGCACGCTACCGCCATAGCGCAAACTTCATACCCAAATAACTATTAAACCACCACAAATTGATCACTAGTGATTTTGGACTATCCTTTCTACGGTGGTGAATTGGCTTTGTTTAGTTTAGTCTTAAACATATTAACACAACTCTTTAGCAGCTTAGTCGATGGGGTAAGGATGAGGAAATTAATTTGAAGGAAACGCATCCACACATGTGGAAAACAATCTCCGGACGGGACTCAAACCCCGACCCCCTACTCACTATAAATTCAGTCTTTTGCGATCTTGATGCCTTAGATCCGTGTTGGAAACCCCTGTTGCCAATCTCCACAAGTGGCGAATTGTCCATAAAAGTGTGGCAAATTTCTGCAAGCTCTCCAAGTAAAATAAACTTTTTCCTGATGTGTGCTGGCTGTAACTTGATAACTAACCGCTTCAATGGCCGAACGGTCTAAGGCGTCACTCTCGTGCTAGACTGGCCTTCTATTGACGGGGAAATCGGGATTAGAATCCCAGTTGTGTCCACAGAGAGTTTTTTTTAAAATAGTTTCCCACTTTACTTCCACGCAAATGCGGGTAGATTACCTCTAAAATGTTTCCTTCCTCATATCTCGTCTACTAGATAGAGTAAACATCATATGTGCGTATAACCTCAGCATGTAATAAGACGCAACGATAAAAAAAATATACAAAAACTTGTTATTTCCTTCATATCATTGTAAAAAAATAATTAGGAGAGTGGTCTACTCGACGTGAAGCGGCAACTCTACGTAAACTGGATGGAAAAAAAAAACTTATAGAGATTTGAATCAGGTTTTTTCTTATTTCATTTACTTTAAATTGACATTCAAGTTCTTGCCTGTTCCATTCCACTTTGATGCTACAAACTCAAGCAAAGACAGGGCTTGAAGATGATTTACTTTCCATTCACAGTCCAAAACACTTGAAAATTTATGAGAATTCTTCAGTCACAGATACGTGGAAATCTACTCTGACAGACAACGATCTCCGAACTTTGAAATTGTGCACTTAGAAATCAATGTACATATTTGGATCAACGTGGGTGTGTGAATCGACTTTCTATACGTTGGGATTCATAAAATCAAAAATTAGAAATCTCGAATTAAATATGTCAATTTAGAGACGGAACTAAGATGTGCATTGAGCTAAGAATTTCAGCCAATGTTTCTGCAACGTGTCAGACAAAAGGATTGTCAAATTTCGCATTAAATTCTCTTCCATTTTCAATATGAATAATGTTCATGATTTGAGTTGGTGTTCATACTGTTGCGTTACGTCTGACGTATAGTATTAACTTTGTATGCGGGTCCGTGCAGCTCAACAATGGAATTAAAAACTGAAGAAAAAAAAAACGCGTCGATCTAATACACAAGTATGAAAAATAAATTACATTGTGGAATCCATAACACGGTGCATATTACAACAGGAATAAGACACACGATGCTTGGGTTGCTATGGACAAAGCCATTGGTTGCCCTCAAAAGGAGACGAAGATGAAAATGGAGAGTTTGATGGGATATAGGTTTGACAACAAAGTTTTACGGTGATTTACATATAGGCGTCTCACGCATTATTTTCGGGTTTTCTTCTTATTTCGTTTCAACAATGAATAGGCCTACATGACGAAGAAACTACCTGCTGCTATCACATCCATTGTGTTGTTGAACACAAATCACAGCGAACTGTTTGCTGTGAATATGGGAACGACCTGATTAGCTACACACAACACGAGCATACGTGGCCGTTTGTGACAGGCAATTTCCTTCGTATGAGCGTGCACGCATGCTCAATTGCTCATTCAATTCGTGCGAGCAAAAATGCTCAAGTGGAGACCTAGCGGGTAGTAAGACGCGGTGCAAAAAACACAACAAAAAACCACAAAATGTGTTTATATAAAAGATTGTTTCTATAAAAATTGGACTGAAGCTGAAATATTTCTTAACACTAGTGTGGTAGAGGACTGTTTCTTGTTGCGCAACAGCAAACTTGGCCTCGGGAGGTAACTTTTGTAACATGCGGAGTCATTTTAGACGAAGGGAGGGTCTGTTCTCAGCTGTTTCCATCTTGGCTCGGCTATGTTTAGACGGTAGCAAGGTCGGGGGACTGAAAGTCAGGTGTTTCACTACTCGTGCCCGGACGCAGTCACTTTTCTCAAGAGGGGGGTGGTGGAGATGGTGTCGGGGGCAGTTCCGTGTTCTTAAGGTGGCTTGGATCACCAACTCATCTCACAGCTAATTAATACGATCGAATAAGAAAACGTACCTAAGTGCGGTCTACCCGAAATACTTTATATAACAACAGTGAAATTTGAATCAGTTTAGTAGGGTTTTACTTTTAAAATAATTATTTTTCAATTTTTTTTGTATTAAAAAAACAATAAGGTGGGGGTGAGGGGTAAAACTGTTTCACTCTTTTCATTTTCACCATTTTCTAAAGAAGAATACATAAAACCGCGGCGAAATGCAAAATCTGGTTCGAGTTGTGTTACGTACCTAATATGGGATTGTTTTATTTATAAGTATAAGCTGGTAGGTACCGAGTTTAGAGCGGAAATTCTTCCTTTTGATGGTTGCTAAGAGATAATATTTCTAACCTTCAATTCACTACCTTCATTTTTTCTATCACTGCGTCTTACTACCTGTTCATACTATACGCATGTATGATAATTGCTTTAATAGGATAGGGATGATCAAGGAAGAATTTTAGAGGTAGTCTACCCGCATTCGCTTGAAAAGAGAGTGGTAAACCATTTTAGGAAAAACTACCCTAAGTAAACCCGACCTGGATGTGAACCTCAATCTCCCAATCACCAGCCGAGAGGCCAGTATAACACTAGAGTGACGCCTGAGTCTATTCTTCCACTGAACCGGGTTCCGTCTTTCTTGACCCTGTTCTTGTTTTCTCTGCAAATCTGCGAGGATCTCAGATCATTCCAAAACCAAAATAAATGGTTCCTAGCCCCCTTGTAGCTATGCCAACTTAGGTAATTCTATTCATCTATCGAATGATTATTGGAATGGTTGTGTTCGATTCTTTAGAATCTCCCAAGTAACCATGTCGATACGACGAAGAAAATAATTTCATTTTCAACAGAAAACGCTCTCTCTCTCTATCTCTCGTTTTACCGATGACTATATGGTCTAAGGCGTCATTTGCGTAAAGGAACAGATTACACGTGATGGGGAGGCTAAGGTTCGAATCTCGACCGGAGCTGTTTCCCAAATATGACATACCTGCCGTTGTTAGTTTTCTCATTTCCTCTCCACGTTATATTTGTTGCTATTTGATATTTGTCTCTTTTTGCAGTGGCATTCAACCTTTTTTTGTTCGCGTACTTCCCAGATATAATTTATCTACAACTTTGTGCCCCCAAAGTTGTTGGTGCACGATGAAGTTATAAAATTCAGTGCATATAAACTAAATTAAATCCAAAATAATGCATTAAATAATAAGTTTTAAATTAAATATAATTAAATTTTACGTATACTACTCCATAATGTCTTGGCATACACCCGGGGGTATGTGTACCTCAAATTGTATACCACTCTCTTATGGCTGACCCACTTAGGGGGGCAGAACGGATAGTAAGACGCGTTGCTAAATAAAATCGCTTTCATTGAGGCTATGGCTAATTTTACTTTTTCTTTAATGCTTTACAAATTGTTTTTTCACCATTCTGTTAATACCTTCTTTCATTAATAAAATCTATTCCATCTGCGTTTGTGTGAGAGCTGTTAAGCCCTGAATATAGGTCTCTCTCTCTATGTACGTTATGAATGATATTGGAGTGTGGTGTGTTACCTTTTGAACCTGTTGAAGCTCTGCCTCCTTAACACAATTGAAGGGTACAGGGGAAAAAGCATCAGCATCCAGTTTACTATTTTTTTAAATTCACCAGGGTTCGGTCAATCAGACCTAGCACAATGAAATGTGTATGCAATCAGCGTTTTCTGTAATTAATTACATAATTTATTACAGGTCTCTGATGTTATTTCTCCTGTATTCGTATTTTTATAGAAATAAGTTTGTAATAATTAATTTTGAATAATTACTTTTACTATTACATACTAAAGATAGCTATGGTATTGTAATACAATAAAATTATTATTTAAGTAGCCTAATTAAATTCAACTGGAATCATTTGTTCATTTCAATTCTCTTCAATTCTATTTTTTTTTTAATTCAGTCCACGAGCACTTCCCCCACGGTACAAGGAGTAACCATTTGAAAGAGGGGAGAAAGAATAATTAACCTTCTTTCGCTGTATCCATGGTTATCAAAATGACAATGGTAGCTTATATAAAGGGCATATAGGATCTTGTGGTTCAGTTCCCTGAACTGAAGAGAGAAGCTGGCGGTAGAAGTCTTGGGAGCCTTCCTCCTCGTAGAACTTAAGTAGATCCTCTAAGTCCCTGTATTTCTCCATGGGAAGTTTTATGGGTGCATGATACAACTGTTCTGGTTCCCTCTGATCAGTAGTGGGTGTGGTCTTTTCTTATTGTTCTTGTCTGTTATGACCGATGACAGATATGGGCCGTTGTAGTTCCCCTTGTAACTTAAGAAATGTGGTTTGTCCTGAGAGACCTTCATTTGCCGATTAGACCTCGTTGCTCTTGGAAGCTTTTTCTTGTAATGTGGTGTCAGCAAGTCTCCCCAGCTTTTGAACATAGTTTGTTCACATGCTATAACATCAAAACGAGGAGGTTTGGTTCTTGCATCACGGATTATTCTCCTCCAGCCATCTAGCGTTTCAGCAATAACTTTTTTTTAATCAAGCCTATGTTTTTGTCAGGCTCCATGAGAGAATGACCTCTGATTCGAAACGTCACAGTTATTTTTTGGAAGCATTTGGAAGTTACAGTCATGTAGTGCAGGTACAGAAACATTGTGAAATGCTTGTTCTGCCCACTTGCCGAATCACAAAAAATATTTAATTCTTCTACTTCAGAATCTAAGAATGTATTTATAAAACGATTCAGTATTGATACAATATCATTTTCGCCCTTTCTTGCAACAGTTTGGTCGTACGTATACATTATGGACATACCAGTCGCCAAAACATGTTTATTGAATAAGTAAAAAGATAGCTGACGTTTGAAATACACATCAGGGCTGGTAATGTTAGGCACAGGAAGATTCTTCCCATAGTCGAAGGCAATAGAGTCCATTTTCCTTGTGTTTCTTTGCCAGTATTTTATTTTTAAAGAAACAATCTGCGTTCATCAGATGAAGTTTCCTTTCAACTTCTATTTTGTCAACTTTAGACTGTAATTCGCACGGTTTTTCTTCATTATCTGTCTAAGCTTTTTCTATTAAGATATTACTTATAAGGTACCTGAGGCAAATATGGCCCACCTTATTTAAAAATCGAATAATTTATATAAGTGCTAGGGTTAATGGAAATGACAATGTTCATATTAAAGTTTGTTTTATTACTAATTAGAAAAAACACAAATAAAAGCAAATCTTAGCGTAATTTAAATTTTAACCTACTCTTGATAAAACACTATGTTTGGGCCTTATTAAACCATGGTAGTTTAATAAAGCCCATGAACGAAATCAAATATTTGAAAAAGAAAATAACAATTATTTGGCACTTTTGCATGGGAACTAAGTTGAGATCATCTTTAATCATAATTATAGCTTAAAAACAGCACACAAATACGTCACGGTCTTCTTTGGTGAGACCAACACACTCCTCATGGTACCAATGAAGACACTGTGAGCATTGCCTCATATCAGCAACCTTTTATTCTCTGCATCCATGACAATACCATCCGTCTTTTGACGGTCTATTTGTTCCTTTACTTTTCTTTGTTTTTTCCTGTTTATTAGTGGCAGCCTTCTTTTTACTACTATCCTTTTCTTTGAAAAGTTCTTTGGTCACTCTCTGGCCCTGATAATTTAATGCTTTTCTTCGTGGTTTTGCCTTCACAACTGCATAATTTGGCGTTGGCATTAACTCGTGAAACGGGGACTTCAAAAAATCCTTCGTTTTTAGAATTGCCAATGGAATCTCATCATCGGATTTATCTGAAATACCAGGTAGTGGATTAGGAGATTTTCTTACTGGTACTGTTATTGTTGCGGCCTCTTCTGATGTCTGTTCCCATCTTGGCACTGGCTCAATAATTTCACTGTCGGAATCTGAAGATTATGAGCTGTAGATTCGAAGTGGACGCTGTTGCTGCCTTGGCTGACCGGCATAAGGCTCGGGTTCACTGTCAGAAGATTTGGAATCGTAGATAATTGGACGCCTTCTAACATTCAACCCAGAAGTGGTCGGAATTAGAGAAATATCTTGAGTACTTTCTTCAGTTCTCATTCTTTGAGAATGTGGCTCAGGAATTTCTGTTAATACAGATGGTGCAAACGCTTCTTCAGGAATGGCGTTAGGATTAAATGGATACAGGCCAGTTGCCTTAATCCACTGATAATATTAGAGTGGGTCATACACTTTGACCAGACTTTACTCAGAACTGTGAAACGCGCTTTGGTCAGTCTTTTATTAGGCTTTTGGAACATGAACAACAAGAGTTCTTGGTCCCAATGATGCTCGAATGATCTGTAGACAGCTTTGTCAAGAGGCTGTAGCTCGTGAGTGGTGTTTGAAGGAAGGCAATACAGCAAAATATTATTATTCTCTGCAGCGTCAACTATAAGATAATCTAAGTGCGACGATGCCCCATCAAAAATCAGGAGACATTTTCCAGGAGCTTTGTGTTTTCCAAGATGCTTAATGAATTCAATGAATAATGGTGTAGTCATGATCCCCTTCGGTGCCATTCTTACTAAACTCCCAGCAGGCAAATTGTCATCCAACTCAGGCTTATGCCTTTTACCTTTGAAGATAATCATAGGTAGGATAGCAGCCCCTACTGCATTTACACAACCAACAACAGTGACACTCTCTGCATGTTCTGAAGAAACCATATGTACTCTTCGAGAACCTTTTTGCGCTAAGACTGACTGTTGTTTATGTATCGTGAGACGACATCCCTTTTCATACATGTTGTAGAGGCGTTCTAGATGATTATTAATGTCTAACTCTTCATAAAGCTTCTTGACTCAATCAAAGTGCTGATTCACTATGGCTTTATTTAGTTTTTGAGCTCGAGCAGGATTCAAAAATTGGGTTTTACGTTTGTAAATGTTTGGGTTTCTCCTTAAAAACAACTTAAACCAATCTTTTCCCGCGAGACCACTTTCTTTATTGAAGTTATTCTTAATTTTATTTTGTTCACAAAATATAAATGTTTGCCTTCGTATAGCTTTTGGAGTTAAAGGGACATCAATTGAAGCAAACTTTACTATTCTTTCTACTAAGTTCTTCTCTTGTTCTTTTGTTAGCACAGTCTTTCTTCCTAAGCTTTTCGTCGTCTTCTCTGTCTTCAAATGGTTCCTCAATGTTCTTCTAGGCACTCCATAGCGTTCTGACGCTGCACGTTGAGATAGTTGTCTTCTTTGTACAGATTTCATAGCAGCTTCCAGACTTTCATCATTCCAAAGACCCCGTTTCTTCTTGACTTCTGACATTTTCAGGGGCCTATGGCAACAAAATAAGTGACTATCACTATCAATCACTAAAAAATAAAATCACAAATTATAGCAGTTTAATCCTTTTGCGCTCAGCTATTTTTCTCTATTCCTTGCTAAAGCACTCATGCCTATTCTCACGTATTTGCCCTTTAAAATTGAAGTTTTAGAACATATAATCATTAAAAAAATCACATACCTTTTATATATCTAATATTGAAGAATTCTAGATAATATATATGTTATCAAGAAATATACTACAAATATTTATTAAGAAAACTTAACAATTTGAAAAATTGAAAAACCAAATTAAAATATTTAAATTAGAGATAATAAAGTAACTTAATTTTTTTCTTTATCAACCAACCTGAAAGAAGTAACCTTTATTTCTGAACAGTTCTGATACATGTTTGCTGTCTTTAACATTATTTGATTATGAACTACATCACTTTTTTTAAACTAATGTATTCGGTCTCGTTTAAGGGTTTAATAAGGCCCACCAACAAATTTACTGGGCCTTATTAGCCGTGGAATAGTAGGTTATATTACAACTATTTTCACGTAAAATATGAATTCAAATCAATTAAAACAATCTTAATTATAAAACTTTAAATTGAAATAATAATTGTAATATAAAATCAATGTGAAAAGAACAAGATATTAAATAAAACTTACGAATTTTAACTTCGCACTTTTATAAAACGGAGAGACACAACCATCTCACACAAAGGTCTCGGCCAAACTGACAAGATGGTGCCGCTAGTAAATATCGCTCCACTGAGTTGTCATTGTAGTGTGTCTTTGGTGTGTATGGAAAAAACCCAACCTGCGCAACTGACGGTAAATGTTATTTTTTCAAAGTGGGCCTTATTAGACCCTAGGCCTTATTTGCCTCAGGTACCTTATGAGCTTTCCATTCGTCACACCGACCATGAGGGTAGCCAAATGAAATTATAAATTCTGCAACAAAAATTGACCTAAGCTTTTCGTATAAAATTTGTACCTCAGCGTTTTTCTCAAGAAATAATTCAAGAAGCTTTTTTACATTTAAATATTACGGTAGATACATATTTTTTAATATCCTTAAGACTGTAGTGAACTTTTTGACCTTTGAGGCTGCCGAAAAAACCACCAGGTGGAAGCTTATTACTCCTGTTCTGGTGTTTTCTTTTGTCTACAGGATATTTTCCAGTTTCACCCAGGGTCTTTTTTATTGTTTGTATCCTGATATGTGGTAAACCAAAAAAGGCTATAAAGGCCTTAAAGCAAACTGGAATCTCTATGGCTTTATTTTCTCTAATCACCTGAACTTTGTAAGAGTAAGAAAGGTAATTAAACCGTACTTCCTCATTTTTTCGTGGCCGTCTCCTTTGAACCAATTGAAGGGAAATTAAACCAGCTAGGCAAGAGTTTTGGCCATCTCTACCTTTAGCTCGGCCTCTATAATTGAATATCTTAATTAAAGATTTTCTTTCTTCAATACTCACTTTCTTAAAACACTCGAATCTTTTACAGTTACAATCTTCACCAGTCTAGCTATCTCCGAGTTTCTTCGTAGCATCCTTGATTCTTCCTACTACTTTTCGTTTCTTTGTTGAACTTTCTGAGTCAGCCCGAGTGTTTTTGTCATTGCACGAATCAAATCCCCAAACAAATTTGTCTTTGTAACTCAAATCAAAGAATTAGTTAAAATATCGCACGTAATTAATGCACGTATTAAAACATCTAAATAATACGTAATAAATGCAAACACGAAATAATTACAACACTTGATACAATATTACACACAAAATATAATAACACTTTACAGGCACAAGAATACAACACAACCCCAGTAAAGCCAAATTTCCCAATGTTACAGCTGTTTCACAAATCCACTCTATCGAAATAGAGAGTAGTTAAATACTGGCAGTGGACTCTGATGTTTTTTCCCCCGGTTCGAATGTGACTGTGATGATTCTTCCCCTGTACCCACTTTCTTTTTCGCTGAATAGCTTGGACTGTGATGTGATGGTTTCTCCCCTGTTCGGATCTAGGTATGAAAATAAGCATTTCACTTGTTTCTCTGTAAGAAAGACGGGCTATTATCACCCTGTATTATATGTCTGTATGAGTCTTCCCAACGCTGACGATAGCCGTGGTTGATCTGTTTCAGACCGAGAGTGAGTGCTCGTACTCGGAGGAGTCAGCCCGTCTGACGGGGGTCGGCCAGCAGGACGGTGACCCGGACGGATGTAGTCCTCAGGACGACGAATGCATCTCCTACTGCGAGTACCACGACATCCCCCCTCCCCCCGACGGAGGCTACGGGTGGGTCATCGTGTTCGCGAGCTTCATGTGCAACATGATCGTCGACGGCATCGCCTACACGTTTGGCGTGTTCCTAGGCGAGTTCGTGGTGGCTTTCGACGAGGGGAAGGGGAAGGTGGCCTGGGTTGGCAGTCTGCTCTCGGGGATGTACCTCAGCGCAGGTGAGAAACTGGCGAGAGAGTTACTTGTCGAGAAGAACACGTTTTGTCGTATGACATCCTGACGGAACGATTGTCAATTAATTAAAATGAACCAGAACAGGAATTTGAATCCTGATCTTCGGGTTTTACTTACCAACCAGTGTACCAATTGAGAGAGTCATATTCTTGTCTTAGCCATAAAACATACCCAAGCTCGGTTTTCTTCCTTCATCTGGCAACAGCAAAATTGTGACTAGTAAGAGAGCTGTTTCATTTTATAATACATCAAGTCCTCAACCTACAAGCTAATTTCTTTCAAGAGTGTCCACGCAAGTTGAAAAACCGTATAAGTCGTTTGATGGTTAAATTCAATCAATTTTTGTATATATATTATATATATTTTTATTTCAGAGGTTAGTTAGATAAATAGATTCTGCTAGAAACAAACAAAATAGTGATGGCTCTATCAGTTGTCTAGGAACCTCATCACATATAGTGTTTAAAGTGGTGTTTGATAAATAATGTTAGTTGAATATCTTTCATGAGTATAGCAGCATTATTTGAGAAACTTTTTAAATGAAGGGAAAAATTGTCATTTATTTCTAGGACACTCTTGACCTTGATGGATATTCAACAACTGTTGATATCACCATGTGCAGAAAATTAAACTCTTTATTTGTAGTGAAGCAAATATATTTGATATATTTTGATTAGAAAAATATATTTTAAAATATGGTAAAATGGTTTCACTGGTCATATATTTCATTGTCTTCTAAAGTATACACAGAAAACAGATTTATAATGCGATGTTTGGTTTGAATGTATTACCTATTATTTTTTTATTTAGAAATGCTTATCACTAACCATTTGGGTTATATGCTTATATGTTATATGCTTAACTTAATTATTATTATTAGCACCGCGTCTTACTACCCGTTCGGGTTATACGCACTTACGCTAATGTGTAATGGTAGGGTGATTGTGAGATGAAATGAAGGACCTACAGTTTAACGTGGAATCCGAACCACGGTGGCGACCTGGCATTCCACCTTAACTTAATTAAGTTAATGGTTTCAGGGATTAGAAAGGTTATATTCAGAGGGAGTGTACCCGCATTTGCGTTGAGGGAGATTGGATTTTTTTTAACTACCCTCAGTACACCCGACCAAGATTTGAACTTGGTTCTCCCGTCATTTGCAGTCCAATCCAACACAAAAGCAGCGCGCTAGACCATGCCACCACCAAAGCGGGTATTATTTATTTAAGATACGTTGGTGCTGTCTGTTGGGTAATATGGGCTCTTAACTATTGTAGGATTAAGGTAGTAAAAACAATTTTAGAAAAAAATATTTAAAAATGGTTCAACAATGATAGTATTTTACTGTATTATTAGTGTTATTTTATATGTAATTAAAAATAGTATTCAAATGTGACAACTGCAGACATCAAACTTCTGACCACTCATATAACCAAGTGGTACCATCACCTACTGCAATTAATGTAACATTGATTTTATGAATGCTTTTAAACAATAAATTATTTATACGAAAATAATAAAAATTAACTACTTATATGTGTATAGACTGAAAGGTTAATAAGATGTAGTGGAAGAGAAACACTACCAACTGTGTTTGGAATAATGTTACTTATAATAGTAAAAAGGCTATAAAATGCAAACACAGAAGTTTAATCCAAACAAAACACAGAGAATGGTTTTTTCATAAAAAAAATTGTTCTTTAGAGTAACCCATTAAAAAATTAGTTAAAATTTTTCAACATAACATTATAAACAATATTATTTTATACGGAGATGCATTTTCAGTTTTTATAATTTATTTCATATCACATTTGAAAATGAAAATCGTCCGTCCACACAAGTGTACACACAATTAAAATGGACACATTCAGCAGATGAGTTTCGATTTGATGTTTGATCTTATTAAAAATAATTTAAAGACAATTTTTATACATTTACAGCATAAAATGATAATATTTAAATGGTATTTATAAAATTATTTTTAAATATGTTATTCAACAATAAAAAAATATATATCAAGATTAAAATATTTTCTTATAATACTTTACTATTTTATTCATATTTAACATTTTATTTTATTTTAATAGCCTTTGACTAATAAGTAACATTATACTAAAAAGCCTATGAGTAATTAATCTTTATAATTATATATTTTCTAATAAATATAAAGAGATTTCTCCTCGCTCTTAATTGCCTTCCTCACATCACCAGCATTTTTAATTACACAACTTCACTACATAAGTAACTTAAAGTTAAACACTATTTAGTAAGTTAATTAATATATTTTAAATAGTTTCATGTATAAAATAAAAGTAAGTATGAATTTCCTATTTAGATTATAAAGCTTAATTTGAACAACATTTTGTTTTGTCAAAATTGTGCTTTGAAATTTCATTTTTCTGGTATTATTTATGATGAAAATAAATTTCTGAATTTAGCAGGATTAACTTTTGTTAGTTATTTATATGTCAACAAATTATAACTACTAAACATGTTTATTTCGGCCTCGTCTCCCTTTGATCCGACTTAAGGTGTGTACCAGCATTCTCTTGGCGAGATAGAACAAAAAACATTTTAATTAATCCATACACTATGCAGCAAGTCAGGGTTGAACAAAGGCCTCCCAAACATACTAAACATTGTTGGGGTATGCTTGGTAAAGAAATAATTGAGTTTGTTCAGATATGCAGTGTATTTACCCTTGGTTTAACCTGTAAGGTAGGACGATATCCTGATTTTTATAGGAAGCTTTAGACCATCAACAGTCACTACAACCTATCATCCTAGAAATATGTCTTAATGATTTATTAATTAGAAAAATAAATCTAAAAAGTTATTAGAATCACCCAACAATGGTTCCTTATATATTACTGATAGATGTTTACCTTTCATTATTCCACTATGGTATAGCTAATGAGATAATGTCATAGTGGCTTCCGTCAAGTTAAGACTGATATTTTTATGGTAAATGGCATGTACAAGTTATTAGTACATACTTTAAGTCCATTGTACTAACCAGATTCATGGGTGTTAACTGAACAATTTGGTTAACGGTAACAAACCCATTACCACCATGCATTCATTTTTAGCCCATGGCAGGAATTAAACATTGGGACTATCAGTAGGACAACACTTCCCTTACTGAGCTAAGATGTTCTATTTATTTCCAAAGCACTGTACATTCCTGAGCGTACATGCAGATATAGGTGGGAAATAATGGTCTTGTATTACTTTATAATAATATTCTATTTGTTTATAATTAAGGTGGGCAGGAATGGAACACAAGATCAATATTTTTTCCTGTTTTTATGGCTAAAAAATGTTTAGGTCAAAATGAATAAAATATTGTTTCAGTAGATACATTCAGTTTCATTTTATACACATGGTAAAAGTCAACTATTCTTTAAAATGTGTCATGAGCATCACAACATTTGAACAGAACATTTTAGCTACATTTAAAATGCTTATTTTCAAATGACATTATGTTAATGACACATATTCATGATCTGTTGAGATTTATGTGTGTATGAAATAAAACAATACTTGGGCCTATATAAACTGAATAGATATCTTTTGGCAAAATAAACTTTTTTTTTTTTTTTTGCTATCAAAATAGTAAAAATTGAGACGTTAATCCACCATTCCTTTCCATCTTCATCTTATTCCAGCCGCTGTCTGGGTCTGTTTGGAACAAAGCCTCTCCAATGTACCCTTTCTCTCACACTATCTCTTCTTCTCTCTCTTAACAGTTTTACAGAAAAACAAAATATTGTATAATGTTTAATTGATTGATGTTTGTGTTCAGGCCCGGTGGTGAGCGCTCTCACTAATAAGTATGGCTGCCGATCAGTGTGTATAGCGGGCAGTATATTGGGTTGCACTGCATTCATCCTCAGCACATTCTCTCCTGATATCAACATTCTCATGATTACATATGGCATCATGGGCGGTAAGTTTTCATTAAAACTAATACACCTGCTCAATCTTGTACATTTATAGAACAAACTTTTATTCATCAAAAAAAGAAAGAATAAACCTGATTGATATGCTACAGAACTTAAGGTGGTGGGTTGAAGGGAACAGCATAAAGGTCAATATAACTATTTTTGGTTAAAATAAATAAAATATTTTATCATTAGATAGGTTTAGTTTTGTTAAATTTTCTAAATATTGTAATCTCAACAGTTCTTATATTCTACTGCGGACATAGTGGAATCTGAACAGAAACATTTTAAATAAGGAGCAACCGTTTATGTTCAAATTAAGTAATGCCCATGACAAATAAATGTTCAACAACTGTTAATAAAACTGTGTGTAGAAAATTAAACTAAGCTTGTCTACTGAAGCAATATTTTATTTATTCTGGCCAACATTTTTTTTTAGTAAAAACTGTAAAAATATTAATCTAAACTCACATTCACTTTCACCTCATCTTAAGACATGTTTAAATGTGTGCATTCCTACTTTAAGAACAAAATAAATTTATTTACATTACATTAAAATATATTTTTAAATATTATTTATTACTTATACCAAGTCACGGTCTGGGCTGTCAAACCTCATATTTGACTAAATTTCCAGTGACAAGGTCAGAAGTTCAAATTTCTGCCTGGTATGCTGAGAGATAGCTGGCCTTTATGTGTTGAATTAAAAGCTTACAATGTTTTGTTCTGTTTGTGAAGGTATTGGTTTTGGGCTGATATACCTGCCCGCTGTAGTCTGTGTCGGCTACTACTTCGAGACGAAACGTTCCCTCGCCACTGGGATCGCCGTCTGTGGCTCGGGTTTCGGAACGTTTGCTTTCGCCCCGCTCGCCACTATGCTTTTGGAAAACTTTGGGTGGAGAGGAGCCAACATCATCCTTGCGGGTCTCATCCTTAACTGTGCCGTAAGATGCTCTGATTAGATTCAAATTTGAAACTTACACATTTGGGAGTTCTGCTTTATTGTTTACACGGCATCCTGCTTGTCCTTGCCGAGTAGATTTAGGGTAACACAGTGATCAGGTACATAACTGAGTAGGAGGTTTTAGGAGTCTGTAACCCTCTCCCTCCTACAGTTAAATGTCATAACTTATCTTCATGGCATCAGCCCGAAATCATGTTCTACTGAGCAGTTGCCATCAGTTGGCGATAATAGTGCCAACTTTTGTGGATGTAAGCTGTCATAACCCACCCTCTGGTCTTTAACTTACATTTTAGTTTTAACTAAATATACATATATCTTTTCGATACATTAATGCAAGCTAAATATATGACATTATTTAGTCCTAAATTATAATGATATTAATTTTTGCAGCCACCTAGCCAAATGGGGTTCATGAGAGTCTTAATAAAACTGCATTATAATATGAGTTAAGTATTACACTGTTTATCATAATTGACACACGGTACTACACCACAGTTATATAATCACTTGTTGCGAAACAAGAATAATTGTAATGCAATCGGTAAAAAAACTTAATCAAAATTTATTCTTTCTTATTATTAATAAGGCAGTTAAAATATTGAAAAAACACGTATATTCTGTTTATTTATAATTTGGGTGTCATTTTCGAGTTTATTTGGGCCAATAATCACAAAGGTGCGATTTAGAAATGAAAATGTTCATCAAGTTCAAAGCAGCTGTTTAAAATTTTGAAAAATGTAATATTTTCCTTTTTTTGAGTATATTGTTTTCAAGTATATTTATTTGTGTTCCCAAACATTAAGTTGGCATTACAAATGAGAAATTTATGGTGGGCTCAAATTAATGGTGATTTTTTTAAATGGTTGAAATAGTGAATTTTTTTTACTAAAGTATGTAGAGTATCAGATTCTGATAAAAAAATAATAATAGGAATAAGTTTTTCAAAACAAATTTGATTGAGACCGTTGTGGTCACTATAACGATGAGTTTTATCTACTTCCTTCAATGTGCCCAAAAGTAAAACAATGCCTTGCAAGTTGAACAAAGGGCTTAAAGTGATTTGTGCTCATGACCCTGGATTGACTGAAATGATTGTTGCTATGCGAGGAAAATAATTCAACACAAGTTGTATAAGATAATAAAAATCCAACAAAGAGAAACTCTGGCTACGTCACCCACACACACATGGCAAACAATTTATATGAATTTAAATATATCGGAGATCATCTCTGTCTGAAGCTGTTTTATGTACATTTTCCAAAGATTCTGGTGTTGTTCGTACACCTGATATTAGGAATAAAGAATGGCACAAGACTTGTAGCTTAAAATATAATGTTACTAAACTTAAGTGTTGTAATAAAGTGTTTGCCATGCCATGATGTAAAATACATTTACAAAATACACACACACACACATCAAAAGGCCTTGCATCAAAATCATCATCAAGTTTCCAGCCTGTGGCTGGATCAGTTTAGTAAAATGCCTCCATCTTCCTCTATCCTTCCACCATTATTCTCCTCTCACTTGCACACTTTCTGTTATCTGCTCCTTGCATTTCTTTCTTGCCCTCTCTTGCGGCCTATTCCCTAAATACTTCATATCCATGAATTTCTTTAGCTTCCCTCCTTTTCCATCCTCATTACATACATGCCCATACCATCTCAGTCCTACTTTATCTACTATCTTATGTACTCACACGCTTTCAGGGATTTCTTAATTACTTATCCTGTTTTTACTCGTGACAGCTAACTTGCTACTCATAAACTTTATTCCCATGACCTCCACTTTCTTATACTTCTTACATTCAATATCCATGTTTTTGCTGCATATGTGACAATGGAGTGGGTAAAAAGTATGCCCTGTACAGTACTTCCTTACGCTTCAAAGGCACTTCATAGCAGGTCTCTTACACACCAAAAGAACAACAACTTCTGCTGCCTTCTTCTTATTAGATCCTCTCTACTCGCAACCTTCGCCTCAATCACGCTTCCAAGATATTTTACATTCTGTTCTTTTCTAAGCTTTACTCCATCCAACTTTATAGCTTTACTAGGTCTTATCCTTTTCCTTGTCATTCACACTTCACCATGTTGAATTTCATTACACACTATTTTACTTCCTCGTTCCATCTCTGTACTTACTCTTCATTCTCCCCCCATACCACCAAGTCATCTGCAAATATATGGCTTTTATTATTTCCTCCCCGAGTTTCCTTGCCACTCTATTCATGACCATTACCATTACAAATAGTGGTGGTGAAAGAGCACTCCCCAGCTTCACACAATCTTTTTATTTGGAACCATTCCATCCTTCCTCTCTCCGTCTTAACACAACTGTTATCCTCATACATGCTTTTCACTCTCATTACCACTCCTCTTTCCACTTCGGCCTCATCCATTGCTTTCAATACTTTATTTTTATCCACGCTATCATATGACTTTTCATTCTCCATAAATACCATTACCAAGTCCTTCCCAAATTCATACCTTCTTTCCATCAACTGTCGTATAGCAAAGATCAAGTCCATTGTATACCTCTTTTCTCTAAATCCATGCTGTTTCTCTCTCCAACTTCCTTTCATTTTCTTTCTTACTCAGTTTGCAGTATTTTTTTAAATACATTTTTGTACAGTGGCACATCATTGTTATTCCTCTATAATTTGCACTTAGTTTTCATCAAAATAACTCATTTTAATTTAATGGCTTGATATAAACTGTTTTGATTACTTTCAATTTAATGAAGAAAATCATCATTAAATTCATAGTATAATCTTACTATATTTACTTTGGTATTTAATTGTTTTAATCCTTATTAGGTGTTTGGTGCCATGATGAGGCCATTGGAGTTCCCTAAAGTTCCAAGCTGCAAGCCCTTACTACAGAGAATGGCGGAAGAAAAGCGCTTACAAATGGAGCGTGGCTCAATCGGTGGATCCTATTTCATGGTTCAGCTACCGGATGGGAGTATGGAAAAAAGACTCAAAATGCCTATTAACATTGACCCAGGCGTTCATTCCAGCTTTAATCTGGATCAAATGGTTCCTGGAACACCCCTCACACCTGTCCCAACAATGACCACCCTTCCCACTATTTGTGAAGTCAAGGTCCCAGAACATAGTGGGTCAAGTGGCGCCAGTAGCACCGGAGGAAGTATGGATTTGAAGAAGCCAAATCGCCGCATTGAGGATGTTAAAGAAGAGGAGGAGAAATGGGACAAAGAGAAGAACAATAAAGAGGACAAAGAAAAGGATGATAAAGAAGAGAGGGAACAAAAGGGAAACGAAGAAAACAGCAATAATGAGTTTAACAACCGACCCAATATTCCACGTAATGCTTCTCAACCAGCATTCACCACTCACGTACAAGGATTGCCAAAGAATGGTTCTGTCCCTTTCTTTGACCGTATTCGTAAGACAAGTGCAGGTGAACGCTATCGACCTACCTTGGATGCCATAAAAGTTTCTCGTGCCAATATGAATTCAAATGGGGATATGAGAAAATCACTGCATCTTCGTCTGTCCAATTCATCTTTTTTGAGGGGTAGCCGTAATAATAACTGTGAAGAAATGTGGTCCAAAACAGATGTAAGTACAATACTCTAATATATAGTGTGTGTGTGTGTGTGTGTGTGTGACTTTTGCTATGCTCTGTTGTAATGGCAATGAACTTCAAGTTTTTATCATCTAATTGATTGGTAGACTAGTTTGCAATTAACACTGAGAATTATTATAAAAGTAAAGTTGTTGGAATGAATTTTTCCTTTGCTACTATGATTAAATCTTCACTAAACTCATTTCAGTCCCATAGCGTACTTATGGAAAAAAATTCCATGATATTAATATGAACATGCATCTGAACCATCGGGCCGGTTTCATAATCGAATTGCATATGCCTCAAGTGTAGCGCGCAACTGGCCTATGCCATTCTGGTCTGTGTAGGTGTTGTAATGTATTTAGTGAAGCATCACAATTGAGGCATACTAAATCTGACTGAAACTGAACCATCATGTCTAAAATAAGTAAGCATCACTAGGTGAAAATTGGGGGAAGCATAACATATTACTTTTGCTTTCAATCAAAATAATATCGTTAATAACAATGGTTTTTATAGATATATAGCAAAATACACAAGCGAGCAGAAAGATGAAACCATCAACATGCATGAATCATTTAATAAAATAATATATATAATATATTTCTATAAGGAAAACCTCTTTTTGCTTTATGAGTTAATTGTAATATATTTGGAAGAAGGTACAGGAAAGGGGGATTGAAATAGATAAAAGGAACAAACAAAATATGGCTTTTATATTTGCATTCATTAACCATTTCCTGTGTTTGTCCTTTGTTATTCCTTTTATATTATGTTTATATCAAAGTGTCCTATCATTCTTTACAAATTTACTTTTACTCCCATTTGTGTTTTTTGGGTTCCTCTTTTATAAAGCTGCTTAGCACATTTTACACTCCCCCCCGGGATGATTTCCTATAGAACGAAATCTAAGTCAGGGGATTTGGCAGTAACAATCTATTTTCTTCAAGAGGCAGTTATTATCTCTTTGTCCAATGGCAGCAGTGTAAAGTGTGAATTGTGTTCTTTTCATCATAAAAACCATATTGTGTTTGTTCCTTATATATGTTAATATCCACCTTTCCTGTACCTTCTTTCAAGTATAATTTAATAAAATAATAACCAAGCAGGCCAGTAGATCAAATTATTGTCAAGAAAGCATTTTCTAAATATTAGTTTTATAGTAATTTGTCAGAAGGACTGATTTCTATTTGAACGTTTGATTGACCCTTATGTAACAAAGATTTGAATGAGAAGAAGGCAGATTCCATTTAAAAAATATTCAATCTAGCAATTATAAATAATAATAGTGTATTTATATAATGAGATATATTTCACAGATGGACAATGAGAGCATCATGTTCTCAACCTCCAAATCGAGTATTGCCCGGGAGAGACGGGAAATTGTTCGTCCAATGTCTCGCAAAGACATCTTCTATTCAGGAAGCGTTATCAACTTGCCAGAGTACAAGTCTCAGAAATCCTTGGCTAGCTACAGACAAAGTGTAGTGTCTCTATCTAGATATGCGCAAGAAAGACCAGATATTCCTGATGTGGAGAGGGAAGGGCGTAAGTTGGGACAGTTATTAAGTTTTACATTTTAAAAGAATAATATCAATTTTAATAGTACACTAGAATAAACTACATTATTATCAAACTCATTTTTTTTATTTGTTTATTATAATACTTTGTCCAAAAGTCAAGCTTGTTGAAGTATTGTGCTCCAAATAATTATAAAACATTTTTGAGAACCTTATGTTTGAATTTAGTTGTGGTTAAAATTTAGTATTTACAAAAAGAGATGGGTGACAGGTGTTACCGAGTTCATGTGTTATGTTTAATCCATCACTTATTGTTTCAGCTGAATGTTGTCCATGTTTTGCCTTGCCTGAATCATTTCGGTCTACTCTTGCCAATATGATGGACATGTCCCTTCTTAAGGATCCAGTCTTCATGTTAATAAGTATTAGTAACCTGTTTGGTATGATGGGACTGTACGTGCCATTCTTTTATCTCGTAGATGCTGCTATTAAGGATGTGAGTAAAGATAGTAGTATGGTGGTTCATTTATCAATAGTGATAGCAATGTCAAAATGGTTTTGACTCGGATATTAAAAAAAGGTTGAATACTTGTACACTGTGATACATTTATTTTAAGCATATATATAATCATGACTCAAGACGTGAAGAGCAATGGCTGAGGTTTAAATCTCAGCTAAGTGCACTAGGGGTGGAATTCTAGATGTAATTTATCACTTGGTTTTCCATCCTATTTCAATGATAATGTGTGTGTGTGTTCATATTGCTTAAATTAAGTTGCTAACAGCCATTTTGATAAACATACATTGTTAATTAGGTTGGGTAAACAAATGTTAAATAAACTGTTTAATTATTTGCGTAACCTATTCTTTGAAATAATATTTTAATTACTGTAATTAAAAATATTCAACTTATATTTTCAGCAAGGGTATAGAAAGCTTTTTTTTTTGGGAAGGGGGGGAGGTCTGCTAGAAAATGTTACTATACCCTTTGCCAATAAGAGTTTTTACACGTTGGGGGTGGGAGGGACACTACCCCTCCTCCCTTTATCTGTGCTCTTCCTATCTAGTATTAAAGGAGTTAAATTTAATGTTTATACACCATGCATGAAAGATTTTAATGCTAACTTTAATACTCTTAATAATATTACATGTTTTAGGGCATTGATCCTAAGTCAGCATCTTTCCTGTTGTCCATTATTGGAATCACCAACACAGTGGGCCGTGTGGTATGCGGCTATGTTGCGGATTTCCCCTGGGTTGATTCTTTACTTTTGAACAATATCTGCCTACTGGTCAGCACAATAGCTGTGGCATCCACACCATTCTGCGAGTCTTATGCCTCCTACATTGTCATGTCCATCTTCTTTGGTTTAGCTATATGTAAGTTTATATCTAGGATATGCCATATTTTTTATTTGGGTTCACACAACATAGTGTGGATACATTTTGGTGAACATATTTTTATTTACAATATTCTTTTGTTGTCATTATCAGATTATACTAATAATTATTATAGAAAAGCCAAAGGCATGGGTTTTTTTACCGAATCTGAATCTCAAATTCAAATTTTGTAAAACATTGTAAATATATAAGAATATCATCTCCCCAATTGTTATGGTTTTATTCACACTAATTGCTATATAAAATTGAAATGGTAACTAAGTGTCAACATATTTTTTTTTCCGTTCATTATAGTATTTAAACATTCATTTAAGTGCTAAATTAATGGTCTGGGTTCTGGTTGTTGAGTATGTTCTATAAAATTAAACCTTCAACATATATAATCATCATTAACATCATCTGTTTCTAACCTGTGGCCAGGTCAGTTTAGTAAAATGCCTCCTTCCTTTATCCTTTCAGCATTCTCTCCTTTAATCATGCTTCTATACTGTTATCTGCTTCTCTGATCTCTTTCTTAGTCTACCTTGTGATCATTTTCCTACAAACTTCATCTCCAGTATTCTCGTTGGTATTTTATCCTTTTCCATCTTTATTACGAAACCATAACATCACACTCTTGCTTCCTCTACTATCTCATGTACTCCAACGCCAACTATTTCCCAGATAACTTCATTCCTAATCCTGTTTCTGCTCGTGACAACTAACATGCTCCTCACAAACTTCATTCCCATGGCTTTAACTTTCCTAGTATCTGTTACATTCAATGTTCATGTTTCTGATGTGACTGGGTACGCTTTATACAGCACTTCCTTACACTTTAAGGGCACTTCTCTTCTTCATAGTCTGTCAATATATAGAACAATAACTTTAAACCCGCTTCGGTGGCTGCATGGTCTAAGGCGTCACTCTCACACTAGATCAACTGCTGATGACTGGGAGATCGGGGTTTGCTTAGTCGGGTGTACTGAGGGTGGCATTATTAAATGGTTTTCCATTCTCCCTTCATGCAAATTTGGATACACTTCCTATAAATTCAATCTTTCTCACCCCAAACACATTAGAGTAATTATTACATAGGCATATAACCTAAACTGGTAATAAGACGTGTTAAAATAAAAAATAAAAAATAGAAATCCACTTCAAAATTTGTTGATAAGAAAATTTCTCTAATCTTGAATCCATTATTATGTTGAACATTTTAATTATGGATATTCTTTAGGAAGTACCTATCCCTAACACTAACATTATGTTTTCTTTCCCATTTCAGCTGGATATATATCCCTGACTTCCATTATTCTTGTGGACCTGCTGGGGCTGGATAAACTAACCAATGCATTTGGCTTGCTCATTCTATTCCGTGGTGCGGCAGCCATCGTAGGAACACCGTTAGCAGGAGCAGTTTACGATGCAACTCAAAGCTACTCTGCATCCTTCCTAATCGCAGGGGGTTTCTTTCTCATCTCCACTGCTACCAGTTTCATGGCCCCGGGCATCAAACGTTGTATGACACCAACAATACTACCACCTTTACCTGATGCACTCACACCTATTGACGAAGATAACGAAGAAGAAATTGATGAGGAAAATCACATCATTCCAGAAATTATCGAAACCGCTGCATCACCTGTGAACCCAAATGCTCAACAAATTAAAGAAATAAAGCAAATAGAATCTGTTCTGTGAATTTATTAAAACTTGTTATTGAAAAACTATATGGGCTGCTTTAAAAACAGTTTCCATGACCAAAATGGTGATAAGAATTAGTCGAAACAAAATGATTCTTTAGCATGCTTAGCTAAAACAGCTAAAGTTAATACTCATATTTTAACTTATATGTCTATATTTTTATTTAAAAAAATTGTCAATAAAAAGAGATGGTTTGTACAAGGAAGGGTAGCCAGCACACATACTGTATAGTGCAACTGGAGTAAAAATTATGTAAATAAAACACTAAAGAAACACATTTTTAAGAATAAGTTTTGACTGTCATAAATGGCTTCTTCAGGTCAAGAGAGTAGACTGATGCTCTTGGTTGGAATGCATGAGGCAAATCAAGACAATTCAATATTATTTAGTTTTAACTTTCATAAAAGTTTTACTATGTATAAAAATCAAATAAGCACATTTAATAATGATTTTGAAAATCTCACTCGAACTTGAGTGATTCTCTAGGTAGGGCCTCCACTAGCTCTTAAAAGGAAATGTAAGAAATGCACTCCACCTTAAAGGTGTGGCTACACTTACTAAACAAACAATGACAATGGTAAATGCATAAACAACTGTTTACAGCCAAACAAAAAACATGGAAGCTTATAAAGGCTACATTCTTTACATGTTTAGTGTAGCGATGAAGCCCAACTGTTCACATATATTTACCAGCAAAAAGAACACACAAATACTACTACACTGTAACCTAATCACTAATGTTCGGGACTAATAAAGCCTATTCAAAAACTATGAACAAATATATGTTATAAACCTTGATCACTTAAGTTTTATTAGTTTTGAAAATACTGATAAAACAAACGCATCCTATTATATGTTTAAAAGTTTCACTGTCATAGTATTCTTCTTCATCAGAACGTGGTCCGGGCGACTGACCTTGCTGTGAAGTGTGAAACAGGTTCTGATAAAGAAGGAGATAAAGTAAAATTATATTTTTATGTACTTTAGTATGATGTGCTGGCTAATAAATCTTAATAAGTATGGGGAGTGAGAAAATTCAGCAGCGTTTGCCAAATGAAAGGGAGGGGGAGAAACCAGAAATGAGAAAAATCAACCACAGGCAGTATCCGTGTCAGAGGCGAGTCAGATGGTCCTTTATGCAGACCCTGTGTGACTGATAAGTGTATATATAAACACTAATTTAAAGAAAATATTTTCCAAGTACAAATGATTGTATAGTTGTTAATTTGATAGTCTTTGAGAATGTTGATAGTTTTAAATATTCTTTCTTAAATGTCATTCAAAATCTTTAAAACTAGTCGACTTATTGATGAGCTAAAAAATTGTTTTATTTATGATCTTAAATCTCAATCTTTCAATACTGCTAACTTTTTTTAATGCAGATTTTTCTTGATGAACTTTTTCCATTGTCTTAAAAAGAACAAATCAGCAAATACCTAAAAAAAACAGGAAAAAACAAACTAAATTCTTGCTAAATTTAAGATTTATTTTGCTAATATTACTATTTTATTGATTAATGGAGAAACCTGAAAAACACATAATTCCAGATGTCTTGCCAAAGTTAATCGGTCATTATTATTAGATTATTAGATATAGTTACAAATAATTTTAATCTCCGTTATTTACAGTCAAATCTCGGGAACACCCCCTTTTAAGCCAAAGTAAACTTCTGGATATGCCACTGGTACTGTGTAAATTTTTATCCCCGTACAGCGTATGCAGATAGTAGAATTCCTGGTATTACAGATGGACATGTGGTATTAAATGTTTAATTCTTGGCCAAGATGGTTTACATCACCAATGTATTATGAAACTACTATCTTCAAAAAAAACATTAATTTATTTCTGATCTTAATATTATAGAGCAATTATTACTTTTATAAAAAAAATTTAACCCAAAACAAATAAACTTAACACCATTTTGGTTAAAAAAAGAAAAATTATATTAATATTAATTTATCTCAATAAAATCGACTAATATGGAAAAAAAAACTATATAAGTTTTGCATATATTATGGTATAGGCCTATTATCATAAATATTGTAATAACAAATCAAAGAAATATATATTTATGTTAATGATTGCAGGGATATATATTATGTCCAACTAGATGTTTTATTTTCCATAGTATGGCATATTTATTTATATTAAGTATATCAAAGCTTAAATGGTTCCATTTTAGTTCTATAAGTTTCTCATGCAGTAGACCTATCATAAGCTAAATTAAAACTATTCCTTTTTTCTTCAACCAATGGCTCAATCGAAAGTGTGATGTGTTTTTATTTTATCATGTAGCCTATGGTTGGATACTTTTTTTATTTACAAATTTTTATTTTTATCCTTTTGAAGTAATTTCCATTATTCAGGAATTCATTATATTGGAATCAAATCATGGCAATATTAGATGTGATAAATTTATTTATGTTTGTTAAAGCACTTTAGAAAATAGTTGCATTCTCTTATGGATGTACTTTCTAGTGGTAAAACTAACCAATATTAGTGTATGGAAAAAAAAAAGGACTGCTTGATTACCAAGTTAATTAAAATAATATTTGTATAATTTATTGTTGAATTATTACAGTGGGTAATGAACTATCGAATAACATTATTTCAAGTATTAACACTGTGTTGTGATACCTAGACTTATAGCCTTGTTAAAAAGGAACTTCAAAAGTATTGTTAATCTTTTCCTCAATAACTGTGATAACAAATAGTTTATGAATAGCGTCGCCATGTGAGTACACACACACACACAAAAAAACAATATTTTAGTGTGTGGATCATGGGAAAGAAGACATTTTACAAGTCTATTTTGTTACTGTACAGATTTGGAAGAAGAAATAAACCCCGGGAAAAGTTTTTTTATGAAATATGATTTTTATTTTATCAAAGAGTGGACCATTGTGGCCTCGAAGATGAAGTGTTTGTAAAGTTTGGGAAGGAGAAAAAAAAAAAGTTTTTTATGGTACTATGAGTACAAGATATGTTGTGTGTTGAACTGAGTGAAAGAGTTTTATTTTAAATTTCTCAAGTTGATTTAAAACAATATAATTAAATACCAAAATAAGGTGAGACATTCATTTTAAAGAGGTGCTAAAATTGTGTAAATTAGACTTAAGTTTCTATTAATAGAAATATTTATGTGTATTGTATTTAACGAGTGTTATAATCTAAAGTATTTTAAAGCATAATTATATTAACTCTGTCATTTAGAACCATACTTTATAACTTGACTGTTAACCTTGAATCAGTGCAGTAAAATATTGAATTTATAATTGGGGGTGTGTGAGTAGGCGTTTTTAATTTTGAGCAATTTTAATAAAATCCTATTGGAAAAATAGTTTAAAATAAAATAATTTAGCACCACCTCTTAATATTCATTTGGGTTGTCCACTTATCTACTAATTACGCTAATTTGTTAGGTATAAGGAAGGTTGAATTGAGGGTAATTGTACCCGCATTTACAGAGAGAGAGAGAAATTATTTAGGAAAAAATAATCTCAGTACACCCAACCGAGATCGAACTTCAATCTCCCCATCATTATCAGTCTAGTCTATTGTGATAGTAGCGCCTTAGACCATGTGACCATCAAAGTGATTTATTTGAAATTACTTAGTAATTTATCAATATAAGTAGTTACATGAATCTAGTTAAAGTATTTTAGCTGAAAAAAAAACTTATTTAGGACAAATAACAGGAATTGCAAACTATGCTACTAATAGTATCATGTCATAAAATTTTTGTAATGAAAATTAATTGAATAGCACAATGAAACATCACACTAGTAGGCAAACGCATGAGTTTTGTCTAGTCAAGTTTGCCAGTGACAATGAAGTCAGAGTTTGATTCCTGGCTGGGTGTTTGAGATGGATTTTCCTAAATGTTTTCCCTCTCTCTTTTTATGCAAATGCCTGTACATTCCCTCTAAATAATACTGTCCTCAACCATGTACCCTGTTATTCTGAATAGGTGGATAAGCCGAATGGCTAGTAAAAGACAGTGCACAAAAAACAACAAAGAAATATACAAGGGCACAGTTTATGATGATAAATATTTATAAAATAATTAACTGCCTATAAAAACAATATAATAAATTAGAGCTGCAAGAGCATTATTATTATTTAGCACCGCGTCTTACTACCCGTTCGGGTTATACGCTTAAGTACTAATTACGCTAATGGATTAGGAATTGGGGAGGTTGAATTAAAGGAAGTGAACCCGCATTTGCGTGGAGGGAGAGTGGAAAACCATTTAGGAAAAACCACCCCCAGTTCACCCGACCGAGATTCGAACCTCGATCTCCCCGTCCTCAGCAGTCGAGCTCAACACGACTAGCGCGTTAGCCAACTACACCACCGATGCGGGTCTGCAAGAGCAGCATAATAAGTCATAAAATGCACACGCTATGACCGCGGTGAGGGGCGGTAACTACCCCAAAGAGCAGAAGGACACGATTACAGAAAATTTAATTGTAATAGGTATGACTATTAAAATCAGATGGCATATGCAGTAATGTGGGGGTACAGGACCAAAAGCACTAGCTTTGATAGACTTTATAAAATTAGTTGCCGGTAAACTGGAACTGGTGAAAAATGTTAATGTTTCTCTATAATAGAAGGTGCTCATGATGAGGATAACCAGACATTTAATGAAGATCAGGGTTACCAGAGTGAGGAGGGGAGATAAAACGAACATGCCTAAAGAAATATGACTTCATACAGGAGTGACATTAAATAGAACACAAAGAATGTAAGATTGAAATAGGAGAAGCTTGCAGATGAGGGAATGTGGGGAGTGTATTTGGAGCACTCATGTTTTTAATTACAAAACTTATAATGTGAGGGGTAGCAAAATATGATTTCTTTATGCAGTAAAAACATAAATGCTGAATTGGAAAAAGTTGAATATTGGGGGAATCACAATGAAATTGTTTCAAATATAGCAAATAGGTTTGCTTGCTTTCTTGATATTATTAAAATAAATTCCTGAATATTCAACTTAATCTGTCCACAAATAATGCACAAATAGTTAAATACACTATTTTTTCTTATATGTTGAGATATGAACTGTATATATAACATGGATAATCATTTACATAAAACAATTTTACATAGGTATGCATAACGATACAGTGTACCTTGTAAGGTTATTATTTCCTCCCACATCTGTTTGTAAAGTAATCATGTTTTCTTTTTGCTTTAACGTATTAATGACGATTTTTCTTTGAAAATAACTGTACATGGGTAATCGGCAAACCGGATAACCCAAGTATGGATAGTCAGGAGTTTATTATATCAGCCAAATTTGTGTTAGCCTCAGGTGTTACTAGCTTTTCAAGTTATACACATATATACTAATTATGCTAATGAGTTAGAGATAAGAAAAGTCAAATTTAGAGGAAGTGTACTTACTCACATTTGGATGGGGTAGTGAAAAACCATTTTTGGAAAACCACCCTTAGTACGCCCAACCGGGATTCAAACTCCGCAGTCTAGTCTAACATGAGAGTGATGCTATAGACCATGCAGCAATCGAAGCAGGTATCAACCAAATTAATTTCATTACTAACATTTAACAAAGTTTAAGGTGTTAGTAATAATTATTAATATAACTATCGTTTAAGGGTTGGATATATTCTTGAAGTAGTTCCTGCAAACAAAAGTTTTATTGAAACAAAGATCTATTATATGCATGGTAGAATAAAAATGTTAAAACTTCCTGCTTTGTCAGATTCTTTGAAAATACCCAAAAATTGTATGTGTGATATGTCTAGTTCTAATATATTTCTAAAATCTAATATAAAGTTAATAATATAGGTTGAGTGCCAACAACTCTTTTGCAAGTTTTTCCTCAGCTCTTGGATTTTTTTTAAAATGAATGAAAGTTAAAAAAAATCACATGTAACCCGCCTCAGTGGCATAGTTAGGTAATGTGCTAGTTTTTTGTTGAGCTAGACTGCCGAGGATCTAACTTCAAATCTCGCTCAGGTGGATTTTGTTTTCTTTCCTAAATGATTTTCCACTCTTCCTCCATATAAATATGGGTTCACCTTCTCTATATTCAACCTTCCCAATTCCTAACTCATTAGCATAATTAGTACTTAAGCGTATAACCCGAATAGGTAGTAAGATGTGGTGCTAAATTAAAAAAAAATCATATGTAAGAGAGGAAGATTGGGCTTTGCTCACATTGAGAGATCTGAACAATTTGATTAATTAATGTAAAATATAAAAAGTTTGTACCTGAGACCTTAGCTCAGTCAGTAGTATGTCTTCATAATGAGCTAAAGGTTCCAGGTTCAATTCACGGCATGGATGAAAAATTTATCTATACTAATATTATAAAGAGGAAAGATTTGATTTTTTGTTTGTAATGGATAAACTCAAAAACTACTTGACCGATTTTAAAAATTCCTTCACCAATATAAAGCTACATTATCAGTGAGTAACATAAGCTATATTTTATTTTGAAAATTTAATTTATTCCTCATAAAAATGACGATAGTATATTATATAGTTGTTGGAAAAAAAATTGTTGAAAGGAAAGTGGGGTTGGTGAAGGGGGCAAAGGGGTAGGGGTGAGGGAAGAGGAATGAGATGAAAATAGGAGGGAGGGGGCTATACAGTAATGGTAGGACTGTATTTTCAAAAAAAAAAATAAGTAAAAAAAGTTTTGTTTTTATATTGACATGGATGATTTGAAACTTTGTTTTACAGGATTCTTTACAAATTTTTTTACAGGGAAGGGGCTAGTCATTGATAAAATATGGTTATGCCCCTTCACATTAATAAAATAACGCCCGGAGACTGGATGTTGTGCCTGTCCTAGTCTTTGTTAGATTATGAGGCATATGAAGCTAAGAAAGGCCTAGCAAGCTGGTAGTGGAAAAATATGGTTTGAATAAAAAACTAACCCAGACCACAGGCTGGATACAGTGATCAATGTAAAAAAAACTGTAAGCTTGCCGACAATATGCAAGCACTCACACACCTCTAATTTTTATTAGTCATAACACAGATAATGTAAGCCAGTTTAACAAGTTTAGCACAAAAATTTACATACTTGCCAGTAAATATGAAGATACAAGCATTGAAAGCTATAATTAAACAAGACTATGTATTTATAATTTTGTTAGTACCTAATGTAAAATAAAAAAATATTTGAAAGGAATGTTATAAATATATAGTAAAAAAAGTTTTTAAGAATTATTTCACATTCACAATATTTTACCTTCAAGTCAAGTTGCATGTCTTTAACATTTTCAAGCTAACATAATGATATATATATATATATATATATATATATATATTTATTTAAATTTATATGAAAACAATAAAACAAGTTCTCTCAACATCTGTCATAAAAGTTACAGTTTAATAATTACGCATTGACTGGTTGTCACGTATAGAGGCAAAACATTAAATGTTTGCTTCTTTGATAATCTCTAATATCAAAACAAGCTATCTGCATTGTCTTAAATCTCTAAATTAAACCCATGGGGCGGGCACTTGTAGGACTTGCTGCTCCCATAATCTAGTTTGAGGCACTAGCGCTAGGTGCAGATTGCAATGACGTCACAAAGGAATGAACTAGGGTTGGCGCCAGGCTGTCTTTAGTTACAGGCCAGAGTGCTGAATGTGGCAATTCCGATTGTAATGACGTATTGGGGCTTGGCAATCCGCTGGTTCTTACTGGAGAATTGTGTGAATATTTACAGTTTTCTTAATTTAAAACTGATGAGTCCATATAAACAATACTGACCGTTAATCTAAACATGTTTTACCATTAAACAAAAATACTTCAAAAGTTTATAAATACAACAAATAAACATTTAAATAATAATTTTAAAATAAACTCACTAGGTAAGAATTGTGTACCTTAAATAAACTTGATTAGAATATTATAATGAAACTTACAAAAGGTCACTGGCTCGAAGTCTAGAAATAGCATTTATTGTTACACTAATCCAAAGATCCCAGGTTCAATTCCCATGCCCAAATGTTGCTCTTTAGCAAATATTTTAATAAAATTAAGAGTATTATTTATGTAATTTCTTTGAACACATACCAGCCTTGGAATATATAATTTTGAAACATTAGGTACTTTGGTAAAGTGTTTAACTTACCTTTTAATTCTGAACAAGAATTTTCACTATAAAGTTTATATTTCCTAGCTTGATGTAGTTGATAAAAAGTATCTTTCCAAGCGTTGAAGAAACCAAAGAAAATATTTCCCATAAGGAATTACTGCAGAAACAATTATAGAAAATTCTCTCATTTTGAATCCTTACAAATGTATTTATAGGCCAAACCCAGAATAAGTTTTTTTTTTATCACCGCGTCTTATTACCCGTTTGAACTATACGCTTATGTAGGGGCCTACTAATTAGGCCTATGCTAGTGATTTTAGGAATGAAGTATATTTATATTATTATTATTATTATTAGCACCGCGTCTTACTACCCTTTCGGGTTATACGCACTTACGCTAATGGGTGATTGTGAGATGAAATGAAGGACCTACAGTTTAACGTGGAATCCGAACCACGGTGGAGGCCTGGCATTCCCCACATTCACAAGATTTATTGTCAGAGGTGAAGTAAGGGTTTGGTAATAAGTATATTAATTTTATAGAAAGTGTGTCCGCATATATGTGAAGGGAGAGTGAAAAGAAATTTTGGAAATAATACATTCATTACACCCAACCGAGATTCGAACCTTGATCTTCCATACTGCAGTCTAGTCTACTGCGAGAATAGTGCCTTAGATCATACGGCCACCAAAGCGGATGCACAGGAAAAGTTGCATCTGGTTTTTGTGCTGAAGAAACGTATTTTCAAACTTTTCTGTATTCCAGCCTGTGAATAAAGATGGCTGTGGTCGACGTGAAGTACATAGAAAAGTAAGTGTGAAGTCTATGCAAAATTTGCCATTACTGTTTTTTTTTTAGCAATTTGTCGTTTATTTTAAAGGAGTTAAGCTAGATTCTCTATTTTTTTTATTTTAATAACGTAGTTCATTTATAAAACAATGGATTTAATTACATTTGATTGAAATTGATATAAGAATTGATTAACATTTCGCAATAGAAAATGCGTTGTATTCCAAGTGTAACGTCCCACCTCGAATCTTTTAGTTCGTAGCACTAACGCTGCGAGCGCTAACGATCTGGTTTCACTTGCCAACATTAGATTAACATTTATATACTTAAGGTGTAGCAGAATAGAAGACCAAATTTCTTTTTGGGTCTTATCTTCCTTCTCGAACTGAGTACCTGCTTGAGGAGAGTAAATGCCCCCATCACTCGTTTACTTTTCCTACCCTAGCGTGTGTCACTCTTTTGGTCGATTGGTTTTCTGTATTCTGAAATACAAACAGAGCAGAGACCAGTCGGCCACCTCTACCTGAAATTTTAGGCTCACAAAGGGTTTGACTAAAGATTAAATTGAATAAGATTTGTTCTTATGTATAATAATAAAAGGAAGTGTTTGCCTGTGTGCGTTTGGTTGTTTGTTTGTGTGCGATGCTCAGCCAAATCTACGGCATGCAAAGATCTAAAATTTTTAACAAAGGTGGATGGAATGAGGTCCGAATGCACCCTGGAACAGGATTTTTAAATTTATAATTAGCTTCTTAGTTAGCCTATTTTTAACAAATTTTGAAGAATCATGGGCAACGCCGTGTGGGATTGTTAGTTTATAATATACACTACTTAGAAAACTGCTTTATTTTTCCAATAAGTTGAAACTGTTTTAAATCTGCGTTTGATGAAACCATAATTATTTTATGCCTATTGCTTATTGCTTATTGCTATGTTGTCAGACCCTCCTTACCCCTTCCTACGACTGGTCACCCCCCACGAGCTGTCTCGGGCCCTGGCGAGGCTCAAAACCTCGTCCACCCCGGGGCTCGACCGGGTTTCCCCCCTTCTCCTTACTCACCTACCCCGCAAGGCGTTCGTGCTTCTCCTCCGTATACTCAACGCCGTCCTGACGCTGCTCTACTTTCCAGATCAGTGGAAGGCGGCGTACGTCGTTCCGATCCACAAGCCGGTGAAGCCCCCCGCCTACCCGGCGTCCTACAGACCCATCTCCCTCCTTTCTTGCGTCGGCAAGGTGGCGGAGAGAATGATCCTGGCTAGGTTGGAGGCCTAGCTGGAGGTGAACCCCCTCCTGCCGGATCACCAATTCGGCTTTCGGAAGGGCCTGTCGACGACCCACGCGGTTGCCAAGGTAATGGACCTGGTGACCGGCGCGTTCAACACCGGGGCCCGGACGGGCTTCGTCATGTTGGACGTCAAAGGGGCGTTCTACAGCGTCAGCAACCGTGGGCTTCTCACCGCTCTCGCCGGGGCAGGTATCCCACCTCCGATCCTCCGTCTCCTCGATTCCTTCTTCACCGACCGCTCCTTCAGAGTGGGAGTCAAGGGAGCCCTTTCCTCCCCCCGACCGGTTCGGGCAGGGGTCCCACAGAGCTCCTGCCTTTCACCGATCCTGTATTCCCTGTTCGTGCGGGACATGCCCGTCTCGCACGGTACAGCTCTCTTCCAGTTCACTGACGACACCGCTATCCTGGTGCAGTCAGCGCACGCTAAGGTGGTCTGGGCCAGACTTACCTTCGCGTTGCGGGGGCTGTTGGCCTACCTTCATACTCGGTCCCTAGCTATCCAATCCCAAAAGACGCAAGCTATTATGTTCACACGTCGGGTAACGGGCCCCCTGCAGCCACTTCGTGTGGAGGGTACCGTGGTCCAGTGGTCGCCGACAGTCCGGTGGCTGGGAGTGACCCGGGATGTGAAATGCAGTTGGGACCCACACCTGCGTTCGGCGGAGGGTAGGGCCAGGGGCGTCATGTTGAAGCTGGCTCCACTTTTGCGCCCGGTCAGTCCGTTGAAATACGGTCACAAGATCAGACTTTTCCTGCTCTGTGTGATGTCCATCCTTCTCTAATCCGCTCTTGTATTTTCCTATCTACCTGGATACAGATACAACCATTTCCGTTCTGTATACCACCGGTCCCTTCACTTGATCCTCGGGGCTCCGCCCCGCGTCCCAAACCACGTTCTCCTGACCATGTCAGGCCTCCCATCCTTGGACAGCCGTATCCGTGGGCTGGTGGAGAGATTTTTTACTAGGGCGCGAGCCAGCTCCAACATGATCGTCCGGGGCATCGCACCGAATCAGGGACGGCGTAGTGAATACCCGTGTCGACGACGGCAGGTGACCTCGGAGTCGAATCTGGGGAGTCGTGCCCCCCTTCTAGTCGTGTGCGACTGGGAGGGGAGGCCAGATAGCGGGCGATGCCGGCCAGTAGGCCGAGTTAGGAGAGATTGGGTGGGTTGATGGGGGAGCATAGTGATGTGTAGTGAAGTGCACCTGTCAACCGGTCAACCATGACCAACCAGGTCATATGTGCTGTGTGGGGGGGAACACAAAAACCCCCGTAATATAGGAATTGTGCCCTATTTGGGGATTTAAATAAACTGAAAAAACTTTTATTTTATTAACGTTATTAATGTTGTTTTTTGAGAACCCCAAAGGGGTTGGGAAAAATTATTATTGTTCAATTATGTGTTTTTTGTATAATGTTTGTAAATAGAGGTTAAGTGAGATGAATAAAATCCTAAAGAAAGAAAGGTGGAAAAGTATTTACACAATATTATTTTATATCCTTGTGAATAACAAGTTTGTGAAGCATGGGTCGATGGAAGAAAGGACGCACAAAGATACTCAAAGATAAAATTGTTTAATTAACTGCTTGTCGTAAAGAGTAAGTTTTTTTTAATGGTATGCATATTACTAGCGCTTAGGCTATCTTTATCTACTAATTTAAGTACAACGGATGAGTAGCTATACTATTTATTTACTGTAGAAATAATATCAAAATTAAGATACAAATAAATATTTATATATAACAATGTTTTATATATAACAGTGTTTTTTTTTTAAAAAAGCACTTAGCGGAAGGTGAATGTTACTAACAGTCTGTTAAGCACTTTAGTATGTTCAAAATCTCTTGTGCCTTGGCCAAGTTCGTACAACGCTAACACTAAGTAGATTCAACTCTACGATGGAATCGAACTAGCAAAGTTACTAGAGCTGATTAATTTACGCACTCAGTGCTCAGTCATAGCGCTTTAGCAATCTTGACCACGTCATGGAGCCAATGCTAAGAAGAATATATTTAAAACCATTAAAGTTAATGAACTTTTGTGTTCCCTATGCCACAAAGTAAGTAAGTAAGTAGTTGATACCCGACCGCCTCTGTGGTATAGTGGTCAGATTTACCGGTTTCTGATCCCGAAGTCCCTGGTTCAATTCCCAGTGCTTCCAATTCTGTATATGAAGCAGTGGGTCTGAAACTGAACCACAATCAACCTCGTGAGGACAAATGAGGAGGTACTTTAATGAATAAGTAGCGCTTCAGTTTATAAAACAGAGATAGAAGGCTGGAGGGCTCGTTGTGCTGACCACATGGCACCCTAAATCCGAAAATGTTGGCACTATCTTCGCCAACATACTGCAGCCTCTTGATTGGTATAGCCTGCTTGCAGGCTTACACCATGGAGATATTACTAAAGTTAAAATTTACCAATAGGATAAAAGATGGTTCCCAAAAACATTTATTTCTGGAAAATTGTGTAAATCCTAGAGATGTTTGAAAACTGTAAACACCGTATTGAATAACAGATACCCACTTCAGTGGCCGAGTGGTCTAAGGCGTCACTCCAGTGTTAAATTGGCCTGATGATAGTGGAGCGCTTGGGGTTCAAATCCTGGTCGGGTCTACTGAGTGTTGTTTTTCCTAAATTGTTTCCACATCTCCTTACATAAAAATACTGATAGATAACCTCTCAAATGATTCCTTCCTCATTACTAACCAATTAGATTATCATATATGTGTAAAACATGAACAGGTAGTATGACGCGGTGCTATCAGTAATAAAAATAAAAGATATATTTATTGTCAAAATTTTTCTAGTCTTTGAAATGAAAATGCTTTTTTAAATATTTTATTGCCTCTTTAGCCTTTAAAATTTAAAAATTAATCAAAGTACAGTGGCTAAATTTAGCATATTAAATTTGAGTTATTTTTTATTTTACCTGCCTACTAATAAACGCAAATAAATGGCACGACAAAATCGTAGGCTATATACGCTCTCTCGTATAAGTTATTATAGTTAGTGTCAAAATCTTCAAAAATTAGTTATCTCTAATTTTACCTTAAATATGTTTTTCTCTGAAAAATAAGTATACAGTATTATTTATCATTACCTTCCCCAAATGTTTATTTGAAAAAAATAGTTCAAGACTTTTTTAAAAAGGTGATTTATAAAGCAATGACCTGAGCTCGTTTCTACTCTGCTCCTCTGCTCAATAATATGACCCGGATGTTAGGCTTTGTATCTATGGCCCATAGTTTTTATTACAAGAGGGCCTTCCTTAAATTATGTATAGCTTTTTTACATGATTTTAGATCCTCTCTCCCTCACGTAGGTGACCGGAAGAATTTCCGTAAGCTCCCTCCCACCTCTCTAGCTTACGTAATTTTTAAAGATTTGGTAAGTCATGTTATTTTAATCGTTTAGTTATTTTTAGACTTTAAGATTGGTAATATCCCACTTTAGTGGCCACATGGTCTAAGGCGTCACTATCACAATAGACTAGTTTGCGGATGACTGGGAGATCTTGATTCAATCAAGATCGGGCGATATTTCCTAAATATTTTCCCTCTTTTTCTCCTCGTGAGTGCGGTTACTCTTCCTCTAAATTGAAACGTATTCATCCCTAACCCATTGGCATAATTAATTCATAACTAGACATGCATAATTAATTAAGGAAATGTACCCACATTTGCGTGGATGAATAGAATGAAATTATTTAATAAGATCTCCATAAAATACCCTCAGCAGGGATTTGAACCCTCAGGCAGAAGCGTCTAGCTGGCTGGGATGGATAAGCTATTTTTTCTGCTTGAGAGTATGATTGTATCTTGACGTTTTATCTCCCCACGTTTAGTCCAACTTGGTCACCTACACACTTCACAGTCCAACACTACACGTCTTATCTTTATCATTTCTAGGAAAAGTTTGATTGCGGCCTTGACTAATTACCGGTCAGCCAGCCTTTCAATTATTTAAACAAACCAGTAATGTTGCCAGCCTGATGTTTGGAAATCACCAGTTTTTATAACGTTAGCTACGCTATCTATTTTTATGGCTGAAAGCTTAACACACCGCTGGAGAGGACAGGCAGAGCCTTTTTACTTACCCTTTTCTATGATTAAAACCCTGCACTGGTAATAAGATAAACAACAGCTGTTGGGATTTTAGTATTTTTGTTGGTATAGATGTAACATAGATCTAATTAAATACATCTTTTTGTATTTATGAGAATTGAGTTTTAAAAAGCATACTTTAATATGTGATTATGTTAAGAGATTTAGATTGAGTAAATTTTTACATTTAAAGAATAACTTTTTACTTTAAATAGGTGAGTACTATATATTTGTTATTATGTTGTGTTATTTGATATATAATTTATTTTTCAAATCCCTCTTAATATTTTGTATGAATGATTAAGTACCACAACAATATTTAATATTTGATTAAAAATTTAGTCTACTTAGGTCGAAGGTTATCAAACTATAGCTTAAATGCATTTAAAAAACTTAGAAAATCATTAAATTTATATTAGGCTCATTCCATATTAAATCAAAAGCAAAAATAACATTTTCACCCGACCATTTAGATTTTATTGAAACTAGGTATATTTGTACTAAATATCGATATAAACAAACTTTTTTTTTCAGTAAGGCCCTACCATCACACTTACAAAAATGCGAGGAATCCAATAATATAAAATTCAAGAATAGGCTATTAAAAAAACTTTGCTTATTGAACAATTCACAACCAATTTCACCTGAGAATCGAGCCCCGATCTCCCCGTTTTCAGCAGGCCAGTCTAACACGAGAGTGACGCCTTGTACCATTTGGCCATTGAACCAGGCTGTAAATGTAAATTGATGTTACTATTTTCATGGGATGAAAAAATATTACCTAAGTTTTTACAAGCAAATAAGAATATTCTCTCTATGTAACGAGTAGGCTAGAAACCTAAAAAAATAACAGGTCTAGGACAGGGATGCAGAATATGTTCAGAGATCCAATATTTCCCCATAACATAAAATTTTCAATAAAAAAATCCCCAAAACTATAGCACTAAGAATAAAACATTGAATTTTTTATAGATGCTGAAGGGAATAAGGATTATTACCTACTAAATAGTTTGGAAAATTCAAATTCAAACATATTTTTAATCCTAGTTATTTTTATAGTACCTACCTTATAAAAACTTAAGTTTTTTCCCATCTCCTTGTGTGCTTTGCATATTGTTATTAATATTTCATTGCTACCAGTAAGCTTACCGGTACCAACATTTAATTTTACACCTTGAGAGTAAGAGGCAATGAATGGAGTGTAATTCTGTGAGGCTTTGGTTTAATTGTTGATTTTCATAGATTTTTCATTTTTTCATAGAAATGCCACTACTGCAAGATCTATCATTATCAACCACACTATGGTAAATAATATCGCTATTTACGAATATGAGTTTTTCCTATATCACACAATTTACGTTTTACAAAAAGTGCAATACTCCCTTGACCCTTACTTCTAGGTTTTTCTTGGGGATGTATTTTGATACGTGATATCGGAGTTTATCACATCTGCCACACCATTCATAATAAGCACAGTTAACATAATAAACGTTTGTTTCACTAAACCATATATTTTTTTATAATTATTTATCTATTGTATAATGTATAAACCCTAATAGGTCCACTAAATACAACAATTTCATGGCTACACAATTATTACAATATACATGTGACAAATTTAAATAAAATCTGTAAACATCGTTGTGTAATTAGGCCATGATATAAGGCTGATTGAATTCAAACTAAAACAAAACATCGCTCACCCTTCCCTACCCTCCACCGCCTGCCTGGGCTACCAAACACCCGCGGTAGGGTAGGTGACTGAAGACTCATCACTCGATCACGCCTTTAGCCAGGTTGAATTATTAGATATTTCCTTTGCCCCTTATCTCAACCTCTGACTTCTTATATAGAACTCTGACACATTATCTTAGCCCCTAGACACCGCAACTCTTTGTGCTTACACTGACACTGTCTCACTATGGCACATACTGATAGTGTCAGCGTTGAGTGTCATCAGCCTTAGTTTTTCATACAAATGAAACTACCATATCAGAACCAGAATGTACTAAAAACATCAACAAAATTTTTGGACTTTTTCCTGCCCCAAATTTCCCAGGTCTGCTTTAATTTCCCCCGAACCTTGTTTGCGCGTTCGGACATATTCTGCATTCCTGGTCTAAGAAAGGTAAAAAGGGTGTAACCATCTTGCTTTAAAAAATTTAGGTTAGGTTATTTTTGGTCCTCTAGCTTAAAATACACTTTCTTACCCAGTGTTGTACCTGACCCTAACTGTATTGTAAATGGTTTAAATAATAATTTTTCCTTAAGTTTTGTACACAGTGTGAATATTTTACAAATAGGTCAAGTGGGGTAACCAGGATGAACTATAAATTATTGCAATCATTGGCCATAAGCCTAACTTCTCTTTGATTGAAAGTATAATACAGCTATCAGAAACAAATTGGTCATCTGGCGGAACCATCGAAAAAAGCATGTAATGATACAAGCCAAAGAGTGTCACCACAACCTTGAGTAATATGATATCAATAACCATTGATTGAATTTAATTATTGATAATCTCTTCTATAAGTGCTGAGTAAAAAGGCGTCTGAGAAACAAAATATACTCTGTAAGTTATGGTAGTATTTTATGCTGACATATGAATTTATTTATTCTTAGTTTACATTATAGATGTAATTTAATCACTAGTCTTTGTTAGCTGTTCTAAAAATGATTATAGATATTGAAATATGTCATACTCATTGATATCTTTAAAATGGGTTAATACTGTTTTGAGGTTTTCTTCTTTCTTTGAAATGTTTCAGTGATTCAAAGGTTAATCTGACTGTTCCAATTGAAGTGAAGGAGATTTGTCATTTAACATTTAGAAGCTATGCACACACCTATTAATAATGTTTAATTTTCTATACACATTCGAACAGGCTTAACCAAACACATTATACAATACATAGCTGTAAATTATAATATCAAAATCTATCATTTTTATTTATCAGTATTTTTTTTTCTAGTAGACGACCAAAATGCCTTGTTGGTATTATGAAAAGAAAGAGTTGCGGAACACACCATCGATCCAAGATGGAATTGATTATGATGCTGAGTGCAGATACCGTAAAGAGGGGGCAAGATTTATTATTGACACTGGAACAAAAATGGATCTTGGCTACAACACAATGGCAACTGGTGTTGTTTACTTTCATCGTTTCTATATGTTTCACTCATTTCGCAGCTTTCCAAGATATGTGAGTTTATTTGGAACATTTTGTTCTGAACTATCTGATAAATTACCTGTATTTTTTTAGCTAAGATTGAAATCATTCATATGTGTGTGTATTTACCTTTTCCTAGACAATTAGCTATCAGCTCCTCGTTTCTTGGTAAACAATTTTTTTTAATACATCCAATGAAATGAAAATACTAGACTTAAAAATATACAGTACAAATTCCTTACACTTCTTATGTTTACTAGCCAGTCTCGTACCTAGTCGAATCGTCTTTCTTGATTTAAAGTTCTTTGTTCCTCGGCAGTCAGTCTCTTAATGGTAAAGTCATGAGCTCCTTCTCATTGGAGTGTTATTACACAGGGTGCGGGTGGGAAAATAGGATCCGCCTATAGCTGGTTGATTAATTTAGGAATTAAATATAGAATGATGTGACTTTCTGTATTTTGGATCAATTAATCCAAATAAGAATGACACACATGAAGTCTGGCGTCCAACCATATAAAGGGCTCAGACTTTTCACATCATACAGATTTTTAAAAACACATTATGAAACTTAAATACATCTTCATACATTAAATTACTTAAAAGCAAGGCCATAGAAATCACCTTTTATTCTAAAACCCCCGTCTTTAGTTCACGAGTTAAGAAGATCCTCGAGCTTGACTCTAAACATCTCGTCCACCCTTTGTCTAACTAGACATTATCGGTGGGGAAGTGGCGACCTCCCAATAAACACACAATTTCCTTTTCCCAGAAGTTTATCTTCTTGGCGCTGAATAACTGGCATTTGCGCTAAATTTCCCCTATTTCATGTTATTATTCCCACCTTACTTGAGTCTACCATATAAATGATATAAAAATAGTCCTTAACTTTCAGGTAATATTAAAAATATTTATAAAAATAATAAATTAACTCTTAACAACAAAAGCTTTTTATGAATTGAAAATACTTGTTTGAAAAGTTAATAGCCTAGCCTAAAAATAAAGTTGATGAATTGAAATTTCCAAGATAGTTATGTTTCTTACAACTTTGATTATAATTTAGGCTACTTAAAATCATAAACTAATCCAACACTTTATTATATAACAATATAAAGTAGGAACCTACTACCATGTATAGACTAGAATTAGGGCTAAAATAGATAATAATTTGAGACTTGATGAAGCCTTTGAAGAATATAATATGCCTAGCTTTTGGAATGAAATGATGATGAGGATGATAACTGAAATCGTATGAAAGAGAGAATGAGGATGACGAACAAACAGGAGAGGGCACTTTGGAAGTAGAGAAATACTTTGCAGATTTTTTATGAAATCACACGGTATCTTGGTCGCATAACTTCTTTGAATGAAGACACCTACACTGTTAAATTAATAGGCAATGGACCTTTTACTCTTAAAAGATCTGATTTTGTCAGAATTATGAGTCTTTACTCTGCAAAGAAAAAGGAACTTACTTCTAAAAGTTACAATTAGGTTTTGTTTTTTGCTAAGCAATTCAATGAGATGTGTCTGATATTAATTCAATTGGTTTATGGTTTTTTATATATATAAATAAATCATATGTTCGAAGTATGTCTAAATGATTTTTTTTGTTATGTGTAATAAACATGCATTAAAACTTTGAGGTCAACTGCTGTTTATTAATTTGTAATCACACTGTAAAACAAAAACTAGCCTACCAAAAAATCTGAAAAAATCTGGATAATAACATACACCTCAACGATGTATCTTATTCCTTCATTGATTTTTACAGGTTTACAGGTCCTATATCTTATTACACTCACTGGGGTAATAAGACACACATTTTTCTTTAAAAAAAAAAAGTTTTTTTTTACCCTCTGCTAGTTGAGAAGAATGAGATGATATTTTTTTAGTGAAGACCCTCAAGTGAAAAGTATCAGAAAAAATAATCATGGGTCCAGGCTCAAAACTGTCTTGTGTATTAATGTAGTATGTTTCTTACTACCCCATCCTCACCTAGGCCATGAAATATGTGATTAAATGCTGTAAACAAATGTGTGAAAAAGATAATCATTAAGAGTTTTAAGAATAAAAGAGCGTGTATAACTAACTCGGTGTATGGATGTTGTTTAAGCAAAGGGAGTATGCAAGGATAGGGAAGTGTGGAGAAAGTTTGTGAGGATGGATTAGGTACATAGTTGTTTTTTGAGCTATATGCACAATTCCTTGCCTACCCCACAAGGGAACGGTGTGATTAGGGATGTATGTATGTGTATTCTTAATAAGCCATTTTAAATATAGTCTTGAAACAAACAAGCCTTTGAAAAAAGCATTCAATGTTTAACCTGCTATATTTCATCCAGATATTTTAAGTTATTTATCATGTTATATTGTCTTGATTAAATTTGTTTCTAAGGTGACTGCCTGTTGTTGCCTGCTTCTTGCTGGAAAAGTTGAAGAGACACCAAAGAAATGTAAAGATATAATTAAAACTGCACGTTTATTGTTAACGGATCAAAAATTTGCAACATTTGGAGATGACCCAAAGGTACTGTACACTGTATTTAAAATATATATTGTACTGTTATTTAACTCATTTATTACATGGTTCTATATTATTGTTTAACTCGTGTAATTTTGTTTGATTATTAGTTTTTTTAATGGTATAATAGTGCTTGGTTAATGCTGTTAACAATTCATCACTATGAAACAAGAGATTATTTAATAAACTACGAGTATCATGGGTGCTCTATAGTAAAATGGGGACGAAAACATAGAATGATTTTAATAAGTTTCTCAATTTCAAATCCATTATTCTCAGTGTGGATGGATATCACAATTTATCAGTAACACATAGTTTGTAAACATTCTGGGACGAACCAGTATAGTTGGCAGGTTCTGGAGTACACCTCATAAAGGGAATAAAAAACATAACTGGTAAGTAAAAACTTTAATTCAACACTTTCACTCTTGACTTATATCAATTTTTAAACAACTTTTTTGGCCCCATTCCCTAACTATCCTAGTCCCTCCATTTTTAACTACCACCAGGCCCTGGGCTTATGTGTTTGGCACTCTTGGCAAAGATATCTCAAGACGCTTCACCTTGTAATTTTTATAAGATTGTCTAACTATTAGTAGAGCTATGTTTTATAATTAGCTAACATTTCAATTATTTTGATTATTCATTACTAGACGCTATATTTAGGGCCATAGTAAATAAAAACAACATATTTTGTTTGTTTGTTTTATAAGTCTTATTTATTTGTGAACATCACTATATACATTTAGATAAACACAACACACAATATAAAAAAAACTGCAAATACCAGCTCCACAAGGCTCTCGTATGATGAGCACTGTAAACACTTAGAAGTAGTCAATGAGGTTGGATTTGAAGTAAAAAGATTCTATTTTTGACACTTTTCTTAATAGTTCAACTTCACCGTTGTGTTTTGTAGCAGTACGCTTTTTTTTTTTTTTAACTCGGTACTACTTAATTTCCTACTCACATTTAAAGACTAAAAATTGGAAACGAGTCACTTAAAAAACACATAGAATCACTTAAAAGAAGTTATGTATGGAAACACTTGACAGTGAGGGTGAGAATAAAACCTCAACATTGAGGATAAAATGCTAAGGCAGACGAGAATTAAAGTAACTAAGAATTGTGGGTGACTGGATAACAAGAACAAGAATAAATGCAACAAAAATAATAGTGTAATTTTGTCACTTTTTAATTATTGTAGAGTGTATAAGCTGGGGCCTGACTACCACTATTTTCTAACTTATATTGGGTGTTATTATATTATTTTAGCCTCGCATCGCACTACCGGTTTGGGCTATACACCTAAATAATGATTACACAAATTGGGTTAGGGATGAGTAAGGCTAAATTTAGAGAAAGTGTACCCACAATTGCATGGAGGGAAAGTATAAAACTATTTGGGATAAATCACCCTATCTATACACCCAACCCAGTGTAAAACTTCGATACCCATCATCAGAAGTCCAGTCCATTGCAAGATTGCTTAGACCATGCAGGAACTATAATGGGTGTTAATTTTTTTTAAGTTAATATGCAAACTTTATATACATTCTAATCTAAATGCTTTTTTTTTTAAGATGAATTCTTAAACGGTTTTAGATTAATTGATCAACTTGCTAGTAACAATTATGTGTTATTTGCAGGAAGAGGTTATGACTTTGGAAAGGATTCTTCTGCAAACAATTAAGTTTGATTTACAGGTGGAACACCCATATAGCTATCTCCTGAAATATGCAAAGTGTTTGAAAGGTGGGTTTTACACAGCAGTTGTAAATTCAATCATTATAAACTTGTCCAAACCTAAATTTAATCAAATATTTGGCTTGAATTCTCAAGCTTGCTCTATTGGGTGGGTCGAGAACTATATTAAAGTTTCCATTTCGTGGTTTTTATGTAAAGATGGTGTTTAACTATTAACTAGTGTTATGCGAGACTTGAAAATATCTCGATTGAGAAGAGATACAAATATTTCAATCTCATCTCGAAAATTATAAACGAATCTTGAATTAAATTTTAACATTATAAATTGCTAAATTACAAAATTAAATTATAAATTGTATTCACTATAAATTGTATTCACTGAAACTATCACTATTTTATTAATCACATTTAAAATGTGTATGAATTATATCTTATGTGTTTAGATGAGTTGCAATAATTCAAAGCAAGTGGCAGCCCCAAATGTCAAAAGGAACTTTAGCACTTTAAACTATATATGTATTTAATAAACATATTCTACATTTTTGTACTTTCAAGGAAGCGTTCTCATCTTGTTATCGTGTGTCGATATTTGTTATATTCTTGTCTCAAATTCATCTCAAATTGAAAACAGTGGTTCTCGCACCTCCCTACTAATAACATAAAGAATTAACATGTAGTTAAGCATCACTATTCCATCATCATTGAAAAAGCGCATACATTCTAAATGTCAAGTTTGCCACTGACTGGAAGTTTCAAGTTAAAATCACAATAAGTTATTGAGGGTGTTTTTACCTAATTGATGGTTTAATATTTTCTGTTCATGCAAATGAAAGTACATTTTATCAAATTCTACCTTTCTCATCCCAACAAATTCTAGATTAAATTAATGTAATACCTTTTTATAAGCTGTAAAACCAAAAATCCATAAAAAAATACTTCAAATTTACTTTGATGCCTAGTTATTTCAAGTAGTCTAAGTTAAATACATTTAAAGATTTGTTTTAATTTAAATTTTGTCACTAAATACTTTTTTTATCATTGTTTTAGGAGACAAAGCTAAACTCCAGAAGATGGTTCAAATGGCATGGACATTTGTAAATGATAGGTAAATAAAAAATAAAATAGCAAATGTAAAAGAGCAGCAAATCATACCAAAGCAGAAAAGCTAAGCTCTGATATTTATTTAAAAAAATTAGTACAGTAGAGTCTCGGGAACTCGACCTAATGTGGACTGAGATGGTGTTGAGTTTTATGAATAAACTTGCATAAGATGTATGTTTACTAAACAAGAATGAATCACAGTACAGTATTGAATATTACAGGTAAACATTTTAGAAAAAATTCTAAAAATGGTTCAAAGTAAGGAGTAGATATAATAAGATTTTTTTTTTAATTTGTAAAAATCTTGTTTTATTCAAAATATGAAATATAATAATCTAAAATCTAAGAACAAAATTTATCCACATCAAAATAAAAATATCCGAGAGCGCCGACTTATTTTAGATACTCCGTGCCAGTTATCTATCGTGACAGCCATCTTGCAGCTAGGTCGGGCGCTTACGTTTAGAAGGAAGTGGGGAAGGGAGAAAGAGCGGGCTACAGACGATCTAACTTGTTGGCCCGACCAAATCCGGTGTTATTTATTTTAAAGAACACACGTCATGCCGGTGGTTTAATGGTTGAATGCCTGACAACTGTCACAGTGAGGAAAACATAAATAATAATAATATTTAGCGCCGCGTCTTGCTACCCGTTCGGGTTATACACTTTAAGTACTAATCACGTTAATGATTTAGGAATTGGGAAGGTTTAATTAGAGGAAGTGAACCCGCATTTGTGTGGAGGGAGAGTGGAAAACCATTTAGGAACACCCCCCTCCCAGTTCACCCGACCGAGATTCGAACCTCGATCTCCCCGTCCTCAACAGTGAGCTCAACACGACTAGCGCGTTAGCTCACTACGCCACAGAGGCGGGTGAAAACATAAATGAATAGCACAATTTGTCCTAATCAAAACTTGACAAACTATTATTGCATTGAGTAAGAGACATTTCTAGTTACAAAGTCTGACTTAGACAGCTATAGTTGGATGAGTCCATTATTTGGATCTGGGCTGTGGGTGGGCCATCAGTCAATATCGCATTGCCTTTGTTTCTTTCAGTCAGCTTTAACATGTGGTAGCAAAACTTCTACTTCAATTTAATAAATTTGTTTATAGTGTAAATAATATATGTGTTATATATTATTCTTACTTTATTATATGGACTGTTTAAAATTACCTGAATATCTTGTTTTACTGTTATTGTGTGGTTAATACGTTATCCTAGTTAATTTACAAGACAGAAGATTGAAAATTAAATCATTTTGGAAATATACACGAACTGATGATAAGAATTTTGTTTTAGCATAAATGTATAGAATTATTTACTTTAAAAAATTAATGTAAAGATAAAAGCTGTTTATAAGGACTCACCAAATGAAGTATATTAAATAATGGAATGTTATTTCTTATGTGTTTAAAAGTAGGCCCATAATAATTCACAGTTAAACTAGTGATGGCCATAATCTAAAAATTTCAATTATCGGATAATCATTCAATTATTTCTCAAATAATCAAATTAACCATTCGAATGATTTTGAGTAGTAGTAAGTAAAAATAAATACTTTTTCGTAAACATAAAAGAAATAAGAACATATTTTCCTTAGTGATTGAAAGTGCAAAAAAAATTTGACACTTAACATTTTCAGAATATAAACTCTGAAATTCATCCATTATCATAGATTAAAAGGTGAGATTTTAATTTAAACTTAGAAGCTTTCCTTGCCCCCTACTCTCTTTTTATTAGAATAGTCTCCTAAAAACTACTGTAGGATTGGAAAAAAACAAACAAATAGTTTCATTATTGCACCAAATTAATATACTTAAAACTCGGGGAGCCTATTAAAAAAAAGTGCTAAAAAGCACAACAGAAAAATATAAAACTAGTAGGTAGCTTATAGACTAGAAAAATTTATTTTAAGCCATTTAAAACACATCCACACCATTTTTTTGTTTGTGTTTAGGTGTGTGTAGAAAAATTAAATGTTTATTCATTTTATTGAACATCTCTCTCATCCTGATATAATTGTATAGGATCATATTTATTTATTTACAGTACATAAGGTGTTTTAGCTGTAATTTATTTCTGACTGAATCCTCGATCCTGGCACAGATTTATCTGATTACCAAACCCTTCCTTCACCTCTGACAAGACATCTTGTGAATGTGGGGAATGCCAGGCCTCCACCGTGGTTCGGATTCCACGTTAAATTGTAGGTCCTCCATTCCATCTCACAATCACCCTACCATTACACATTAGTGTAAGTGCATATAACCCGGATGGGTAGTAAGACGCAGTGCTAATAATAGTATTTTTGACTGTGTGCACTGATATTTTAATGTATCAAACTTGTGTTCATGTTTTTTATTTGTTCTTTTCCATGTAAAATTCATTGTGATCCAAACTTTCTTTTTGTATCTGTGTAATACATGTTAGCCTACTAGGAACTAGAAAATTATATGTGAATATACATAAAAAAAAGCATCTTTATTCAAATTTTAAAATTTATTATTCATAAAAATCTGTGGTGGGAGGGGGAAGACGGCGAGAAGGGTGCGACATACTTTTTTTTTAGTCGGGGAATTTTATAAAATGATCAGGGAAAAAGCCAGGAATTTCATTGGTCAAGTTGAGAAGACACCATGAGTATGCAAGTAAAACATTTTGTAGCTGAACAGAATTGTACGCATTAACCTGCTGATTTGGATTAATTAAATAACACTTTAAATAAATATATATTTTAACTTTAACCTTTGTAATATATATTGAAATACTGAAATTTATTGATGTTAATACCTCAAAAATGAGATTTTTTAAATTGTGACATTGTTTCATCACAGTTTTTCTAGGTTAAATTAGTTTGTAAGTTATGTACTTATTATTCCTTAATTTAAAAAGTGACTGGACTGAACTAAACCAAGGCTGTGGAATCTTGAGTCAGGCAATAGATAATTAGAGAAGTTTAAGTCGAAGGCTTGACACACTGACTTCACAACTCTGAATAAAACATTAAATAAAAACAGTAATATCTCTTATATGTTTTCAGCTTGTGCACCACGCTAAGCCTACAATGGGAGCCAGAAGTGATAGCTGTGGCTCTCATGTATCTGGCGGGAAAACTGAGCAAGTTCGAGGTGGTGGACTGGATGGGGAGAGTGGGGAAACATTTACGTTGGTGGGACATGTTTGTGGAAGATGTGACCATGGATCTACTAGAAGGTAGGCCTCTCATCTTGTGTCTAGTAGGCACGTTACAAGTGAGTTAGTGTGGATCATAATCAATGAGCTGAAAATTGTGAACCGATTTCAAAATTGCATTAACCCTTATGCTAGTTTAATTTTCAAGTATTTGCACACTCCTAATGTTCCAATGTAAAGTTTGGACAGTTAAATCGTTGTTCAGTCCAATATAGGTAAAAAAAAAAGTGCTTGAAAATAGCTTGAATACTTTACTTTTGATTTTTATCCTTGCTATTTATGAATGGAAATGTTTTCAGAATTTGTCACCAGGTCCTGGACCTGTACTCTCAGCCTCAGGTTGCTGCAAATGCCCCCGACTCTCCTCCCCTTCAACCCTCGATACACTCTCCGACATCCAAGAAGGAACGACTTCCCAGACCCATATCACCTGCCCAGCAGCAAACCTTGTCACCACTACCATCAGGTACTTAGTATTTTAGTCATACAGGAGCCAGCATTGTACAAACTAGGGGTGTGTTGAGTAGATATTTCTCACCACAATTAGAGTTTAAATCAAAACAAGGAGTTTGAGTATTTAAAAGTTGCTCACTCGGGGACTATGAGTTTTATATCAACAATTCTTTATGCAGGATTTTTTAAAAATTACTTCTTAGTTATTCTATATTATATAATGTTATAAAGTGAAATATTATAAAGGATGAAGAATGCTTAAAAATAGATGAGTTGATAAATGGCAAAATAAGGGTGAAACAATGTACTAATTAAATCATAAATTTCCGTATAAAAAGTCCAAATGAATACAATAGTACTGTTTTGCGTAATTATAGTGAAAGGTAAGAAAGACACTGCCATTCCATAAGAAACATAACCAGCTGGAGCTATGTCTAAAGTATGTAATTTGTAAAACATAATTTTTTTTATTTGTCACTTTGTGAATTGTCATATTTTGTTAGAATCACCCTTATATACACTAGAATCTTATCACTAATTATAAGGTGTGTTTTGTTCAAGGGTGGGTTGGTAATAGAACTATAATTCAAAACAAGTACTTCAATTCTCGGAATTTTTATGATATGTATGAAACATGAACACAAGCATTACTTTTTAACAATATGGTACTGCAATAATATTTTGTGTAAAAAGTTATTACTATACAAATCCAAATTTTTAACTGAATTTTTGAAACACAGTTGGCAGTTCTAGCTTAAGTTTCACCCAATGTTTTAATGTTACAGCTATCCCGGTGAAAGTAACAAAGTCTGAGCCTAAATCTCACCACACTTCTAGTAACGGGGAGGGTAGCCTAGACAAGATGGAAATCCCTGTGATCGGAAAGCAAACAGATATACCCCTTCCGTATCAATACCCTTCATATAATCACTCTGCCTTACCCCCCACATACTCTACACCCATACCCACAAGTTTGTATTCCCACCAGCACCAGTATCTGCCACACTCCCAATATGGTTCCTCAGCGCCTCGGCCATACTACCCTGGCTCCACCTGAACATCGACATGGTAAGTTATAACAGTACAATCTAGAAATGTAATGTCAAGGACTAAATTGTATTGCTGTGAAATTGAGTTTGTTCCGTCCCACCAAATGTTAATGGGCCGTGAGTCGATTTTTGGTGGTCTGATAGTAGAATGCTTATATCAGAGGTCAAGTGGTATAAAGCACCTTGATTGTATTGTCAGAGATTGAGGCTCAGATCTTGGCTGGGTTAATTATGTTTTCAGTCAAGGAAATATAAAAACTGTTAATATGTGAAACAAAAAAAAATCCTGGAGGTTTGAATTGCCCAGGTTGGGAAAGAATGGACTAAAAGACTTGGTTCTTCAAACTATGTTTCGCAGCATAATTTTATATAGATCCAATGTTTGCTTCAAATGTTAAAAAATAATACAACCTTAAAAAAAACAATAATAAATAAAATTGGTTAATTTTGTTGTATATGTTATCAATACAGTACATGATGGTATGATATATATATTATATGGTGGAAAATTCTTTCTGCCTGGCCAGGTGTTTAGTAAGGCACGATGGAAAAAGAAACTAAACGAATAGAGTAGGAATTAGAACCATATTTACAATAAAATGGCTCAAAATTAAATTTAAATGATTGATAAGTGTCGGTACTTTAATTTTTTGGTGTATTGTTATAGTGTAGTTTTATGAAGTTGAAATATATAGAAGCCTGTAAAGGGGAGATATTCAAATATAAATCTTGATAGCTCAAAGAAGAGAGGGGCTAGGATAATGTAATGTGTGAAATTTATAAAATTAACACAGGGTTAAGAAACGTTCATCATGAGTTGAGAACCACTCTTATAGATGCATCAACATCCAAATCTCCTCTTTGACTATTCAAATACAGCCATAACTTTGCTTGAAGTGAGAGTGGGAAAGAAGTTAGGATAATATGCCCACCACAGGCAAATCAAACCAGATGAGCACGATGTTTAATTCCTGCCCACTTATACGGGTTTAATATGTATGTAATCTTTGTCTAAGAAATCCAGAGAAATTACAGGAAAGGTGGATAAAAACATGTGAAAGGAACAAACACAATATGGCTTTTACAATGAAAATAATACAGTTCACACTTTACATTGCTGCCATTGAACAAAGAGGTAACGATTGCATCTCCAAAATCAATCATTATTGTCCATTCACCCAACCTAGGTTTCATTCTATGGGAATTCACCAGGAGGGAGTGTGAAATGCACACTGTAACTTCCTAAAAGAGAAAACCAAAAAACACAAAAAGGAGGAAAACGAATAACAAAGGACAATCACAGGAAATGGACATTGTAAAAGCCATATTGTGTTTTTCCTAGAGATGGGCCACTCGAATCTTCGAATCCTCGAATCCACCAATCCTGACAAGTATTCAAGATTCAAGGATTCGGTGTTTTACTGGATTCGATGATCAGAATATTTCACCTCATAAACAAAGTATAATATGTTGAATTCAAAAATTACTTAGTTAGGCCTACTTTAAAAGGACAACTTAATCCGTAATATTTATTTAGTCGGACAAAGAGATAAACATGAAAAAAATCTTTTTTTTTAATAAAAATTGTTAGGTGTGGAAAATCTTACGTGCCTAGTACCCTAACCTCCCAACCGGATGGGAAACTTGGACTCGACCGTTTCATCGCATGCTCACTTCTAAAACTATCACCTCACGAACAATCTTGTAAATATTTTAATAAACACATAAAACTCTTCAAAAACTGAAAATCAAAGCTAGAATTACAAATAAACTCGAAATAAATTAAATTACGGCTTTTTTTTTAACCAAAATAAGAACACATTACGGATGATACAAAGTCAGCCCCATTACACACGATATAAAGTCAAGTCGCCATGACGTATATTATGTTTACTCGCCCGAGGGATGATTAAAATAAAGATACTGTTAATTCTTACACCCAACTGGTTTTAATTATCTACAACTATGTAAAGAACCCCAATTTATTGCATACGATCATTAAGTTGACATTTTGTTGGGTTTCATGAAAAATAAATACTTTCGGACAGTGATAAAACTGTTTATTCATCCCTACCGGCTACGTATCTATATCGATTGTTTGTTTAAAATCGATTCAGTAATCTGATCACTTGGTAAGCGCTCTCGAGTTTTAAGAATCAAATAACGACTTGCTAATCCATTATTTATTTTTAAATCGATTTTAACTTAGTTCTTATTATTTCTTTTAAATATGTTATTGAAGTAATTGTGGAAATATTCAAACGTAGTCCTGCCCTTTTTAAAATGGGAATGAACAGATTGTAGTCGAAAATATGTTCGTGTTTTAAATAGAATGTATTCTCAGAAATCGATATATCGCAAGAATCGAATATATTTGTTTTCTATGCAAAAATAGATAATAGGATATAAAAGAAAATAATAATAAAACATAATTAAGCATCATTGAGTTCACTATTTCCAATCAATGTTTAATTGTTAAGCACGTTGTTTTAGTCTTTATTAAAAATATTTTATATTGTTTGTATTTTTTTATCTTAATACAATAAAATATCCTTTATTGATGATTAAAGTTGATCAAAGGATATCTAGGCCTATTCTGTTTATTTCACATGTTTTCTAGAAACTTAACCCATTCTAACAACACTTTTAAAAATAACTAAAAGACACTCAAATTTTGATTGATTTGATTTCTAAACAATAATATGAGTCTAGATTGTTTAATTTAGCTAGATTTTAACCTATATTTTGGGAGGGGGGGGGGTTGATTATAATTGAAAGCATGATTGAAATAAACCTTAATTCACAGTTTAGGCCTATATTGTGTAATGGAGGTCTATTTGTAAATCATTAAAATTTATAACGATTTGCTAGGATTCGGATTCGATATTCAGATTCGAAAATAAAATGTGGATTCGGATTGAGATTCGATTCGAGAAATAGTGGATTTGACCCAACTCTAGTTTTTCCTTTTATACGTTTCTATACACCTGTCCTGTACCTCCTTCCAATACTACTATGCATAGATAAATTCAGATATGACATACAATAAATAATATAGGTGCTTTGTTTTTTCTTCAAAAATTCCTCTATAATTAAATGGATAATTTATGAATTAAAAGAGTAATGTGTTCAACTTTACTTAGCATTTCTCCACTTCATTTTAGATTCACTTAACATTTACAGTTATCTTACACACCCCTAGTGATCAGCTCACGTTATGTTGATATTATTTTATATAGTTTAATTTGGAATAGGGCGATTACATTAATAAAGTATGTATATTGTTAAAAAAAAACACTTTATTCCCCTACAAATTTAGGAGTGTACAAATAATGTTATTTTGACGATGATTAGTAACAAATTTGAATAATTCCACACAAACACAAAAACCTATTTTAACACTTAACTTTTCAATTCCAGGGTTCAAGAACTTGGTTGACTTTAATCTTCAGCAACAAGCTATTTCCTTTTCTCATGACTGGTGAAAACTGTGTTATCTCAACAATTCCTAAGTCTGTATTACCTGGGTAGATTTGTTATTTGTCTTTCTACTTTTAAGAAAGGTCTTGCTCAGTGTTATATTGATATAGGGTATCCACGACAGGAGCTGTGGTATCTAATAGCTAGCTAAAGGTTCTTCATTGTAAACAGTGAATCAAAGTGACTGATGACAACCTTTTCAGAATAATCATTTTCTAAGTAATACAATATTATTAATAAAAAGTAGTGGTGGACCGATACCTATTTCGCGATTCCAATATCTCTTGAACTCGATACCCTAATTGATACCATTTCGGGTTATACACAGTGTAAGCATAAAAATTAGGTCAAAAGAAAAATATTTAATTTGTTTCAATGTGTCAAAACGAATATTTTATGTGGATTATTTTAAAATCATTTGAATAATAATAGTCTTGCAACAAAATATGATGCAGCTATGAGCTGGCCAATTCATTTGCTTCCCTTGCCAAAGCGTTGAGGAAAATCGACCCTGAAGTGAATATTTACTCGACTATTTCAATACAAAATAAGTGTTCTCCTTAGGTTCATTTTCGAAATACAGTTCCCTTTGATAAATAAAAATCGACCTTGTGTTGACTGTGACCAGTGTTTATAAGCTGTAAAGGAATGGTTTGTTTATATTGAGCTTAAAGCTGAGCAAACAGAATAATAGGACAAAGAAAAATCTACGCGTAACTAATGTCTAACCAGTGATGTTCAAAAACAACCAAATTGAATACTGAAGAGTGGTATTGAGGAATTGAGTATTGGAATCGACACAGTCCTAAAAAAAAGTTTTATTAAACGAGTCTAAATTGGCGTTTTGTAGCTCATTGAAAGATTAAAATATATTAATAAACTATTATGTTTTTTGTTTTGTGGTCATGGCAACAAGAGATATTTCAGTACATTAAATAATTAGTTGGCCACCAAATAAATACATGTTTTTATAAGTTAGAGAAAGAGCCATTCAAAATATTAATTCAAATACAAAACCTTTTTATTTTGTAAATAGGCCAAGAACACAGCCACCTTGATGGTTTGCATGAGGTCTTCAAACACCCTTGTTTCGGCTAGTTAACCATCTTTATTTCAGAGAGCACGGAGCATTTTTTTAAGTGAACCAGAGACACCACTTCCAAAACAAATAAACATTCAAATGGTTATTTTCAAAAGTTTGTCTTTGAATAAAGTAAAAATAGTTAATAATTTAGAACAAATTGGTTCTTTATCTGAATGATTTGCCGGCCAAAAGTAACAACAAATCATAATATGGCAGTGCAGATCATATGAATATATGTTAAATAACTTTCCTAGCTGTTGGATACCTCCCTTCCTACTGTGGTTTCCCTATAACAACTTAAATACAGCTACAACATTAACAAAGAGTTTTTTTTTAAATCATCAAAAACTGATTATTTTATGTACATATAATTTGTTTCTTCACAATTCTAATAAAAGTATTTCTCAACTCTTGACAGTTTGATAGAAAGGTTAATGAAATTTTCAAACATTAAATATACAATAGTTGTTTAATATATGTAGTACTCCTTGTATTTTGTGCAATAATACAAACAGTTTGATTGTAAATAACAAAATATTATAACTTTTGGGTAATCCATTTAAATTTCAGCATTTTTTTCTATTGTAGAGCCACATTAATTAAATTAATAACTTGGCAGAATAAAATGTTTTACAAGGGTATAGTCATGTATATGTTTTTTGACCCAGGAGATATGTAATTGGTTAACAGTGATTTTTAAATCCAGGGATCATGATCAACACTATTAAAGAAAGTAGAAACTAATGTGTGATCAGTATTGATGTAACATAACAATGAATGTTAGCTGTCACGAGGAGAAACAAGATTAGGAATGAAGTTATTCTGAAAAGAGTAGTACAGCTAATATGATCCCTCACATCTTACATTCAATGCATACTTTGTGTGAACATTCCAATTAATTTATGTCAAAGAAGAGAACAAATTTAATTCCCCTAAATATATATAACCATTTTCAAAATGGCTTGGTTATCATTGGCATAAAATATATAGGTTCTTTGTAAGACGCATTCAAGGTCAGTTTGAGCCTTGAAAAACAAAAAATATTCAAATTTGACTTTATATTGCATAAAATGTATAGTGGTCTATTATAAGGCAATTTATTTTAATTACCTGCGAGAAATTACATTACCTCAGCTAGTTAGCATTTATCATCCTGGACTAGATAATCTTTAGAAAACTAGTTTCTCCATACATTACTCATCATTGCACAAAATAACAAGTCAATATGTACAACATACACCCAAAAGAGACTGACTCATTTCCTTGCAAAACCTAACAACCTCATCCTTTAGCAGCAAAACACAACATAGCACATATGTGACTTTGGGGCCTACCAAAATGTATTTTAATACAATGGACAAATTAATCAAGTTGCCAACATGGCACAAACTCATAAATAAATAAAACCCTACATCAAAACATGGTGAAACCCATTGTATGGACAGTAATACATAACAGATACTTCTTTCCCCCCCCCCTCCAATTACATCCATAAAACTTTGAAGCTAATAAATATATCTATTCAAACAGGCTTCCAACCTTAACTTAAAAACTACTCTCCTTTCAAGGCAAGAGTACATTTGAATGGCAGTAAATAAATGCATCTGATGCGTATAACAAGGTGGTACACTTGTAATTCCATAAACTCCAATATAATCTACGTTGAGGTAGAGGGAGAGAAGAAGCGTGTGCATAAGTAGAGGAAGATGGAGGCATTTTATTAAATTGACTCAGTCATAGGCTGGAAACAAATGATAATCTAATCTAGGGTCCAACCAATCAATTTAAGACTTGACAATATGATGACCCTAAGAGATAATCTATGAGATTAAACTGTTCACTTTTTTCTGCCAAATGCAAAATGTTTAATTTTTGTGACATAAGGAGTTTTTGAAGATTAAAATTATATCTAAAATCCATGGCATAAACCTGCAACTAATGTAATGGCTGTAGCCTTGATAGTGCCAACATTTAGTTGCTGATAGAGGGTGTCATGTGGTTAATACACACTCCCCTCACTGTCTCAATCTTCTAAACCAGAGCTACTATTTATTTATTCATTCAAGTAGCCACTCATTTGTCCTCACGAGGCTAAGTTTGACTACGTTCCAGATCCATTGATTCACAAAACAACTCAAACCACCAGGCATCGAACCCGGGACCACTGGATCTATAGACCATGAAGGTGGTCGAAGTCGAAATTTATATCTAAACATTTAAATTTGTTACATAGCTTTTAGCACCATTTGAGCAATATTGCATGTTTAATTACATGTATCATTTTATGAATAAATAATATAATTTAATATAAATTTGTGTTATTTAAAAACAAAATTGTTACAGTGTCCATAATTAATTTATACATTATACACTTGGTTATGATAGCAAACCTATCATTATACATCATTTGATTGTTTTATAAAGGCACTTGTTTATGTAAATAAATTGATGTACCAGTTTTATTTTAAATGAGATAACCTCTAAGAACATTACATTATTGTTGTTCAGTCTCTGAAGTGTATATATTTAATATTGTAAAATCACTTTTGTGTAATAATTTGTTTAACATAGTTTTTTTATATATATATATATATATATAAATGCTTTATACATATTGGTTTTGTATTTGTTGTTTATTCTTCGGACGTTTTCGGGTTGTTTTAGAAAGAGTAGTTCATTTGAGCACGGTAGTCAGTACACATAGGGTGTTGGCCAGAATGGGTTCACTAATTGATGCACAAATCGGTGTTCAAGTGTGAGTCGGGTGTTACAGGCACTAAAGTCCCTTCTTTATCAAGGAACAACAAGAGTTTGAAAGAAGCCGCTAAGTTAGCCCCTTGTTTCCCCATTCCTTCCTACTCTTAACCCAGCAACCCACATGGTGGGCCTCCATTGTCGGCGATCATCATTTGGACGAGGTAAGCAATTCTTATCACAATTTTATATTGAATACAATCCACTTTCCTTATTTTCACTGGTTATTTTAATCGTTTGTTGACTGGAAAGAACATTGTGTATGATTCTATAAGAAATAGTATATTGTTTCAAATTTGCAATGTCTTAGTATTTAAATAGATCATTATACTTTATATTTAAAAGAATAAATGCAAATGGTTAAAAAGATTATATGATATAAATATTTGTACTATGTTACAATAAAATCAAGACTTTAATGAGCAAATATTACTGAAACCCATCTATAAGGGACATCTTTTCTCCCACTGCATTTTAACACCCGTTTGGGTCATACACATTTATATTAATTACAATAATGTGATAGAGATAGAGGTAAAATTTAAAGGAAATGTATCCAAATTTTTTCTGGCGGTAGAATGAACTATTTAAGAAAAATCATGCACAGTATATCGGGTCGGAATTCAAAACCAACATCTATCAGCTGCTAATCAACTAAATGAGCTTGACATTTACACCACATGTCCACCAACAAGAGTATGAACTAAATGATCTGGAGTTGCTGGACAACTTTGAAATATTGTGCGGACAACGTCTACAATTTATTGGAAGAACAAATACAATTACTTTATTATAGATATTTGACAAGACTTAATTTAATACATCAAAATAAACGTTTTAAGGGGAATAGAACGGCAAGGTCTAGTTTACATTTAACAGAAAAATGTAAGTCCAAAATTGCACATTTAACACAGAACAAAACACATTACAGTAATTTTCGGGTGACATTTGGCAGAAGAAAGTAGAATACTGATACTTTCTTATAATGAAGAAGGGGTCTGATGGTACTCAAACATTGTGATGTAGGGATCTTTGAATACTCAAATTTTCGAGCCCTAACCAAGCTTGAGCTTCAATGATTTACAAGTTTGGTAATTTATCTTTGTTCTATTGCAGGGTTCCTTCAGTATTTGTAAAAAAAATCTCCCTGACTATTTTCCCAAATTCCCAAATAATTTTATGGTACTATTCATGTGGAAATATTAATTTAATTACATTTATTTCAGCAGCCTCCTCTCCTACAGCCGACCTTGCCTCACCTCTAATGGAAGAATAAGAAAGCAGACGTCTTGCCAATCAGTTCAGGGAAAACGATGAAAAAATAACAAAATATAACAAACCCTACCAAAAAGAAAGGCTAAAATCCATCTGCAATTGTTTTGCGGAAAGCTAGTTTACACTTCAGGAATTGATCACAGGCCTCCTTTCAGTATCCCTACAGGTTTTGTTTTAGGAAGCTTTTCTTCTTTGAGAAATTTAACAACAGGGTCCCAAATTTGTAATGCCCTTTAAAAGCATGTTACATTCTCTAACCACCGCATACTAAAGTACTTCAAAGGAAAAGTTGTACATCCTATCAACTGGGTAAACAATGCTCGACAAGCTGTAGAGTCAATGAACAGGTAGTACACGTATGACGCAATAAGCAATTTATATCCCAATTGACGGTTTCCACTCGTGTTCTCAAGGAACCATGAACAACATGAAGCCCACATGTCCCCAGATTTAGCAGACTACTCACTTCATTGTCTGTGACAGATTTTATGTGTTCCTGAAGAAGCGTTATAAATTTTAAATTGACATTTGGGCCATCCATTGACACTTGTATAAACTTAGAGAGTGGAAGAGAAAAAATACCGGTGCTTCAATCAAAAAACCATTGTCTAAGCAACGACTGACAACTTTATGATTTTCCTTGTCCCAGAATTTGAATACCAATGTCCATTTGCCCTCTTTGAATAACTATATTCAATGCCTCATCAAAACAAATTACAAAGTTGTTACATTATTTCAGGCGGCCCAGTAAATTGTTCTGAAAGAATGGAGCCAAGCCATGCACAATGAAATTTGAAGCCTTGTTTCCACCAAGAGTAAAGGCACTGGCAATGGAACACTCGGGAAACATAAACTGAAAAATTGTACTTAAATTACTGCACGAATTGAAATACATTAACAACTTGCAAAGCCCAAATGACTTCCGCCTTAGTGATATCATCTTTCATAACTAAAGTGTTAGGGTTTCTTCGAGACACTACACTACTTTCACTCCAGGCAACACCTTCCTTTTGTGGCTTTACAATTTCTGATGAAACAGAAGTGTGACATGAATTGTCATTTCACTGATTTTTTTTCCAATAACTTTCCAGACCTTAGGAACCCTGTATTGTGTTACTGGTGATGGATGTCTGATGGTTTATTCTTCTCTCTACTTGTTTGGATGCTGTTTATGAAATGTGCAGTTGGGTGAGGAAGTGGACTAAAAAGAACTCAACAAGGAGGTTAATGTGCAGACATCTGGCCATTGGAATATTGTGAAGGTCAGCAAAAGGAGCAATTTAGTTATTGAATGGAGAGTATGAAGACAGAGATAAAAGAAAGTGTGAAGAACAACTTTATTGGGCTGCTGTAAAGCATGACTTAGCGAAAGACTGAACCAAGTACACCTTAGCACAAAGGAAATGCTAGGAAGGGAATTTAAGGGTTGAACTTAAATAATAACCTATTTTTATTATATTATTAATTTTTCTTTTAACTTTTAAAAAACAAGATGAGATAAAAGCTATACCTTGCCCCTATTCTTAGGTGCAGTTTAGAGACGTGCACAGTAAATAAGAAAGAGTTGAGAAAACTGCAAGCATGGTGAAATTAAATTTGAAATAATCACCATGCAGAAGACACAGAGAGATAGAGTAAGGAATAAAGGCATCAATGAAGGAAGGTTAAGGTCATTAAGACTAAGATGGTTCAGCTGTGTGAAAAGAATGGAAAGAACATGGGAAATAGAGATAGGAGTGGGAGACTAGTTGAAAGACCCAGGAGGAGGTGAATGTGCCAGATAAAGGAAGATGTAAAGAAGAGAGCTGGAGAAGAGTGATGGAAGGAGAAATGTTCTTGAACATAAAGCATTGGAAAGAGCTTGTCTGCACAACACCCTACCCGGAAATCTTAAGCGAGTTCCACAATGATGATATTTTAATTTTCAAAACATAAGTTTTTTTAAGTGTGTAACTATTATATTTCAAACTTTTTTTTTTCCTAATTTTTATTTATATATCTGTTTAAGTTTTAATATTTTACAATTAATAAAATCAATCTCGATTTGATATTTAGGAGCTTTATAAAAAACTTGTTTGAGCTTGACTAGATAAAAATCATTTAGCTTGAAGATCCCTACCATGTCATGTATTAAGTGTGAACTTTTGGACTTACATTTTTATGGTGTAAATTAAGCCATTTGTAGCCGTTTATTTTACTTTGTATACACATAAGAAAATATGTTACAAGTTTTGAAGAAATATTAGTAAAACTCTTTAAGAAGAAACACATTTAGAATTAAAGGTACAGTAATACATGGTAAAATGAACAGTTTATAAAATTCACACATATTACTATTGTAAACAATGATAACATTTTACTATCATATTAGTATTATTTTATAGGTATTGATAAAATCCATCAATGATCAAATGAATTCACATATGAATCTATAAAAGTAATTTATTTAAGGTGGAGTGTAGCGGACAATGTTTTTGCAGTTTTTATGGCAAAACATTTTTAGGACCAAAAAAATTCTTCAGTACAATCATCATAATCAACTGTTTCCTGCCTGTGGCCAGGTCAGTTTTGTAAAATTTCTCCACCTTCCTCTATCCTTCCACCGTTCTCCTGCTCTCACGTGCACATTTTCAGCTATCCACTCTTCCGTGGTGATAACAACATTTGTTGAATATCTCTCCAGACTGCCCTTTAATTTAATGACAGTTTTTTCTCTTTTAAAAAGTTTCTCATCTAATGGCGCTATGCTCATGACAGATATTCAACAACTGTTGATATAAGCATGTGAAGAAAATTTAAAGAGTTTCTACTGAAGTAATATTTGCTCTATTTAAGAAAAAAAAAAGTTTTTCTATAAAAACTTACAAAACACTAACCTTTTCATGCGTCCCCTACAATCCCACCTCCTCTTAAGTAACTTTAGTGAGTGTCAGATACGTTTTCTTTTACCAAGTACTTACCATTAAGTACCTCTTTACACAGGGCTAAAGTTAGTTTTAACTGTAAAAGCCATAATGTGTGTCTCTATTATTTATTCTTATTCCTCTTTTCTTGTATCCTTATAAAGAGCCCGTCTCACTGCCAATTGACCAAGAGATTAGATACAAGATAATGCTTCGGCCAGAAAATTTATTGATATGCAATTTTCTGCATCATTCAATTTGAAACTGAAATCAGTTTCATAGTGTTTTTAACCTACTTCAGTGGCCGCATGGTCTAAGGCGTCACTCACGCAATAGACCAGACTGCCGATGACGGGAATGTCTGGGTTTAAATCCTGATCAAATAGTGTCCTGAGGGTGTTTTTTTTCTTCTAAAATTGGTTTCTACGTTTCCCTTTACAAAAATGTGGGTACACTTCCTCTAAAAGTGCTAAGAAATAGTTTTTTTTTATTTTAAAACAATTATTTTTCAATTTTTTACTGTTGTGTTTTTCAAAAATGATAAAATGGTTTCACATACATAATTTTTTTTAAATAGAATACAAAAAACGGAACCACACTGAGATGTCTGGTTAGAGCTATATTACCTACCTAAGTTAAATGTCACTCAGGGAATGAGATGGGCTCTTAAATTCCACTTCCAATAAAAATTAAAAACAATGGCTGACTTTTTTTTTTTTTTTTGCGAATTTTTACTATACAAAAAATATATATTATGTATACACAAACAACTCTGTATACAATTAATTTAACTAAGAAACAAAAAGAAACCATGTTGATATGATCCATTTCATGGAGAGTTTTAACATAGTCTAACTTTGCTAGTCATTTAAGTACAATTTAAAATTAGTCTTGCAACTGTATATTTCTACAGTTAAACCTACAATTTATTTGATTTCTCTTTTAAAGCACATGTATGTCATGTTAAACTCAAGTAGGGAAAAAAATAAAGTAGAAAAAATAATACTATAACAGCAAACAATTAGCTGTGAGGTACAAAACCAAATATTAGTTTAAAAAACAACACACTTTTATCTTCCCACATGTTAATTGTAAATTTCATGGTTCTATAAACCAAAAAGTGTATACTACAAAACGCGCAATGGCACCTGTTAATAAAATGGCACTAGTGGTTTTCAATAAGACGAGAATGTTTCAGATAGTAGATAAGTAAACTGTACACAAACCTATACTGTGCCACGGTCTGAACCATTAACATCCTTTGGTGACGTAACAAAGAAACCACGCGTGGCACATCCAGCTCCTAAATGTGGTAAAATAATTTTATTTTTTAAATACAAAGAAATTGTTACATCTAAAGTCCATCTACTGTATGAGTGGTGGCAACTGACAGCTAGAAGAAGATTTTTATTGCACATATTGGTTGGAAATCCCTTATGTTAGCCTATGCGAAATAGTTTTTATTTTCCAAGTAATATTATATTAACAATAAAAAAAAATGTAGATAAACGAGTTTAATAAAAATTCCCTAAGGACTACTGTTTAATTGGATTTTTCATTACTTAATTAAAGAACAAAAATTATTAATAAAACTATTATGCTTTATTTTTCATGGTTGTAGCAACAAGATATAATAATAGTAATAAATGACAAAATAAATATTTTAAAACAAAAGATTATTTGAGAAGTCAAGTAGTCACGAACTAGTGTTGTATTCATTTTCTCATATACAGAATGTTTAGAAACTTGCAGGCCAAACTGCACATAGAGACTGTTTGAACCAAAAGTAATACAAAATCCCTATACACTTACATTCTGAAACCTATGCTAATATCATTAAATTGTGTCCAAAGTTTTGGCGTTCGGCGCCGAGAGAGCAAAGCTATTCAAGCATGCATGTACAACATGTTGCATAGGAATTATGTACACGGCAATATAAACCACAACATCTTAGGAGCACAGCAGCAGAACAAACCACAGTTGATAGTAAACAACACACATGTCCATATAAAAATGATAATATGTTCCGAGGGTCATCATTAAAAATCCTACAGCAGATAAATGTTGCCATTATTATATGTGCAGTGCCATGCACCTACCTACTATGCAACATGTTGTACACACATGCTCAACAGTTTTGCTATTCCAATGTTATACACCAACACTTTGAACACAATTTAATGATATTAGCATAGTTTTCTGGATGTAAGGGTATAGGGATTTTGTATTACTTTTAGTTCAAACACGTTATATGTGTAGTTTGGGCTATGAGTTTCCAAACATCCTGTATTTATAATTATACCTTAAAAGTCAAGAGGTTATCATAAAGACTTCAATAGCTGACAAGTATAGAATGTTTTTCCTATGAAAATTGGATTGTGAATATGCCGACTATCCTTTCTACTTTTAAACATTTTATTCCAAAGAAAATGTATGTTAACAAATTTACCTGGTTATGATCCAAAGTGTATAGTAACAGGTCACTGAGTATGGTGACCCCTGTCCTTCCAACACCTGCACTGCAGTGTACTAGTACAGGCGGATTGCGGTTGTGGCCTGCTGGGATCTCGCTGACAGTGTGCTGCCTTACTGAGCTCAACTCCTCCAAGAAACCTTGACAAACAGCCCACGAGGACATTTATTGTAAACTTTACAGCGGATGTGTATATATAAAATAGTTCTCTTTTCACTTTTTGAGCTAAATTTACAGGAAAGATTGATAAGGACATTGTAAAGGGAATGAACACAATATATGGTGTTTACAATAAAAAGAATAACACAAGCCACACTTTACATTGCTGCCACTAACAAAGAGCTAATATCTGCCTCTCATAGAAAATTGAGTGTTATCACCTAAACCCTCGACCTAGGTTTCATTCTACTGAAACTCGTAAACTGGAGTGTGAAATGTGCCAGCAGTGTAAAGTGTGAACTATATTCTTCTTTTCATTGTAAAAACCATATTGTGTTAATACCTATTTATTTGTTTCAATTTACTCTTTCTGCAACTCCTTCCACACATAACTAAATTTGAAACAGCTAAATATGGTGTTAAAATAATGTCAAACTGTATAAGTGATAAGAAAGTGGATGTAAGAAGAGAGAGGTCTATTTGTTTCGAATAAGGCCTAACCCAACTATCCTTTCAGGTTGGCTTACTTCCCCATCACATTACATCGCATTAAAGTTCGTTCACGATAGGTTTTTACCTGAAAGACGGTTTAAAAATCATATGTTTAGGTTTTGGTTTGCCAACACTTGTAAAAGACCACTGTTTGGTTATAAAGGTAAGATCTTTAATTACCTGTTATATACTACATTTAAAATAACGTAAACTTAAGTTTTCTCATACTATTTCATTACTTTTTTTATCCAACTCGAAACAATATTTTAAACATAATTAAAAGTACTTATTCTTCATTTTTGAGCGTTATTGATTTTGTGTAATATAGTGCACACATCAATACCTTTTAATACAGGCATCATATTTACTTGGTAAATTGAAAATTGTCATTTTTTAACCTAGAATAAATTATTTTATGATTATTTTATCGTATTTTGAAATATTTAGCTGAATAAAATATTTTCATCAAGTGCGTGTCTGCATCATTGTAAAAAAACTTGTTTACCGTTTATGTTCAACCATATGGTTTTGTGAAAGTGGTGTGAATATTTTTTTTAAGTGGAATAAAATGATAAATAAACTTTGAGTCCGTTCTCAAATAAATATATAAATAATATTGGCCTAAATTACTGTGGTTAACTATCACAATATATTACCATCTGTTTTCATTACAGTCATCCAAAGTGATAGATGTCAGCTGTTGGCGTAGTGATATATTAGGGATTACTTCTAGTAACATTTAGAGCTGCCATCCAGGTAAACTTAGGTCTGAATGAATTATACATTATAGCAAAGTGATTCTTTAGCATTTAATCCTACTACCCGTTTGGGTTGAACCCACATGTACTAATTATAGGGTTGAGGAAGGTTGCAATTATAGGAAGTGTATTTACGCATTTCTGTGGGTAAGGGGTGGGGGTGAGAGTGAAAAACTATTTTAGAAAAAAAAACACCCTCAGTACACTCGACCAGATTTCAAACCTTGACTTCCCATCAACGGCAGTTCAGTCTATTGTGAGAGTGACACCTTAGACAGGCATGTCAAACTTGCGGCCCAATCCCAGATTTTGTACAGCTCGCGAACCTTTAGTTGAACCAACACACTATGCAGCCCGATTATTCTTATCACACATGTCTACACCGTTTGGAAATTTACTATTAGTTATTTAGGGATATCTAGCAAATGAGGGTGGTTTACCAATTATTTATTATTTATTTACCAAAGATCAATTACCAGAGTCTGTATAAATGGTACACAGGATTTTCACACAGTATTCATATACTTGTCAGGTATTAAAGAATTATTAAATATTTATTTTGTGCTACAATTTATTCATCATTTTATAAGATATAAAACTAGAAATAAGTGCCTAATCTAATAACCAAAACACTGGTAACTTTCTTTCTTATTTTTTCCATCTTGGTTTGTCTTTTGTTCACACATCAAATTATATATAAATCTCTATTTTCTAAATATTAAATCTTTCTCTCCAGTAAGTAATGATGATAGGGAAAAACAGGAATTATGATAGAATTTTGCCATCTGTCGGGAATTAAAAATTTTGAGGTGAGGTCGAAACTGATGTTTGTTTCAAAACTTCATACACCCCTACTGGCCATGAGGATAAGAAGAAAATGTGACTGACCTAAAAAATGTCCGACACTGGAAGGACAACCTTGGTCCCCCCACTCTGGGTACTGTAGGTGCCACACACCCCTTGCTCGTCGGGATGGAGCGTGGTACAGTCGCAGCTTTGTGGTGATACAATGGCCAGTCTCCTGAGAGAACTGGTGCCACACTTGATACTGAAAAAACAATTAGATTTATAGATTTTTATTTAAATTTATAGATTTAAAAATGCTTTACAACAGCAGCAGGATCCGACGTGCCACCATAATGACAATTAAATCAAGAACTTATAAAAACCAGTCATAAACAAATGCTTTTGAAGAATGCTACACAGATAAAGAGTGTTAAAATACTTAAAGAGCCCAAAGGTTCACACCCCTGCGGTAGCACAGTTGCAGCACTGTGAATCCACTACCAGCTACATCCTTCAACAGCAAAGTAACCAAATCTGAATACAAAATCCCTGGTATTACAATTGCAAAACCAATAACTTGATATATCAACTACAGTGCAAATCATGTGATGCAGAATATATAGGCCTCACTACAGGTTCTCTCAGACAGCGAATGAACAATCATCGCTTTGACACAAACCACAAAGATCCAGACAAGCCTGTACCCATCCATGCCCGTACCCACAACCAGGACTTTCAAACCTGCTACACCACCAAAATATTAAGAGCATTTCCCAAACAGTGCAACAGTTCTCAACTTAGACAGTGCGAACTGGCCCACCAATGGATTACCAAATCAAGATTACCACCAGGCCTCAACAGAAGATAGTTTATTTCTATATTATTATTCTCCAAATTTAACATTATTATTATTATTATTATTTTATTATTATTTCTCTTATCTATTATTATTATCATCATCATCAGTTTTCTATAAATATTAACCACAACCAAGGAATTTATCTATACTCCCAAAAACAGTTGGCACAATTAGTGTCTAACAGTTTAATTCAAAATTCAAAATAGAGTAATCCATTGTTTGTGTTATTTGTACTCTCTTCTTCTTTGTGTTTGATAAAGGCAACAATGCCGAAATATTATATTTGTGTTAACATGTGTGTGTGACTACTTCTACTATAGAAGACAGAAGAAAGGAAGAAGATGTCACCTTTGTGCATTGGATTCTTCCCACATCTTTCCTTTTTCCCTAGGTGGGCTTTCTTCATCAAATATATTCTTAGTAGTTTATTTTTTCTTTTTCTTTAGTTTTATCAATTTCCTTTATTATAAAATTAAAGAGCCCAAAGCAATATGTTTCAGTCAAGAAGATAACTGGCACATCAAAATATCACAGAGTCTTGAAAATCACCCAACCTAAATATTCGTCTTGCTGCACCATTGTTTCACCTGCCATTCACATATAAAACCAGCAGAATCTCAAGGGAATTTCCAATCACCAAGATAAGTTTTCAAGTTTCAACAACTATGCTGGCATCATTGAAACCAACTTTCTATTCAGTCTACCTCCTGAGAAAGAAGCCATGTTACTTATTTAATTACACACTACAAAATAGTTAGTACAATTAATTTAATATATAGGTTTTTACGAGTCTTCAACCCAAAGGTTGGCTATGTGCTTTTCATCCATTTGGAGCTGAGCATGCACTCAGTCCTTTGGTTGGTAGAAGGCACATGTACTAAGGAAAATTTTAAAAATGTGGTGTAGTTTCCCATTGCTTTCAGCACAGCAATTCTATGAGCGAGTGTGAAAGAGCATGCCTATTTTGCTGGAAAAGTATTTTCATTTACCTTCCATCTTTTACATGGCAGAATCCAGATGGGATCAACGGCTTTACTTACCCTTTAAAGTAAGTTATGATATGGATTTTTATCGCTCAAGAAAAATTTGTCAAACCCGGTTTTGTTCGAACCCACAAATATTGTGACCTAAGGTGAGAAAAGTCAACTAAGGTCAACATTTAACATATATCAACACTGTAATAGAGTTGCTATTTACCTCTCCAACTTCCAAACCCCTATCTCCTAATTGAGGGCAGTATGGAGTGGTCCCTTCCTCTTTATTTCCGTTTAACATGACTAGCAGGTAAACATCTGCCTCCCACACCATCTGCCAGAAACTAATGATCGTGTTGGGAAGGGGACTTTGCGCTGCGATGTAAAACCTCTGCTGGTTGCCAACTGTTGCCTGAAATATACAAATACGATTCAACTTTACCTACTGTGTTTGCAAAGAGTAAGAAATTATATCTTAAAAAAAATATTGGTAACCATGGGATTTAGAGTTGACAAATGAATAAACCCCTTCGTTTATATTTAAAATAGATACCAATCTATTAATTTACAGTCTGTAGGTAAGGGAGCTAAGATGTGAGTGAGTTAAATTAAGATGTGAGTGAGTTAAATGTACAAAAAGGAAAGGAGAAAAAGAATTAAAAAAAAAAGTTAAAGTAAACTGGCCATGCCGGAATCAAACCTGGGACTCATAACTCAGTAGACAAACAGACACTCTTAATAAACTAAACAAAGCTGTGACAAAGGAAACAAAAGTCTTATTAAAATCCATGAAATCACATCAAAATCTATGTTTATTTGTTCATCAGACTATATATTATCTAAACATATTTTATGATTAATAAAACTCAATAATGCATTGCGTAGTAAGTAATGTGCGAGAGTGTCAGAAGTATTGAACTCACTGTTATATGCGAGGCATTGAAATAGCCTAGTCTGTTTTCTTTGTTAGGGGTCAACCTCACTCTGTTTTCTTCATAGGGCAAGACATCTTTGTACCTGGAAGAGATTAAATAAACACACTTTACAAAATATGTGCCACGGAAACAAACACACTGGATGTAAGAGAGACCAGGAAATTGGAGGCCAAGGAATAAAGTTTTTGAGGATCATTGTAGCTGTCACAAGGAGAAACAGAAATAAGAATGAAGTTGTTCGTACAAGAGTTGTGGTACAGGGACTACATGAGATGGAGGAAGCAGGAATGAGATGGTATGGGCATGTATTTTGGTTGGTAAAGGAAAGAATTTGAAGGAGAATGTTGGGGACGAAGTATGTACGAAAAAAACTGCAAGGGAGACCAAGAGATGGGAGATGATAGTAACAAGTATGCTAATCGAAGCAAAATATTGAAAGCAAATAAAGGAGAATGAATGGTAAAAGAAAAAAGACTTCATAGCAAAGTAAAAAAAAAAACTAAAAAAAATTAACATCTATTAAAGTATATACATACTAATAAGATATTAGTAATTACAATAGTAAGCATGTATTTCTACCTACAAATAAGGCCCCATGAGGTCAAACATTTATAAATAATAAAAAAGTTATAGTAAAAAACTGTGAAAAAAAAGATCAAGACTTTCAAAGTCACCAAATAGGATTGTTAACTAAACCAAAATATAAAATAAATAACAGACAATAAGCTAATATAAAGATAAGTGATCATTAGGGGGCGGATTTTGCCCTAAATTCCTTTTTTATTCCTATGCTTTGAAAAGTAGGCTTTTGAGGTATAAGTTTATTTTCAATGATTGCAAAGATAATGTGATAACTTTTATAGTGCCTATAAATGCCTATTTCACTGTTTAGTGCCTATTTTACTAATGGGAGCCTTAAAGTGCCTTTTTCTATCTATCTCTTCCTTCCACCCTCTTTTTTCTTTCTAAATACTTGCGGCTGCCCCCTCACCCCCCTCCTCCTTCACTCCTTTGGATACTCCACATGTATACTCGTGATAGGTAGGAAAAACCCATGTGTCCAGCAATCTGATAGGTTCAAACTGGTAGACTATCGACAAAGATTTTCTTCTAGCGCACAACAGTGTCAGTTCATTCAGTGGTTGTGTATATTACGCTGTTGTTAGATGTGCATATCTGTTCATTAATATTTCTTTGTAATAGACTCAGTGTAAATTATTGAACTAGTAGAAAATGCCTAAAGAGAAATCGTGTAAAAGTGTATTATTCAAACAGTGGATTGGTGGTGATAGGAATTTCACAACGGCTGGCAAAATAATTTTTTGTCAGCAATGTTCCAAGGAGGTATCTTTTCAAAAGGGGAAATGAAATTATTAATTTTGAAAGTCAAGGTTTTTATTAAATATATTATCTACTGTTTAAAAGTAAATCATGATTATTTGCTATTGTTCAAACTAGGTTTTATTTCTTATTGAAGGATTTCAACGAAAAAATGGAAATATTTACCAAAGCGTAACATTACGATAAAAGAAAAAAAATCTTAGTTCTCTTGTTAGGTGATGCTTTGTTAATTTGTAGAATCCACATATATTACTGGTGAAAATTTCCATTTTTAATATTTAGGTAAAATTCGAGAAGAAGTATCACCTAGAACAACACAAAATACTGCAATACATATGAAGAATTCAGGAAAGAAAACAGGATCTCAACAATTTTTTCCTAAAGTTAACGATACCGATAAAACCCAAGAGCAATTTTCTGCTGACTTATGCTCTGCGATGGTAGCTGCAAATATTCCTTGGAAGAAGCTGGAGAATCCAGATTTCAATGCTTTTCTCAACAAATATACCAACATGAAGATACCAGACGAATCAACTCTGAGGAAACACTACTTTCATTCAACCTATTTATCCGTAAGTTTTTACAATAGCAGTTTTTTCTTTCTGACATTAAAAAATATTAACTGAATTGTATTGATTTAAACTATTTACAGTAAACATTCTTTTTATTTCATTTAAGACAGTTGAGAAAATCCGAGAAGATATTGGAGAATCGTACATCTGGGCTACTGTTGAATGAAACCACTGACCGCTGTGGCAGATATTTTGCAAATGTTGTTGTTGGAAAACTAGACTCTACGGTCCTGGAAAACCTACTTGGTTGTTCAAAGATGCTTGAGGCAACCAACAGCTGACAATTGCCATAGTTGTTTGTGATGCTTTGCGTAAGTATATAATGTAATTGCACAAGATATACTGTGTTAATTTAATGATTCGCAGTGTTAGTCATGTAAAAATTATAATTAAAATAGTATTGTTATAAAGTCCTGTGGCCATCCGAAAACAACAAAGAAAGGTTTTTGGTGTCGCTGACAGACAGTGCGGCCTACATGTTGAAAGCGGCTGCGAGCTTAAAAGTATTTTACACCAAGTTAATTCACGTGACTTGTCTGGCGCATGCTGTTCATAGGGTTGCAGAAGATATTAGATCATTTTCCAAATGTTAACGCTATTATTTCCACAGTCAAGAAGTGTTTTTGAAGGCTCCATCACAATTCTTCTCATTTAAGGCCGCCCTTCCCAACCAACTTTGCCACCACAACCAGTGTTAACACATTGGGGTACATGGCTTTATGCTGCGTTGTACTATGCAGATTACCTGGGTGACATTCAAAAGGTATTATACAATACACTACCTTTAGGTGCGTTTCCAAATTAAAATTGCAGTGAGCGTTTACCACTAGTTTTATTGATTCCACCTGTCCGTACACACTGAAACATATTTTTAATTTAATGGTTGTACTTGAACACAATATATTGAAAGAATGGTGAGTTTTGCTATATCAACCGTTTTGCTTGTAGGTAACCCAAACATTTGATGAGGAACAAGCTGTCGCTATTACAGAAGCAAATGTTGCCATCTCCTGCTCAAGTGTCAGTGCGGATCTGGCATACGTAAAAAGCAATTTTGGAAATCTTCCTGGAGCAATCACAGCTTTAGAGGGAAGGATTTGCCTCTTGTGAAAGCTGTGAAGATAATGCGGGAAATAGAAGAAAACCTGATTCGGGCTTCTGGTTCAGTTGGCACAGCCATCGTCAACATATTTAACAGAGTATTGCAGCGAAACCCTGGGTGGAAAGTGATGGCAAGTATTGCAGACATCTTACAAGGACAAACTACATCACTTCCAGAGTCAATCTTAGCTCAGCAGAGATAGCTTTTCTGAAGTTTTGCCCAATGACTTCATGTGAAATCGAGAGAAGTTTCTCACAGTATAAAAACATTTTGTCAGAAAACGGAACAAAATTTACACTTGAAAATCTTGAGAAGTATTTGATAATTAACTCTAATAGTAATAAATATGTGTTTATGGAAAGTTGATTTTAAGAGTGAATAGAAATTTTTAGTGTTTTGGTGCCCTTTTTTGCATTACTATGCCTATTTATGTGCCTACTTTTTTCTTTTTAGTGCCTATTTATTAATTAATATTAATAGTAAGACTGTTTAGTAAGATGCAATAAGAGCATCAAAATGTTGAAGTGTTTGTAAATATGTATTATTGTTTTTACTTTTGTTTGTAATTGTTTTTCTAAAAATTTTATCATTTTATTTATTTTATAATATATTTCTTATCCACTTCAGTGGTCGCGTGATCTAACGCATTACACTGGCAGTAGACTCAACTGTTGGTGACGGGGAGATCAAGGTTCGAATCACGGACAGGTGTACTGAGGGTGGTTTTTTTTACAAATTATTTTCCACTGTCCCTCACACAAATGCGAGTAAGCTTCTTGTAAATATAACCTTCCTAGTCCCTAAAACCATTAGGTAATTAGTAGGTACATAAGAATATAGCAAACCCACATTTCACCAATGATAACTTTTTCGACCATGCTAGGAATCGAGCCGGGACCCTTAGCTAAGTAGACAGACACGCTGTCAAATGAGCTAAGGTGTCAGATGTTCTAATCTTAAGAAGACATACCTAAGTATGTAAAAACAACACTTCTTAAATATGTAGTTAAATGATATAATTACCGGTTTCTTGAAACATTGTCAGGATGCAATGCTGTTGTAAACTCAACATTGGATTTCTTTTTAGGAATTTTTTCGAATTCAAAAAAAAGTTGACTATCAACAAGTTTCTTCTCTAACAGCAGACACTGAAAAATAAAAAATAAAATATTTTCAATAACTCATTGTTTTAGTTTCAAATAGAACCAGACTAAATATCTGTTTAACTTGATGCATCACAGCTTTTTAAGACTTTTAAATAGGGCTGGGCCAATCAGACCAATACCTATCATTTGGTTGTTATTACAAAGGTAATATGCAAAATGACACGCATATTTTTTAATACAAATATGCTTTTGTTTATTAAACTTATGATAAAATATCAATATACACAAAAAAATAATATCATTAAAAAAATTAAGTTGGGTGGACATCACTATTTTATTAATCTGAATCCCCAAACTTAGCTTTGAAGCCTGAATGTTGAATCCAAATCTTAGATAAAATTATGAACCTTTAAGGAAATAGAAATTTAATAGAATAATAAAAAAAATAGTAACTTAATGTTTAACATTATTTCTTATAATCCGTTCACTATAACATTCATACATTCAGTTTAGTGTTAATTAATAATTTACTGGTTTGGGGCTTTGATAAGTATGTTCTATAATTAAAATATACTTCGAATTCTTAAAGATATTTGAGATTCGAGGATTCAAGAAAATTTTAGATTTGTGACTTTATTATCATTATCATCATCAACCGTTTTCCAGCCTGTGGCTTGATCAGTTTAGTAAAATGCCTCCATCTTCCTTCTTTAATTGCTTCCGTTCTTCTACTCTCACTTTAACACTTTCTGTGACTTAAACCCTTAAAAAAAACTTTTTTTAAGTCAAATTTGTTTTATTAGCGCTGAAACAGCTTATTAGGAGTTCAGAACAAACTATAATCAACTTAAAAACCAGACTTAGTCCAGTAATTTAACACTTAACTGAAGCATGTATGAATGTTACTAGACAGAACTCTTAACATTTAGTTATTTCTATTTTCTATTATTCTAATATATTTATATTTCTTTTTATGTTCATAGCTTTTCCTGATTTGAAGGTGAAGTGGAGATTTAAATCCATAAAAGAGTGGATTTGACCCAACCCTAATTATAATTGGCTCTGAACTGCCAATAAGTATTTTACACCCTAAAATGCAAATAAAGACTAAGCTTTGTATTAATACTGTGAAATAGAAAAATCTCCAATGTTTTATTGTCAATCTGGTTTCAAATTCAAAAAATACAATGATCATTATCTAAGATAAACTAAAGATTTACCTAGTGAAGATTATTTATTAGCTTAGCTTGGTTCAAATCCAGCTATTCTTTCAATAGTGAGGCAAACAAAAATGCTGAATAACTTAATTAGACATGACAAATGTTAAAAATTGTTCGGCAGGATGGATCGTTATGCTGACTCTACGACACACACTATCCATGGTGTGTGTGTGTGTGTGTGTTTGTGTGCAGCTAATAATGAAAACCCAAAACATTAGATCCCTTACCTGGGGTTTTAGGGAAAGATAGTGCTGTGTGTACTTTTAATCAATGAACCTAATAAATGAGCTTAAACTTATAGGATTGTAAGTATAGCAGAGATTAATTATTTTAATTCAGTATAGGAGTAGGAGTGTGCAAAAAATATCAGCCTGCTTGAATTCAATCCTAAAATAAAGTTTAGCTTCAACAATTAGGAAACTTTACCAACTAACATAATGGAAGCTGAAATAGTCATTTATGTTCAATAATCAATTGGCATTCAGAGCTGTTTTAAAAAAATTTAAATCATTATAGTGTATAAAATTGTATAAATAAGAAAATAATATTTCAAGCATGAAACATATAGCAAAAATATTCAAACTTGGCTTTGAGTATAGCTAATATAATCAATTCGAGTACATTTCAAAATTAAAAGTGGAGTTTGTACATCTCTATTTTATTAAAATCAAGTTTTGCTATCTTTGTCTTCTTACCTTTCTGAAATAGGAAATAAAAGAAACTAGCATGGTTTTATTAAAGTAAGGATATTAACGCATCTTTACCATAGTTTCCTTAGAGATAGAAGGGGGCAACGGAACCCTGGGAAGTCCAGTGCTCCAGCGATGCTGTGCATTACTCGCTGCCTCCTCCTCAGGGGTTCTATCTTTACTTTTGGATCTTCGCGTTGTGGTAGACGACTTGCCGCTCTTACCACCTACCAAGAGTGCCCACCTGCGACGCTTCTGTTTGGTCGAGTCCTGACTACCACTGCTTCCAGGCGACAGCTTTCCTTGAGACAGACTGTGATCTAGGGGAAAGAAAACATGGGCATTGTCAAACATGATGGTTTTTTAATAGGTAAACTTAAACACTGATTAATTGTGACAAAATGAATAGAGTAGGAAGAGGAGAAAGTATTTTAAGTAGAAATGGGTCAAATACTATATTTTTCAGAATTTTAAGTTTTCTTTCGAATCTAAAATTCTGATTTGAATCTTTGAATCTCTAACCCTTTTCCTAGCATTGGCGTTGAACATCTTTGTTTGCCTGAACGTTCCCTGGTACAGGCGTGAATCAACGTTTCATTGCAATAAGTTATTGTAATATCATCTCTCAATGAACCACTGTACTCTTGGTCAGTCTAAATGCTTCATATTATTGAAACTGTTAGATGGACCTACCAGTTTAATGATATAATAGGACCATGGAAAAAGGGGTAAATAAGAGAATGAATAAGTAACGAACATATTTATTGGATAAGAGTAAATGAGTAGAAAAATTGCTTCCGGGCCCAAGCAAAGAGCTGTGCTACACACGCGCCAGGGAATGTGTTAAAGTGGAAATATTTAACTCTTTGTAAAGTGGTTGGGGTTTTAGGCCCTTTCCATTTGTATTGATTTGCCATTGTTAACTTGTTAATATGATCAAGATACTTAAGTACTAAATTTATAATAGATTATTGTTTTCCAGTCGTCTAGGCCTAATTTAAGCTCTATGTTAGGATCAAATGTTCCAATTATATTTAAGTGTAGGTGATAATATTAAATTAATATTAAATTTTAATCAAAGTTGTAAGCAATAGCTGTGTTAAATTTCAATTCATAAACTTCATTTTACGGCCTTCAACTTTTAAATCCAGTAGTTTTCCTTTTTGTAAGGTTCTTGTTGGAATATTAGCTTAATCTAAATTTATTACTTTTATTTTTCACTTTCAAGCATCGTGCTAGATTATTTATCTGAACCCGGAAGCTGTGAGATGCACCTGTGGCCTCAAAGTAGAAAGGGGAGGTTTGGCGCGAACAGCTAGCCAATTAGCACATCCGATTTAGTGTCTGTGTTTGACCCTATGTGGAAGGGAAGCGTCAGACCTGACACTGGCCTGTTAGCACGCAAACAAATAACCCCTGTATTCAAAAAGTTATTTTTGTAACGTGGGCAGATAGGGTTTCGAATGGGTGGAAAGAGATGTAGACCAGGTAGCTAAATGACCACTACCTTAAATAATGCTCTGTATTCATGCACTAAGCAATTTGTTTCTCTACATTAAGTAACCTGTGGTACAAAATGCCTAATATTTATTTCAAATAAAACTTCAAATTCTACTCTAACTTTCTACTTATTTGATTCAGCGCTGTTCTTCCCCCCTACTATTAATTTATTAAACTCGAGATGCTCTACTAAAACACTGGCTGCCGCGGACCCATAATAAACAAGAAGCTGAGAAGAAGATGGAGTGAGTCGACTGGTTACACCTTATTGTGCATGAATCTTTTATTGTGTTTATAAAGAACTTAAATCGATTAGTCTGAAAAAAATATTTTTAATAAGATGAATAAAAGTTAAAAATTCTTGAATCCAATGAATATAAGTTGATTTTATATCAAATAGAAGTTATTACATTCTATTAACTATGAAATAAATAGAGGTGAAAGACCAATTTTTAATGGTGTGCGAAGCTTCGAAAAGTCAAAGTTTAAGTCGAAGTCAAATCTCCTTTGACTTCGAGATCTACAATAACCTTCGCATATTCAAAAAATTTCGAAGGAAGGATAAAACTTTGATAAATTATCAAACGATTTAATTTTATCTTACTATAAATATTACAATTTTCAATATATGATAATTTTAAAACTGTTACTAAACACAATTTTAACAATGACTAGTAATTTAAATTACACAAAGTTAGCATGGATCAAAAACGGTTAAGTAGATGTTATATATTATATTCACTATCAGTAACATAATTTTGTAAAAAATAAAAATACCTATAAAAAACACCATGGTCACTGACTGGTATGAAGCAGAGAAAGAACTTTAGTTGTGCTATCATCACAACTTGCGTCTAATGTTTGGTCCTTAATATTCTATCTTTTGGAATTATCTATGACAAATTTACAAGTGCATTTTGACACCGGCGTTTTTCATAGCTTCTCCATATTTTCTTTACTATTCAAAATGGCTGAAACGAGAACAGAATTTAACTCAAATTATTATCAGATAAATGCAGATAAAAAGACATGTATATGTAAAGTTTGAAAAATAATATTATAAACTCCACGATGTAAATAAAAATCAAAACGTAATTGATAAGTTACTAAGCTTATCAGTAAGGCTGTGTGCATTAATTATTAATAGAGTCCTTAGGTAACCAATACGGAAATTTTCCTGGCCCTTATTACTGACAAGATCTAGAAAAATAATTTAAAAATTAAAAGTAGCGTTAAGTGACAACAAAAATCCTAGGTAGCGTCGACTTCGACTTTTCTTCACAAGTTTCAAGATTTGCTTTAACTTTGCATTTAAAAAATGGCCTTCGCACACCCCTACCAATTTTATTGTTAAGTGACAAAACAAGAATCAAATTCAACTTTAGCTTGTGATGTTACTAAATTGTTTATTCAGACTATTTTTTTAACACAAAGATTAGTAAATAGTATTATAATAGAGGGTAAAAAAAAGGTAATTAAAGCTATATGCCAGCACTTTTCTTGAAAGAATAAAATACCACATTAGGAAAAAGAAAGTTTCCCCTTACTACACATCATCATCCTCATCATAAACTGTTTCCAGATCAGTTTAGTAAAATGCCTTCATCTTCCTCCTCTCACTTTCACACTTTCTATCGCTACTTCCCATCTCTTTCTTGGTATCGCTTGCTGTCTTTTTCCTACTTCATCTTCATCATTCTATTTGTAATTATCTCTTTTTCCACCCTATTACATGCCCATACCATTTCAGCATTGCTTCTTCTACTATCTCATATATTCCCACTCTTTCCTGGATACTTTAATTTCTGGTTCTGTTTATCCCCGTAACAACTAGCATGCTCCCTCCTCACTACACTCAGTCAGGATTAAACCTTAACCTTTCGAGTCAAGACTGTAATCCACTAAACTAACCCTTCCATATGCATACTTATAAATTATTTTAATCAAACTTGTAAACCAATTCCCAACATTCACGTTAATCAACATTACTATTGAGGCCCTGTAAGCAGAACAGCTTACCAGGTGAATAAATGGTGTCCGCTGTAGAAGATGCTAGTTTATTTTTGCTTGGATATGGTAATGAGAAAGAAGCCAGTTCATGAGCTTTGGACGGAGCATGATTCAATTGCACGTGTATGTTATTAGCACTCTGCATATGATAATACTGTTGATGCACTAAGTTATTGTTTGTCATTAAAGGCCCTTGAACATTGTTCCCTGGCAGCTTATGTTCCATTGATGCCCGACTCATCTCTGGTGCAGACTGGATACTCGATGTGCGGCTACGGATGGAGATGTCTTCTGCGCTAGAGGGAGGGAAGGCTTGTCTCCCGTCAATGGCCCAAGGAAGAGGGACATTCTCATAGATAGGCTCCGGTGAACAATAAGGCACTGTGGTTCCATGTTGATGTTCCCTAGCAAAGAAATATACAAAAGTTTCAATGGAAGAAAGCAAACATTATTACATCTAATTGTACATAACCAGCAAAGCTTGGAATATCAAGACGATTTATAGGTTATGGGTATATACATAACAAATATCATATTCTTAGAGTGAAACATTAAACCTACACATAGAAATATAACTCGGGACTCTTAACTTTGTGAGCCAATTATATACCATTGAGTTATCCAGTATTAGTTCTATGCCATTCTACACTTGGCCTTAAATATAAGGGAAGAATTACCCTGAGCATAAGGAGAATTCTGGATAGCTTAGTGATATAGCATTAGCGCACTAAGCCAAGGCTCCCAGGTTTGATCCTTGTATCCAGGTGTTATTTTTAAATTTACAAACATAAGTGTTTTAAGTCTGTATTTTAGGTCATTTGCTTTGTATCAATACCGTCTATTAGCAACTTAAAACCAACTAATCAAACGAGCAAGATGTGTAGGTTTAATACCAAGTAATCCCATCTGCATCCTCGTATATAGCAGATAGATTAGCTATGGTCTTTCAATTCAGGAACAAACACATACTTCATGCGGCCAACTCTGCCAGAATGAAATGAGATTTCTGATATGAGATTAAAATGGCTACAAATCAACTAAATATTTTAAGTTGGATACAGCTATGAATAGAAGAAATGAGGTTAAAATTATTAGCCATTTTTAAATATTTGCCTAAGGTCAAAATAAGACATTCTAAACCATCATTTCAAACATTTGTTTTATTTCTTTTAACAATAGTCTTTGGTCGAAGGAAATAAATGGCAATAGTTCTGCTGATATTATTTTATTTCTAGCAAATTTCAGTCAGCAAAAGTAAATAAAAAGGCTATTGAAAAAATAAAAGTAATGTTTTAATATAGTTTAATTGTGTTTAAATTAACAAAACTTAATGTTTTATTTTTAAATTTAAAAGTCAAGTAGTCAATTTTGTTTCATATTACAAATGTATTACTGTATTGACCCGAAAATATGCCCCACCTCAAATTTGCAATCACTTTCAGAGGAGTAATAATATAGTTGAAATAAAATCACTTACAAAGGAAAAACAATATTAATACTGGTAGTTAAAATCAAATCACAATATACCAAACCACTTGAAGAGGAAAAGCAATATTTATATTGAAGAAGAGATCATTTCATATTAAAGTACTTTAAAAGGGAAAACAAAACTGGTATTTACAGTTAAATTGAGATCACTTGCAGAGTAAAACAAATATTTACAGTTAAAGTGAGACCACTCTCAGAGCAAAACAAATATTTACAGTTAAATTTTTTTTCAGCATGGTCTGCCGTCTTATCACTTCTGAATGTAGTACACACGCCTAAACTATTCATTAAAGAATAGCAGCTTCGATCAACAAAATGCAACTAGATTTTTATAAGGCAAATAAAATACATTTTGTCCCTATAATATTAAAATATATGCCAGTAGAATGCATTAAATAAATAAACTAATCTTGAAGGTTTTAGCAACCATATTTGTGTTGGCACGAATAAGATACACAGAAAGTCAAGGTTCATCTATTTTAAATGGCATATCGCGTCATCTGTTGTGACGATTAGTAACTATTTTAATATATATATCAATATTACTATATGCACATCTTAAAGGTATTAAATGTGATACTTATTATTTAAGAGTGTGATTATAGTCCGCATTAAGATTATATTAAGGCTGTTTCTGAGGAAAAAAGTGTAGCTTATTTTCGGGTCATTACGGTATATGGGGCTGGGCCCACAGCTGAACAATAAATTTAAATTCTGTAATCGTATAAAAAATTTAAAGGGAAAAATATGTGTCAAAATTTTAATTTTAATTTATTTTTAATTTATTTTTTAATTTATATTTTCAGCAATGCATCTTACTAACCTTTTGTGTTCGTCCCTTTTTATGTTTCTATCCACTTTTCCTATACCTTCTTCCAAATATGATACAATTACCTCATAAAGAAGAGGTTTTCCTTATATAAATATAAGATTGGGCTACTTTATATTCCAGAGCGCCTGCTCAAAGGTTTAAATAGGTCGCAACAGTCACTTTTGTGTGAAAATAAAGAATAAATAAAAACAAAGCTTATGAAATTTTCGGTTGGAAAGCATGAATTGAAAAGTTAATAGAGTACATTCTTAATGTTTTTGGAAGTGGCTGTGAATATTTCTGTACCTCTCCTCCAATATGGCTTCTATGTCATGATACACGGCACGTTGGTCAAGCATGGCGCAATATTCGTGTAGGTATGGTGAACTTCAGAATTGGGCAGCAGATGATGTTGTGGAGAATGTTGGTGCAGGGATACCACAGCAGACTCCAAAAAATGTGGCTGTTGGTCCAAGTCATCTTGAAGCGGGGAGTGGTGCCGCCCAACATTTCGAGACGACACAAGATCAGGACTGGAACCACTTACCTATTGACCAATGCAGTCAAGAAATTGTATATGAAGACAAAAAGTCCTTCATACTAACTACTTCATACTAAAACTTTAATATGGCTTTGAAAATTACAAAGCTTCAAATAATAAATCTTTAAAAGGAAAAACTCTTTTAGCTTTATAGGTAATTATATTATATTTGGAAGAAGGTTGAGGAAAGGTGGATAGTAAAGTGTGAAATGTTCTTTTCATTGTAAAGGCCATATTGCGTTTGTTCTTTTTATGTGTTTGCTCCACCTTTACTATAACTTCTTCCGAATATAACATAATGCTCCACATTAAAAATATTGACAGCTAAAATACTTATATAATTAGGGGCATGTGAAAGGCCAATCCTGCCCAATTTTAGGAATTGATAAACTCCCGACATTTCCCAAAGCGTATGGGATCTCGTCCATCCCTAGTTTAGAGTTTAAAGAGTGGAGTTGCACATCCCTAATATAAACTAAAGCATTTATTTGTTGCTTGTAGTTAGTACCTGCATGTTGACAAAACAAGGATGTGGAGGGGCCAGAGTCTGGGATGCCAAGTCAGGGGTGCTGTTGCTACTAGGCCTGTTGATGGGGTATGGGGGTGGAGGCTTATAAAGGTGGAGTAGCTGGAGCCCTTGAACTAGGTTATTCTCCAATGTGTCCAGCTCTGGAGTGCTAAAAACAAAAACAAAGTCTTTGTTTAGCAACTATACCAGCACTCTCTAGGTTCTGTCGCTGACCTAAATACACAAAAATGACTAAAATTGAAAAATGAAAATAATTTATTTAACTACATAAGTGATATGGTGTGATACGGATATGGTTTGGAGGGATAATGGAGTATATATTGTTTAGTTAAAAAAAGCTGTTAAGTCACAACAACAAAATTAAAAAACAAGCTATCACTACCAAATGAAGGCTGGAGAAGCTACCTGTGGCAGTGAAAGCTTGTTTGGTTAATTATTATTATAATTTACTATCCATCTAATTTCTACTCCAGTATCACTCAAGTGAGCTGGCTATCCTTCCTAATTTAAACGATGACAGGATGTCCAGCCATAGTATATTTTAATATTCCCTCCTAACTTTTCCAGGTTGTCCAGAACCAATATCCAAATCTTCCAGTCAATATATATTAAGTTATTTTTATTAAGATTGCAGTCAAATTTAATACTATTTTTTTACACATGTCCATTCTGAAATTATGTCACACTGTGAGGTGTTAAAAGATATCAGGCTAAAGTGATGCGCTATTGGATAGTGCGATATAAGTTAGATTTCAGTGAGATCATGTAAAGACGTAAAAAGATTGTCTTAAACCAACTCGGCTTAAAATTGTTGTGAGACACATGTTTTTTAGTTTCTTCTTCCTAAGGGCGTTTTCACATTTACCGGCGTGACACCGACGGTCACGTAATGTTAAGTTAACTTATGGAATGCTTTCACACTCACTGACATGTCGACAGAGTGTCATAGCTCCAGTAGAGCCGGCAGGCTGAACAGCCAGCAATTTGCTACATGGCTTTATGTTTGCTACGTGTGACGTACAGATTTTATTGTTATACACCTAGTTAACAATAAAATCTGTATGCACACGTAGCAAACATAATAATATTAATTAATTAATATTAATAATAAAATTGTATGGCCAATATTAAGTATTATGAGGTAACTTTAAAAGAGCTGATAAGTCCCCTTTAAATATTTTACTTTTATAACCGGGTGTACCCAAAACCATCTTTTATGCGCAAGCCTTCATTTCTTGTGTCTTAAATATAACAAATAAGAAAATATTATTTGTTAACTGCAGCCATTTTGACTATTATTAAGGACTAGACACATCGTGGTAGTGCCAGGAGTGGGCTTAAAAACAAAACAGGAGAGTTGCATCTTCCCATCCGTCATTAAAATGTGTCGTGGAGTCGAGCCGATGTCGATGAATGTGAAATGTCTATGCCGGTATCGTGTCGGTGAGTGTGAAATGTCTATGCCGGTGTCGTGTCAGTGCCATGCCGATATCGTGTCAGTGTCGATAAATGTGAAAAAGCCTTATAACTTAATCAATTCTCGTGCATGCGCATAACCACAACTAAATTTTGGCTAAAAAAAAAATGCGGTATAGGGGTGAACAGACAACTTGAAAATAATATGTTGACCTTGAGAATTTAGATTAACATGTTCGAATGGGACATCTGTTTTGAAATAGATTTGAGGTGTGTATTAACTTGTAGAACTGTGTTATTTTTACTATTGCAAATAAAAGTTGTGCATTTAAAAAAAAAATGTGAACATGTGAAAATTCCAGAAATTTAATCAAATGCCCTGACTTTTCTCTGACCAAGAAAATTTGCTTAATTTTACTAGTTTTCCGTGTCACTGGATATCCTGTATGATCTAGCTTAGTGCTTTAGTCCAAATAACCTTTGTAAATTAAGTTAGTAGCACTGCAGAATGCACACAAGATTTCAGAGTTCACTATGCTGTTTGATTGTGTTCTGTTTGATTGTGTTAGGTATGATATGATATAGTCTCTTAATCCAAGTGTCATTGTTTATTATGGATTATTGTATTCTATTGTTTTTGTTTTTGTATGCCGGTAACTCACTCTCGCAATGGGTTCTCTAATGAATTACTGAATTAAGACTACCACCAAATCTCAATTTCTTCCCGAAAGACAATAGATATTATTTACTTTTAATTTAAATAACCTATTATACATTTTATGATTATTTTTATTTTCATTATTTAAAATAAAAATATAGCCTATATATAATTTTATATCTCATATAAATTGCATTTTTACAGAAAAATGTGAGAGAATTTTTATTTTACTCCAACAACAATTAGCCACAGTGTTTTAAACAGTTTTTATAACAAAGTAAAAATGTTGTTAAATTAGTGTTTTTTCTCTCCTTCTCCCTACCCCCTTTTGTATAAAGATGATTATACAAAATATAAAAACTTTTTGTTTCAACGTGTGTGTAACTTTTTCTACTATAGAAGACAGACGATGTTAAATTTGTGCATTGGATTATTGACACAGCTATATTAAGAGTACCTGTATGTGTGTAAAGCTGGCAACACTGTTTGTTGAGGAGAGTTGTGGTCTCTTCTACTCTTCATTATTCTCTGAGGCTCCTCATACAAGCGATCCACTTGTGCCACATCCGGGTAGTGCTTAAAATTTCTGTACGAGTTGAGATTCTAAAACAAATAAAATCAGTTATTGTACTTATTCATAATTTATATATGTAGATACATATATACACACACACAACTAGAGTTGAGTCGAATCCACTATTTTATGAATACTAATCTTTATTTTACTTTTGGATCTCGAATCTTGGACAAAAATTTTGAACTAAGAGGAAATAGAAATACAACAGAATAAAATAAAATAGAAGAGTAAGTAAATTTATTTTCTTATAATCCATTCATTATAAAATTCAAACGTTCAGTTAAGTGTTAAATTACTCGTCTGGAGTATGGTTGTTGAGTTTGTCCTATTGTCCTAAGATTGTCTTGTTTCTGGACCACCAATATACAGTTTTAGATATCAAAAACAAATTTAAATTGGGGGAAAAACCAAATTGAGGATTTGAGGTGGGCTGGAAAAAATAAAGGACAATTTTTGTTCCTGTAAATAAATCAGTTATAAAATCAATGTTACTGTTCAAACCTCCTGAATAGCATTTTCCTGATGTATCTCTGGTTGACTGCTATATAAAATTCCTCCAATTTGATGGTTAGGCCTAATACTAATGTTATTGTTGGCTGGTCCGGCGTTAGGGAAACTTCTGCTGTATCGCAGTCTCGTAGTCAGGTGCAGGACGATAAGATGGTAGCATAGACCTGAAAAAATAGCATTCGGTTTGTTCAAATTGGTATTACTGTTTAAGTTAGTGGTTAGGTAGAGGGGGTGTTTGTTTTAAAAAAATAGCAATAGCACCCTAGTTCCAATTTGTATATTTAAACACGCATCCTATTTTTTATGGTAATACAATATTTATTTTTAAATGCATTTGTTCTGTAAAAAAAAGTTGTGCTAGAGAAAAAAATTTCATTGCTCTGTTGTGGGTGTTGTAATTCTGATGAATAATTAGTTACCTAAAGGAAAATTTGGCTCATGATGGAGTGAACACTTAGTTTTTGAGTTGTGTGAAAGCAGGTGAGGCATGAGTGATTTGGAATTCACTATAAAGTCCGTTCACCGTAGGAATTGTTTCCTGAAAGGCCTTTTTCCCTACCAGAAATCTATTATATAGTAGGATATTGGTAGGAAAAAAGACCTTGCGAAGAGTAATTCCTACCGTGAATGGAGTATAAGTTAAGTCCCAAGTGATGGCAGTCCATAGCTTGTATTTTTAGATATCTTAAAAACCAGGGCTGTGCAATCAAAGTTGTAAGCAGTTTGTGGTGGAGTCAGCCATAAAAAAATTTACTGACTCAAGACTCCGGCTTCAAAATAAAAACTTTTAATATAAGAGTATAACAATAATTTATGATAAATGTATGTTTTAATTTTATGAATTTTTATTTTTAAGACCAATATTTATAATTTTGATTGAAATTTACTCAAATATTAATTCACAATGACAGAGTAAACAAGAGTAAAAAAAAGTGAATGCCCCACCTGAGCATATCCAAGTCGGAGCTATTCTTGCTGAGGTCAAGACACGATGTAGATTGTGCTCGCTGTATAGCCATATCCCATTCCACGCCTCCTCCAGGAACACTCATATCTAATTCATCTCTACTGTCCAAGAGCTGACAGTCCTGAAGACAAACGACTTTGAAAAATACAATGAAGACTTGATTATTTTAAAACAATCAATTTGATTCATAAGAAACTTTTCATTAAGGAAAGCTCAAAATTTTTATTGAGTTAAATATTTCAAAATATGATAAAATAATCATAAAATTATTTATTATATATAAAAAAATGACAAGTATTTTCTCTTTTCCAAGTTAACATGATGTATGTATTAAAAGGTATTAATATATGCATTAGATTACACACAATAGATAACATTCCAAAACAAAGAGTAAGTACATTTAATTATGTTTAAAATCTTGTTTTGGATCGGGTAAAAAGAAATTAATGAAATAGTGTGAGAAAAATTAAGTTTACATTATTTAAATTTAAATATAACATGTAATGAGAAAACTTAACACTCATAACAAAACAATGATCTTTTTACAAGTGTTGGCAACCCAAAACCTAAACTTATGATTTATGAACTGTCGTTCAAGTAAATACCTATCATGAACAGACTTTAAACAGGAAGTTAGATTTCGTGATGCCGAATTGTTGTAAAAGATAAAAACTTTCGGGTGGATTTGAAATTCTCTAGAGGTTCATCTATTGTTCTGTGAATGGCACATGGTGCTAGTTTTGCAATAGGGTTTAAATCTTACCTAGTTAGTGAATATTTAGGTTGGGTGGTTTTCTCGACTTTGTGGTCCATTGATGTGCAAATTCCCACCTTCTTCAATGGGGCATATTTCATTAGGTTTTTTAAATGATTTTAACACTTTGACAGTGTGGCATTCCTCAAAGTTGAGGTTATTAGTGGAGGCATGTGCAGAAAGTTTTTTTCTGGGTTGTTGATTTTGGCGTCATGACGGTGTCCAGTCATGTGTTTACATAGTGTTTCAGTGGAGAGGCTATATTTTGTGCATTGCATTGTTGACATTATAGTTGGTAGATTAGGTTACCGGATTGACAGGTGTGACTATCTTTGATGGGATGAAAGGAGTTGGTTATGATGCTAGAGAAAGTGTTTGCTGGATTATGTATTTAACAGTTTTGCAATCTGTTTTTTCGCAAGGTCGAGGCCTGGTTGTGATTGAATGAAAAACGTGTGATTTTACTCTTCGATTTTAAGGTGTACCAGAAGATTTTTTAGTGATGGAGGCTGCTTATACACAAAGACTTGTGTTTTTTGGGGGATATTGTTGGTTTTACTGGATGCTTCCAATATGTGAAAACGTGACGCTAATATTTTGTTGAGTTTTTGTATATCTGGGTAGTATTTAGTGACTAGAGGTGTAGTGTCAGATTTCTTAGGTTTGGGTGATTGTAGAGTTTCAGTTAGTTGAAGAAGGTTCTTAATTAGAGGTTTAGGGTATCTTGTGTGTGTGTGTGTGTGTGTGTGTGTGTGTGTGTGTGTGTGTGTGTGTGGTGTGTATATGCGCATGCGTGCATGTGTGTGTGTATATATATATATATATATATATAATATATAGTTAACATCTAGGTACTACATATATATATATATATAGGTAGTACCTAAATGTTAACAAATTTTTTGCTATAAAGTAAATCCACATTTGAATGTACTAATATATAATATAATTACTTCATGCAATATCTTTTTCATTTTTTGAGTCATATTTGTTATACTTGGAAGAAGGTACAGGAAAGAGGGCCAGAAAAACAAAAAGGGAACCTAAGTTAAGGAATTGGGCGGTAACAATATTTTTTTTAAAACGATACAGCCATTACCTCTACTGCACTAGCAGCAATGTTAAAACTTGTGTTCTTATTTTTATTATATAACTCTTTTTATGCTTGTACCCTATTACGTGTCTCTATTTCTTTTTGAGTAGACTGCTGAGGACGGGGAGATCGGGGTTCGAATCTCAGTCGGTGAACTGGGGGTGGTTTTTCCTAAATGGTTTTCCACTCCCTCCCCTTTCACTTTCTTTAATTCAAACTTCCCAATACCTAATTAGTACTTAAATATAACCTGAACGGGTAGTAAGACACGGTGCTAAATATTATTATCTATTTCTTTCTTGTACCTTATTCCATAAATAACCAAAAGTATATCATTTGTATTTTGTTAAATGGTTATTAATGGTCTAGGCTCAGACCTATCGTTAAATTTGGCCAAGAATGATCAAAAGATAAGTCATTAATCAATAATAAGCTGCATAGTAAGTTAAAAAAATTAATCAAAAACTATTTACATTCTAAAACCTTAGAATACTCGTCATGATTCCTGGAATTCAAGAATTTGAAGGACTAAAACTTTATTATTTATTAATCACACTAATAAATACCTGTATATTTTACTGGTGTTTTAAAATTAAATATTTAAAATATATTCACTCACACTCATATTCATAAATTAATTCACACAAGCTGCTCTTCACAGGTAGCAACTTATTTGAGGTATTTCAACCATAGAGAGAGAGAGCTCTTTAAGTAAAACTTATTTTCACTTTGTTTGGGTACATTATGCTATACATGAAAGAACATTCAGGAAAGAGGAATAAGAATGAATAAAATGAGCCAACACAATTGGCTTTTACAATGAAAAGAGGAACAACGTTCCACACTTTAAATTGCTGGCACTGGGAAAAGAGGTAGTGGCTTCTGCTTGAAATAAATAGTTACCCCATAAGCCCCTGACCTTGTGTTTGTTTTATCTTTTCATTTGTTCTGTAAATAGATAACTTTTTGTTTCACCTCAGAGCCCCCTGGAACAATGTGGTGCAGCCCTGCTCCTCAGAGTGTAAGTTTTGCCTTCCGGATCCTCTAATTCTTGTTTGTGCTGCATATAGAAACGGTGCTGGAACCAAATTTGTTTTAAGACAAAAGTAAACATAGCTATAGGAGTCAAAGAAACACATTTAAAATTGTAGTGTTGCAAAAAGAAAAGGGAGGAATAAAACTTGTTTTCAAAATTGATTTATAATTATTTAAAAAACAAAAATATTAGTTATTTTGACCGTACCTCTAATCTTCTGCTATATTAAAACTATTAGTTGAATCTTTAATATTAATAATTAAAATAAATTTAGATTAAATAGGTATTCTCAAAATAAAATAAAAGTTAAAATTTTTGTGTTTTATGTTTTAAAAAAATACTATATTACTCATATTTACAAAACCTCAAACAATATATATCAATTACATGATTTATTGCAATACACACACACACATTATATATATTATAACAATGTGTAATTTAATTACTTTAGTTGGCTGAACATTAATATGCAATATTCACAACAGCATAAAATGACAACTGAACATAAATGTGTATATTAAATGTCTTTTTTTTTTTAAATTGGCGTATGTTCATATTTGTCAAAGAAAGAATATCTATTAGAAGTGAAAGTAAAGCTAATGTATATGCAAATTGAAGTTTAAGGTATTTGAAGCTTTGCACAACCCTAATAACTTAATGCTTTACTTCCCACTAACAAACATATTTATTCTTAAAAATCACTCAACAAGTATTGTGTGAGACTGAATAGTATGTATTAATTCACGTGTATCCCAAAATGATATGTGATGGGTATCCAGAGGATCAGTCCTGATAGCTGAATAAATTCAAGATGGCCCTGGATGAGAGACAAACTAGGATGGCTCAATGGTAGAGTATTGCCACGCATAGCCAAAGCTCCCAGGTTCGATACCTGTGACCAGGGGTAATTTTTCACATAATTGAATAAATTATGTAAGGAGAATAACTAAAATCTTTGGTTTTTACCTGATTTATACACATGCTCCAGATGTATCTGGCTGACTCGGGCTCTGGAAACTGAAAATTCAATGTCTCGTATGGGGGTTGGCCCTCAATGCTGAATCCTCTCTTGTGATTAACCACATTTGCTATGTCATTCCACCTAACAACACAGAACTATCCCATTTAAAATATAATACTATGACAGACTTACTCTAACACTCCTATGAAATGTACTAACACATTTTTAAATGTTATACTAAATCTTTAGATGATCCATGGTATAGATCATTTCATGATATTCTTACTGTGGAGGTTAATAAACAGTGAAAGGAGGATAGAATGGCAAACCTACACACTTACCAAAAAAAAATGTAGGCCTTAAAAGTGTTGAATTAAAACACCAAAAAATTTTAAACTTTAAGCTACCAATAACATGATTGTATGAAAGTACCCCAAATGTCTATGAATGTATTAAATAAAAGTGCACAAGATCAAACATGAAATAACATTTTTTATAATTATATATATATATATATGAGTCATATGATGCAACACTAGGTGTGTATGAAGTTTGGAAGCTTTGACTTGGCTTCGAAACAAGCATCAGCTTCGAGTTAGCTCCAAAAAAATGTTGGCTTCAACAATTACAAAGTTTCACCAATAAAAATATTTATAGCTAAAATATACTCAAGTTATGTTCAATTATCACCATTCTGAGCTGTTGTGTACATAACATATCAATATTCACATGGGGAAAAAGTGAAATAATTTAATCATAAGTTGTGGATAGTAACTTTCTTTATTAGATTAAAACGAAATATCACAAACATTTATGTAATATAACATTCTCCAAATAATTTTAGTGCATAGAGTTATATAAACATGCAGTAATTTAATATTTTTCCAAGCATAAAACAACTATCCAAAAACAATCAAACTTTGATTCAGCTTCAAAAATATATTTTATATATTCGATTTGAGTTTGCTTATAATTAAAAAAGTGTATTTCGCACACCCCTATGCCATACTATATAAAACTATAACTGTGATTAATGAATATATCAGGAGTTAATAATCATTCTAGGTTGAGGAGTTGAAATATAGATATATCTTTTTAGCACCGCATCTTACTACCCATTCGGGTTATACAACTATCTACTAATTATGTGAATGGTTTGAGGGATTTTGAAGGTTATATTTAAAGGAAGTGTACCCACATTTGCGTGTAGGGAGAGTGGAAAACTTTTTTTTTAAACCACCCTCAGTACACCCGACCAAGTTTTTAACCTTGATCTCACCATAATCGGCAGTCTAGTCTAACACAAGAGTAGCACGTTACACCATGCGGCTCTTAAAAGATCTCAAATACATTTTAACAAGGCTATATTAATTTTTAAAAAAGTACTCACCTGAAGAATTTAGAGGTCTGAATGCTTTCATATGTAATGATAATTCCATTCAGAGATATTCCAATTATAACTTCTACCCCAGTTTCATCCTGTACAAATAAAGTTACCATTTCATTACCTAAGTGAAACAAAAGTTTATTTGAAACATAGCACAGTCACTGTATATTTCTTATTGTCTCTTAAATCTAAAGGTCGGCTCCCACTGCAGCGCAGTACTGCGTTATGCGCCTATACATAATTTACTCTCTTCGCCAAAGCCTTTGTGCATGCCAAGCTCCATTGTGAGTGGTGCCATTTAAATACATGTTCAGAATAAAATGTGAAGTGGCACGTAGAGGCATGCAGCACAGTGGGAGCCCACCATAAGAAGCACTCCCAAGTTTATCAAGGTCACATTGGATTAAAGACTAAAAAGGTATTAGCTCTACATTTTAAGCATGAACCAATTCCTTTCAACAATGATTCCCAGTATATATATATTATAGAAAATGTGTAGTTCACATTATGCACCAATAACTTTGGTGGTACAAAGTTGAAGGTGCCTGAACAAAAACAGTGCTTTAAATAGATACTGCTCAAACTCAAGATCAAAAGATTTATGGGCTCACAATTTCAAGCTCCTTGAAAAAGATTCTTTCTTTGCCTTGCATTGGGATGTGTTTTTGCCAAGGGTTTGGGGTTGGGGGCAGTAGAACCAATCAAATAAGGTATTGGTCATCAGATGGCCATTGAAATGTTGAGGTCAGCAACTAAGTAAACTGGTTTTATGATGATGGGAAGAGAGTATGAGGCTTAGATAAAATAAAATAGGGATTTTAGAGCCTTAACTTGTTGGTCTTGTACATCATATATAAATGTAGATGCTGCAGTTGGCACCAAGTAGAGATATGTCGAATCCACTATTTTACAAAACCAAAGGGAGGCCAAAAAAGACATGGGAGAAGCAGATAACAGAAAGTGTTCAAGTGAGAGGAAAATAATGGAAGAAATTAAAAGAAGAAGAGTGGTGGAAGAATAGAGGAAGATTGAGGCATTTTACTAAACTGACTCAGCTACAGGCTGGAAAGAGTTTATTATTATGATGGTGGTGGTGATGGATGATGATGATGGTGGTGATGATGATGTGATGATGATGTGATGGGATGATGATGATAATGATGAAGAAGAAGAAAATATGGTAAACATAAGATATATATTTTTGTAAAATAATTCTTAGGTTGATATATAAACTAACAATAGTAAATGAATGTGATTTTTTTTTCTTATAGTATTTCCATTTTTATTTATGTAAGTTATTTGACATGCACTTTCTGAACCAAATGATTATCAGCACACAACTTAAATCTAGAATAGACACAAAATCCAGCCCCCAGCCATTAATTCATCAAGTGTGGAAGGCGAAACCCACATTTCCCCAATGATAAATGTTTTGGCCATGCCAGGAATAGAGCCTGGGACTCTTAGCTCAGTATATAGATACGCTACAGACTGAGCTAAGGTGTCAGACTTCTTATAATAGTAGTAGTTAGGTGGTAAATTAATTATCTGAGTCTTGGTTGTTAAATTTTTCAGATAATTATGTTGGGTTTTGCCATTAACTACAAGTATAAAATCTCCTAAACAAATTAAAACTCAAAATTAGAGGGAAAATATATGAATCGTTAATGTGATATTTTCTCAGATTCTCAAATATCTTTAGGCATTCACAGATTCAAAGGTCCCATCCCTGGTAGTAAGTAACAAACTCTCTTCTACCCATACCTTAGCCATGAACGTTTCTTGACCGTATCCATCAAGCTGCTGAGCTGCCAAAATGTAATACTCCTCAGCAGTGCCTTGTGACAAACCCCCTAGAGCTGCATGCTGACAGATGACAGCTTCTGTTAAATTTTCTAACTGGCCTTCCTTCGTCAAATGCTGAAAACATTTGTATGAAATATTATTACACATGGAATTCAAAGGATTAATGGGAGAGTTATTCATGTTTGCAGTTTTTGTCACCAAGGTTATTAAGGTCCCTAAGTATACCTGAATTTGAAACTTACTTTGAAAATATAATACTGTACATCAACATCATACTCAATAACAGTTTCCAGCCACTGGCCAGATCAGTTTGGAACATTAGAGACTCTATCTTTCTCCCCACCACCACCCATCCTCCATGAACCCGTCTTCTCTCTTTTCAGCCACCTAATCCTCTTGGCCTCCTGCCCCTCACTTTAATATCCAACATCTCCCTTGGCATCTTATCCTCTAGTCTCCTCACACCACCTTAGTCGTAACTTCTCTAGCCTATCCTGCATTGGCTCCTTCTAAGCTATTCCTCTCACCCTCTCATTTTACATAATATTCATTCTTGACACTCATATTAGTACTTCTAAGAAATTACTGTACTTATTGTAGTAAAAATATATATTATTTTTCATGGTGTATCAATGGGCACCCATTCGGGTTATAAACATTCAGAAAATATGCTAATAATAATAATAATAATAATACATAATATTAGACACGCGTCTTACTACCCATTCGGGTTATACGCTTTAAGTACTAATTACGCTAATGTATTAGGAATTGGGAAGGTCAAATTAGAGGAAATGAACCCGCATTTGCGTGGAGGAAGAGTGGAAAACCATTTAGGAAAAAACTCTTCCAGTTCACCCGACCAAGATTCAAACTTCGATATCCCCGTCCTCAGCAGTCAAGCTCAACACGTCTAGCGCTTTAGCCAACTACGCCACCGAGGCGGGTAAATATGCTGATGAAATAAGAATAAGGAAGGTATAATTTTAGAGGAAATATACCCATATTTATGTGGAGAGAAAGTGGGAAATCATTTAGTTAAAACCACTCTCAGCACACCTGACCGGGATTCAAAACCAGATATCCCCATCACTAGCAATTCAGTCCAACCTGAGAGTGACACTTAATACCATGCAACCGTTGATGAGAGGTTAATAGTGTTTACCTCAGATCTGATTATGCGGATGTTTTCTTTCCTCTCAGAAATATGAATTATAATTCTTGTCTGCATGAAGTTATGCCACAATTTTCACAATCATGGTTTCCTGTGTTTGTCATTTGTGTTATTACTTGGCATGTTCCTATCTAAGTGTCCTATCATTCTTTACAAACTTGCTTTTTCTCCCCTTTTTTTTTTTTTTTTTTTTTTTGGGTTCCTCTTTTAGGAAGTTGTGTAGCAAATTTCACACTCCCTCTGAAGAGTTCCGAAAGAATGAAACCTAGGTTGGGGGATTAGGCAGTAACGATCAATTTTCTTAAATAGACAGCCATTACCTCTTTATCCAGTGGTAGCAGTGTTAAGTGTGAACTGTGTTCTTCTTTTCAATGTAAAAGCCATGTTGTGTTTGTTCCCTTTTATATGTTTATATTAATATCCACCTTTTCTATACCTTCTTCCTAATATAATACAATCATAGTGTAAGCTTACTAGTATAAATATTACTATACTACAATAAGCTATTGTAAAAGTTTTAGTTTGCATTCTAGCTTAGTCTACCATAATTTAATTATGTATTTTGACATTCAGCAGGTCAGTGCCATTTTTTTCTTTATACGGATTTATTTTGAGTGCACGAGAGCAATTTTTTTTAAATATAAGGTATATAACCCTTCTCGGGTTCCCTGATTTTAATGAAATCCAAACAACTATATATAGTGAGTCCCAATTTAATATATCTTGATAAGATAAACTCAAGACTCTCCTGAGGTTAAGTACAGGCCCCTTTACTGTGTGTAGAGTCCAGTTTTTCAATTCAAAGCAAATCTGAAATGGATATATGAAAGATTCTTGAAGCCAAATCAAAGTTCAAATAATTTTTTTAATTGTTTTAAGTGCTAATAATATAATATTGTGCACACATAACTTTATACAGTAGAATCATTAATAACATATTTTATTGCAAAATTGGTTGAAATATTTCATTCTGAGCCATTTAAGTACTTCAGATATTTTTTCACATACACATTCATTTGTAATGTACATAGCACATCAGAATGATTATAAACTAAAATATATGATTATTTTTATTGGCATAGCCTAATAGTTTTTAAAGCCAAAATTAAATTGAAGCAACACCAAAGGTGATATATTTGTCAAAGTGAAGTTGAACATTTTGAAGCTTTACTAGTTATTGCAAATTTGGCTGCAAATTGCTATAAATTTGAACTTTTTTTTTATTTACCTTAGGGAACAGAGCAAAATCTTTAAGGTATTCAGCTGTATGCCTTTCCAAATCATGGTTCCCGAACTCAGCTGCAATATATAAAACAAACAACTCTAAAGAAGCAATCATATATATACACAGGCAAATCAAATTTATTTAGTTGTATGCATTCATGCTTAAAGTTTGCTATCATAATTTTATTTTCTTATTTTAACTAACATTTTAGAAGTAAAATATAAACTAATAATAATCATGAATTGAAAAATAAATTGAAAATGAACTCTGTAAAAGAAACCAGCAAGCTCACCTGAAATATAACATAAAGCTAGCATGATAATATAATTTTCACTTTCTTTTTTAGTTAACATTGGGTATGTACAAAATTTAATTTTATTATTGAATACCCATAGAGAGCTATATTTTTAAAACATTATTTTTAGTAAATAATATCTTTAACTGTCCAGTAAGGTATTTGAAACAATGAGCTCCTTCAAACGTATAGATATTTGTCCGTCTTTCCAATTTTGTCATGCCCCTCCACTCAATATGTTGGATTCAAAAGAGCTGAAATATTCTTATATTTTTTTTAGCATGCATCTCACTACCTGTTTGAGTTATACACTCTTATGATATATTACTTACTTACTCACTATATGGCAATAGGAGCTTAAAAGTTCAAGAAAAAATAATAATAATTGAAACTACTTAGTTTTTCTATCTATCTAGTCCGAGTGTTGCCCTCTATGTAGTGCAATCTTGATAAGAATTTTTTAGCACTGTGTCTTACTACACGTTCAGTTTGTACGCCTAACAATAAATTAGAGTTGGATGTAAAAATTCAATCTTGCAGTTCAACCAAGAACAGATTTCTCTCTGAACCTGAAGATGATTGTGGCAGTGAAAGCTCATATTTCAGTATGTGATTTGCATGTTTAGTAGTGTTTTATCTAAACAGTCCTACTCCATTATTGTGCCTAATCTAAACCAAAGCTGAAGAGCTACTTGTACACTATTTGCCTTTATTTCTATTTTCACCAACACTTTTGTTTAAGTTTATGGGCAATTAGCATATAGAAATTTCAAACACTACTAATTGTATCTTGCTTGAATTTAATTACTCAACTTGGATTCAAAGACAAACCCCTTGCAATTTTAAGAGTAGATGGACAGATGTTTAAGATTTACATTTTAGTGCTATTGACCACCAAAAATAAAACTTGATGACATTTTGTCTTGAATTAAGTTGCTTTTTCCTTCAGTTGTATGACAATATTATTACCTTGCATACTATAGCTGGCTAAAAGAACAGCTTGCTTGTGATTACAACCAATGCGACCTTCAATCACATCTAATTTCAACTGTAAAAAGTAGTGATATCTGAAAACCAAATACACACAAAAAAAATTTATATGTATACTTGTAAACAAACTTATGTGGTCACAATGGTAGATCTTATGAGTTGAAATAAGATCCTAAAGGATGAGTTTTAGTTCTGATCTTCTGCACTAGTGTGTTTTATCACGCCTACTAAGAGCAAATATACCGTGATCTGTAGGAAGTGTGAAATGGAGAAGGAGGAGTTTAAGAGTATTTTTAGTGAAAGCATAGATAAATCAAAGGAATGTTTACTCAAGAATAGGGATATTTTAGCATTTTGTCTTAATACCCATTCAGGTTGTATGCTTAATAGTGATGTTAAACTTTTCAAACGCACTACATGAACATTTTTTAGCACCTGTAAGCAAGCCACCATCCACACAAGGAGTATAACATGCTTAGTTAAAGAATGTACTAACAATCGACCATCCTCAAAGGAGGTTTAAAATGCTCTGTGAAAGAATGTTATTTAATGATTAAAAGTAAGAATGTAAATTTATAAATACTCTTATTTAATCAGAATGGTTAAGTAGTAGTTAAAATATATTATCTTAAGTATGTATTTAAAAATTCAAAAAACTCAACAGCTGTCATATAATTACAATTGAATAAAACATCTTAAATAGTTTGTATGCATTGTTTACCTATGGTTCAAGACTAGGGTTGCCAAATGTTTTTGAGAGAATTCCGAGACACCCAATATAAAGCCGTAGTAGGACTATGATAAACTTACGTAGGGACCTACAGGTGGCACAGGTTTATGTGTGATCTCAGTTATTTAAATTAAGATAGAGCAAAAATTAAATAAACATTTTACTAAGAACTTTTTTTTTTAATCTTTAGTGCTGTATAATAAAGGATCATGGCCAATTTTTTTCTCTTCATAATCTACAATTATACTAAAAATATGTTAATAAATATGGGTCAAATCCTATATTACTCAAATCCTCGAATTTTAAAAATGTAAAATTTAAGTTAATGTTAAAATATTTAAGTTTAAATTTTTTTTTAAGTTGTTTAAGTCTAGGTGCCATTAACAAACGATATTTTGCTTGTCATATCTGTATGTCAAAAACAACAAAGATAAACTTTTTTTGGTAAGTTAATCTTATTGATTCAATTTAGCCCTGTTTTGCAATTTTGTTATACACACACACCACACACACACACACACCCACACACCACAAATCCTTTTACCTATTGCTTAAAATTGTTTTTGAAGTCAAGGCCACCATAAATGTATTTGAGATTTTAAAAAAACTCAAATCTCATTAACACCATAGGATTTGAGATATTTGAGGATTCAGGTGTGCCATCTCTAATTAATAAGGAAAATATACTAAGTACTTCATGTGTTTTGAATCAAATTAGCTGAATAAAAAATAATGTTTGGAAATACATTAAGCATAATTATGTAGTGTTTATTTAAACAATATAAATAAACTTATGGCCAGTAGTAGTGCATTGTATATAAGCAATGAATGGTGCAGCGAGACATTTCTTGATTTATTAAAGACATTTTGTACAGGAACTGTCCCAGCCGGTTCGAGATGGCTGGCAGCTCTATTCAGAAGACTAATAAATGTTCATGTAACGAATTATAGTGCAGGCCTTAGTGGAAGAATAAAATGTAAATAAAAACATAAACAGAATGAGAGGGTGTAATGTACATTTGGTTTTTTTTACCTGGTCATTTCATCGTGAAGCAGCACGACACCAGAAACATAAAACATGACCCTCAAGTAGAGATTTGGTTCCCGTGCATGCTTGTCCAATTGTTTCTTAAGTGGTTGATTCATTTCAACCCACCGTGGTTGACTCTGATGAGATAAATACCGCAAACCAAAGAACTCGGGCTGTAAGAATACGAATGATAGTTGTTATATTCCACAACTTTCAAATGAAAGAACAACATGTGAGTAGGTTACTTAATTTACATGTCAACTATCAAACATGAAAAAATAAAGTTGTTTCATTTGAAAAGATAATATTTATGATTAATAATTTTTTTTCAAGGAAAAAATCTATATCTATTGATAAATGGCAAGCGTGTTTTCATAGTTAGGTTATAAATATAAATAAGCTATATTTTGAGATTATTGTGGGTATAGACTGCAAAAATTGTTTCTACTAGCTTTGGTTTGCTGTTTGAACCTAGTTTAGGAATCTGAGAGGAATATGTTGAGATCAATGGGAGAGAAGGCATGAAGAAGGAAGCAAGAGCAAGGCATAGGAAACATGTGGGTTCACTGACTAAAGGTTATTTTCCAGCACCATCTGGTTTGATTTGCTGGTGACGAGAAGGTTGGGGGTTAAATTACAAATGTGGTATATTTCTTATAAATTCTAACTTTCTCATAACTTTATGATGTTAAGAGTATATATGGGAAACCCTGAAACAGGTAATAAGAGAGGTGTAGATTTAAAACAATCCACACACTTTTGCCTAGCTTATGGTAAATTAAACAACTATGGCATACATAAACTCTGCTTACCCTGACCAATAACAGTATCATCCTCAGATGTTGTAGTTCTGTCTTTTGACAGGTCCAGTTATAGTCTAATACTTCCCTAAGTCTCTCGATCCTGGGCCAATATCTTGGGGTTTTCGTATCTGCCACCAATCTTGAATAAATCATCATCTGGTATCCTCCTCCTTTATCTTCTTCCCTTCCACTTATCATTCCTTCAATTGTAGTCTTAAGCAGGAATTCCTTTCTCATCCAATGTCCTAGCCAATTTATCTTTCTTTCTTTGGTATTTTTTCTATCATTTGTCTATACGCTCTAATTCTTCCATAGCACTTCTTCATTTCAAATTTTCCTCTCAGCTTACTCCTCCTAATCTCCTCCAAGTTTACATTTCCAGCACTTCGATCCTTCTTTCATTATCTTTCCTTAATATCCATGTCCCTGCACAATACAACATTACACTCTGAACATAGCATTTTGATCTTTTTCTCAATTTCTCGATAAGATCCTCTTCTTATTAAATCCTTCCTTCAACGTAGATATTCTCAATCATATTTCATTGAACAGTGCATTACTTCAGTGATAATGCTCCCTAAATACTCAAACCATTCTACTTGTTCAATCTTTTCTCCTTCTGGTATATGTTTATACTTTCTCCTTTTCCTCCCCGTATCACATACTTTGTCTTTTTCTTGTTCATTTTCATTCCAAATTCCTCATAAATTTGGAACTAAGATATTTTAACCTCAATCACTATTTCCTTACTATCTGTCATTACTACCATATCATCTGCAAACCTGATACATTCCACTCTTCTTCCTTCTAAACTTACCTCTTTCACTCTAAACATTCCCCAATTATTTAGGTTCAAATAGACGTTAAATAGAGTGGGTGACAGGCAGCATCCTTACCTGACTCCTCTTTTTAACCCAATCTCTTCAGTCAGCTCTAATCCCTCTTGCTCTTTGTTTCAAGTGTAAACCTTTAATCAGTATTCTTTTTTCCCAGTTAATTCCATGTTTTTTTCAGTACTAGCAAAAGTGTGTTCCATCTGTCACAGTCAAATGCCTTCTCTAATCAATAAATACAACGTACACTTTACTAATTGTCTTTATATTTCTTTCTCCAATTATCCTTAATAGGCCTATCGTATCTCTTGGCCTACTCCTTGTCTGAATCCATACTGTTCTTCTCTCATTACTTTATTAAGTTTTCCATACATCTCCCATTATATGTTCTCCATAATACCTTGGCTGCTTGAGAAATCAAACTTAATATCCTGTAATCTTTGAATTTTGTGGCATTTCTCTTCCATTCAATTGGGATCATTATTATTTCACTAAAGTCTTTAGACCATTCTCCCTTTCTGTATATTTAATTGCATAGATTAATTAAATCCCTCTTTCCTTCACCACCTAATGCCTTATGCAGCTCAAACCTATAACCCATCCATTCTTATTGCCTCCTCATTTTTCATTTCCCTAATAGATGTTTCTATTTTCCTCTCTAATATTCCGCACCTTTTCTCAACATAATTCACTTTGCTCTCCTCTTCCAGTTTTCCAATTCTTTCTCACTTGGTCTCTTTTCCTAGTCATGCAATCATTAAAAATATGCCTTTTTTTTCATTAACACTTGTTGTTAGCTTACTATTCTTCCCTCTTTAGTAATCTTCATCATCACCATCATGAACTGTTTCCCGCCTGTGGCCAGGTCCGTTTAGTTAAACACCTTTATCTCCCTCTGTCCTTCGACCATTTTTCCTCCTGCACTCTCTTCCACACTCCTCCTCTCACTCGCACACTTGCTATCTGTTCCTCCCATCTCTTCCTTGGTCTCCCTTGCGGTCGTCTCCTATATACTTCATATCCATTAATCTTCTTGAAATCCTCTCCCCTTCCATCCACATTAAGTGTCCATACCAGCTCATCCTTGCTTCAACTATCTCGTGTACCCCCTGTACCCCAACTCTAGACCTTACATCTTCATTCCTAATCCTATCTCTTCTGGTGGAAGCTAGCAGGTTCCTTAAAAACTTCATTCCCATGGCCTCTACATTCTTTCTTTCCAATTTCTCTCTTTAGTCTCTCTCTCTCTCTCTCTCTTCTCAAAACTGCTTCTACTTCTTTTTACTTACAATACTAGCTCCATATCCTTTTTATACATTAAATAAAATCCACCTTAGTCAAATAATGTTTCTATTTCAATGCATGTTTCTCTTGTTCCCTTTTCTTTGGATTTATCAGTCTTTCTTCTAAACTCATTATTTAACTATTTAGCCAAAGTGCATTTTTTCCTGTCAATGTCTGTATCCACACTTTCCCCCATTTCTTTTTTCGTCCATCTTATCTAACATCTCATGTGTAATACAATCTCCCTTTATTTTCTTTCTAGTCTTAATTCCTGTAATCTCTTTTGCTGCTTCTTCTTTCAGACTATTTCTGAAGTTTCCCCCAACTTTCATTAGTAATAATACTGTCATATTACAAGCTGCATCATAGTGTAACATGGCAAGGTGAGCTAGTTACCTTTATAGGTATCATAAATATTAATTTTAATTCAGAGCCAATGTGTAGGAATGTCAAGCCCCCGAGGTTCAGATCCCACATTAATCTGTAGGTCCTCCATTTAATCTCACAATCACCTTACTATTACACATTAGTGTGTGTATAATCCAAACAAGTAGTAAGAGGCGGTGATAATATAATAATAATAAATAATAATAATAATTAAATAATAAATAATAATAAATATATAATAAAAAATAATAATAATTCGGAGCACCTGTAGTAAGCCTTATGCAAGTGTGTGTGTGAATTTTGTTGAGGGAAATATTATTATTGTTTAAATGGCTATTATTGAGAAGAATTTAGGTAAAAAGTCAAATCTTCTTATAAAAAAATTGGGAGAACATTTTTTTTTTTTTTATTTCTGTAAAAACAAAATTACAAATTATTGTAAAAAAAATTGTGTAAGCAAAAATAAAATAGGCTTATAACTCTTGTCTTGCTATTATGAAACCAATAACAAAGAAAAATTGAGAGATAGTATAGGAAACAGTTATAAACTGCTTATGAATGTCAGAAAAAGTCATAAAGCCAATCAGAGGTCTTTAAAAAAATGATTTTATTGTAATGGCGTGATTATATGGCTCTGAGTATTAAACACTTTTCCGATATCTGCAAGACTTTAGCTAGTACCACTGGTTATACAAAATTTTACATTTTATTATATCATATATTTAGCTAAAAAAATATGAAAAGTTAACGTTAGCCTTACTTGATGTAGCCCCAATCTTTGGCACACATTGTCCAGACATTCCCTGCCAACGCTTTCCGCTGAGAGGGTGCATTCTATTGATGTGCCGTCTAAAAGCTCCACGCAGATTACAAACAAAGACTTAGACACAACATTGTACTGACGACTCTTCTTCAAGCGAAGCTTAAACGGCATATTAGTCCCACGTTTCTGAAGGAACAAAACATAGGGTAGTTAGCTACTCATACATTAATAATGTATCTAAATATTTGGCAAATATGAACAAAATAATATTGTTAATGAGCCTCGAACATAGAAAGACAAAATATTTTCTAGTGTATATAATACAATTTCACAGGATTTACCTACTTGTCAAGTTTCTCGGGATAATAGTTTTTATTTAAAACTATTTTTTTCATTTTAATGTAAAAGTTTCTATCAAAAAATGTTTCTTAAAACACAAATATGAAAGACACATATCTCCAAAATGATTATAAGATGTAGAACTGGAATGAAATACAAAAATCTAAGATACAGTAATCCAAACACATATGCAGTTAAGTTAAGTTTATCTACCATGTTTAGTTGAAATAAGTCCTTTAGTTCAAAAGCTAAAGTGATGTTCTCTATATATAAAAAAAATCTACAAAGACATTTTTAGCTAAAACAACCAAAAATTAGGCCTATTTTGCTGTTACAGCCTGTTTTGAAACTATGAGCTAGCTACCTATCAATAGAAACTTTTTGCTATAATTTAACTTTAAGTAACAAGTTATTGGGGTTGATCAAATGAAAGTGGATAACTTAGCTCAGGTTAAAACTGTGGAAGATAAAATATATTGTTAAGATGATATGTTGATAAAATAGGCTCACAATGAATATGCAATAAAGCTTGTCATGTACTGTACCATACGTCCTGATATAACGTTGAACTATGTTCCTGAAAAATGCAATTTTATAGAAAACATAAGAGTTAAGTTTTTGTTGGAAACTTGAGTAATTCCATCCACTCAATAGAGCATTTTAGTGGGTGAGCCTTGACTTGCAAGAAGATAGGCAATGTCTTCTAAATGTTCTTTAATGTTTTGTTTTACTTTGTTGATTTCTTGTTCTGTGACATACATATGATCTGTACTATTAATTACAAGAATGAGCAAATAATCATGAACAATTTTGCTTTGTGTTTTAAATATGTACAAGATATTGAAACCATTAATTGATGTCATAATCCCAATTTCCAACAGTTTTACCATAAGATTCAATGTTAAGTCTAAGGTTTAGGTCATAAAGCACCCAAAATACATACAAAAATAACTACAAAATAACCTTCAAACCCACAAGACCTCTAATTTCGGGATGAACACCACTGGCTTTGTGCTCTAGCTCTCCTACTCCTCATGTGGCATTTGACAAATAAACCACTGTATAATGGAACAAATAGACTAATCTAACAACATGATCCCTGTGTTTATAGAAGTTAACAGACAGAAAAGATGTTTAAAAAACAATAAGGGGAAGGGAGGTAAGGATGTGTGTTGTGGCCTGCATGAATAGCGCGGATATAAATCAGGTGGTTGGTGAAAAAATTCAAACTTGAAGCGCGATTCAATTGGCTTGAAAAACAACGCTGTAGCCATTAGAGGACAACATTAAGTAAAAAAAGGTCACAGACAAATTAACAACATTGTAACCAAACAATGTTGTAATAAACAATATTTTATCAGTAATTAGTCCTGCTCTATACTTAGATGTTAGTGGATTTCTGTTTGATTGACCTACTCATTTCTATCCCCTTAAATTAAATAAAGTTGATTTTAATATAAAAATAAAAATTTGTTTAATAAAATTAACATAATTAATTTAAATTAGCTAGTTTGAAATATTTCAGATGAAGTTATCTCAAGTTTGGTCAAACTAGCCTAAGTTTAATATTAAACAAAAGTCTAGTTTGAAGCTTATAAGTTTGATTAATTAAGATTATGTACTTACATTTGTTTTTGGTCAAAATATGTAGGCCTATTTTAAAAATGGTTGCTTATCTCCGATACATGCAAAGGCCTATTATGGACCTAAAGAACAAATCATTAAACAATAATTATGCTACAGGTAATATGAACCAAATAAATTTAAAAAACCTTATTTTATGATAAATTTAAGTTTAAAACTTTATAATCTCCTAGGTTTTAAATCTCTAATAGTGTATTGTGACCACATAGATTTTTATTACCTATCAAATGACTTAGCTCAATAAATTATTATGCAAATGAATAAGTAGAGAATATTATATGTGCCCCGTTTTATTGTCCAAAGATTGCCTTAAGAAGAAAAGGATCTTTTTTTTCTGCTTTGATTTGTTTTCAACTGGTAAAATGCACTATTTACACCAGCTGGATTTAAAAGAATATGGTAATGAACTAAGCTAAAATCATTTTGCCTTTACTTTAAAGCCTATATGATTTTATCGGCCTAGTCAAATATCATGATAGGTTATTATAATATATATAAATTATAATAAAACATATTTTATCTTTATGTTGTGCACAAAAAATTGTTTTATGGAATAGGTTACTCATAATTCAACATATTTTGTTTCACTAAAAAAAGGTATTCAATTGAAAATTATAGTTATAGTAATGAGGTAATAGTCACCAAACTGGCGTGCCTTTAAGAAATTATCTTGGATTTACATTAGATTGTTTTAAAAATTACTTTGATATAAAATTAACATTTCCATCAACACCACGATGACAGAAAATATACAAAATACAAACATTCACTACACCCTCACAGTCGATACTCGATAATAAAAATCGAATTGATCAACACGACAGTAACACTATTGTGGTAGGAAAATAAATAAAATAAGATTGTAAAACATAAAATATTCAATTAAAATCATTGCTCTCTATAATATAACGAATGGACATCCGTGCTTGAAATTTTCAAGCTGACATCAGCATGCCATCGTACAAGAGAGGAGGAAACTTTCAGGTATCTTCTTTTCTCTTGCACCAATACAAGGCCAAGTGGCATTTTGACATTTTCATTAATTTGATTGAATATATGAGATACAACAATGAGTAATTAGTAAAATGAAATAAATGGTTAGTCAAAACTTTGAAGAGCATATCAAAATTCGACACTGATGATTTTTTCTTTAAATAAGTTGATGTAGCTAATATATGAGGATTTTTGAAAGGAGCTCGATTGGAATGCTTTATCTCGTACCAGAATCCTACACTATAGTAGTGTTTAGGTAGGATGAAAGACCTTCCAGAAGGGAATTTCTACTTACATTCTAAATGGCCGTTCATCCTACCAAATTACTAATATATGAAAGTATTCTGGTACGAAATACAGTCTTGCAGATTGGGATTCCTGCTAAAATCGGGGTTAAATAGATACCGTACTTCATACAAGCCTATAACCTAATTATCGTTTGAACGTAAGACTTCTACACAAAGTACGTCATTCAAACAAATGTAATATAGTTTTTAACTAGCTTGTTTCATTATAGTTATCAAACTTTCAACATAAGCAAACAACAATGCAATATGCTAGATTAAAGCTTCTTTTTTTAAAAAAAAATTATTGTAGTTTAATAAGACTTTCTACAACCCTATAACCCAAGTGATCGTTTCAACGTTATGGCAACTACACAAAATTTGTCATTCCAACAAATGTAAATTTATAAACAATATATAAAATAAATGTAATCAAGTTTTAGGACACCATATTCATTATAGCTATCGAACTTTTAATGAATGATACGGTTTATGAAACCAATAAACAAGCTAATAGCTAACTTTAAATATAAGTGTAGTCCTGGCAGACTGTAAACAGCATATACGATAACTACACATTTAAATATATTAAAGAGTTTATTCGTATTTGTACAGTATGCCTGTAAAACTGAATCGCATATATTTTAATGTAGATGATTCCAGTGGCGGCTTGTCACTTTAGAAGCTGGAGGGCGCAGCCTGTTTAATTAATAAATTATTTCTAAATAATATATTTATAAGAAGACACAAATTTCGGAATATGTTTTGCTAAATATTCATTTAGTTAAACTCAAAAATTAATATCACAAACAAGATGGAAAGATAAAAAAAACTTCCCCCAAAGGACGTGGATGTGTTGTAGAAACTTTGCAGCTGTGTAATGTGCATAAATATATAGGTATGTATGTTTTCACTTTGTTCCATACAAAATTCAGGACATGGCCTACCTAATGAATTCAATTCTCTTTTTTGATCAAGAGTTACTCTTGCAATATCGTTGTCTTAAGCGCTTGAATTGAACTATTCATATTAAGCCTAGTTACAAAAAATATTAAAACATATTACTCAAATAAACATTATCCTAAAAGTACCCTACATAATATTATTATAAACACACACCCACACACATCCTCAAGATGCAGGAGCACGCAGGATGACTGACAACAATTATTGCTGGTTCACGCTATACACATTTCACAAGCTTTCAACCTTAGGGCGCGTAAGGGAGTGCGCCTTCAAAAGAAGAAAAAGCAATGCTAGCTAGCTAGCTATAGCAGGAGGAGGACAACGGGTTAAGGGGAGGGAAGGTTTGGTTTAAATATATGTCAGGCGTTGACCGTCACGCGCCCGACTGCATGCCATTTGAAGATAAGAGGTGAAGAGGTGGGAAGGTTTGGTTGCCAATATCAGGCGCTGACCACCTCGCGCCCAACCACATGCCATTTTAAAAACATTGCCTGCTATTACTTAAACCAAAAATATATTTTTCTTGAAACTATTATGGTAAGATAAAATTGTCGTGAGAGTGCGAATAATAACTTTAAAAGGAACTGGGGATTCGTGGGGTTGGGGGCGCGCGCCTCCGCGCCTTAGGGACGAGCCGCCCCTGGATGATTCATCAGGCAAGTTTGTTATAATACTTCACTATTTTCAAATAATACCACTTTTATTCACCAGAGATATGTTTTCGCACAAGAACATTGAAATAACCCGTTAAATCTTTCCCCCCACACAATGTAACAGACGATAAACTCTAGCGTCACGCTTTGGACCTTGGCAAAGCATATGTTTATGTCCATCCAGAATAATATAGAGATCACTGATTGAAAAAAACTAAACGGAAAAAAGCAAGTAAAATAATAATGGCTATTCTAGTTAGATTGCCCGCTATATTTTTTATTACATCAACACTAGACTGCTCTATTAAAAATTATGAGCAATGTTAAAACACACTTTATATGTTAATTTTGTCAATATATCGTAGGTATTGGGTAGATGTTTTTTAATTTGGAATATATATTGTGAATAATAATTTATGATTGGATATTACTTCACATGTCACTTCGGGTTATTATTGTTAAAATAAATCTTGGATTATAGGCATATACATAATTTTTATAACTTACTATTATTGCACTTTATTTATGCATATCATACGGTTGTGGGTAGGTATATATGTGTTTATATATTGTATATAAGCCATATGCCTATGTTTTCTGGTAAAATAGTATAATATTACTATCATCATAATAAAATCAAAGCATGCATCTAATTTGTATGAGCGGATGAAGAAACTTAATATATTGATTGCTGTAAAAATTGCTTTCTTTATGTTTAAAACTAATTATTTTTTTATCCACACCCATACTGGATTGTTTATATATGTACTAGTAACTTTAATCTCTTTATAAACCAAATAATTCAATAGGACATGTTAAAAATAAAATACAAACACCTAAATGTTTGTAAAAAATTTAATATTTCGAAGATCAAATATTTAAGTTAAATAAAGATTCTGGAAATGGAATACAAAAATTATGCGTGTGTGTCTATTACACCCTAAACAAGGTGCATGTCAGCTAGCTCTATGAATGTATATTTCTCCATCCCTGTACCGCTCTTGTATGGCATTAACATTTTGTCTCTGTAATGGGATATGCTCGCAGTAAGCATATAGTGCTCATAACCCCATATAGTGCCAGCGCTGCTGGCACGCCAGAAAAAGTTGCCACGATTCAAGGTAACCTATTATTCTGCTAAATGTACAATTACAACTGGTTGAGTTATCTGATAGCTCGTGATATTACTTGATCACTCATTGGTAACTGACGATATCCCCACATCCATAAAAGACTGCCTTAAAATACGAGTAAAGTTTAATCTTGGGCACAAATTCGAGTCCTGTCTTCAGGTGTCATTTTTCATTCATAACATCAATATTCTCATTTTCGGTAAATTATGCGAATAGAAAATTCAAAGTCTGAACAACTTTCACATGCTGTGTAGTGAAAAGTTTCACAAGTGCGGCCGTGACCAAACCTGCTATAGACAGACCTTGTAAATCCCTTTCGTATGTTCACATTATCCTTGATTGATTTCTACATTACTTATACTTGTTCTTGTTAACTAACAAAAATAACTTTACTTGATTTTAATATTTTTGAGTTTTAACTCAAATTATGTATCATATAACATTTTAATCATAATTACATGACTGATTCATATTCAACTATGAATGCCAAAGGTCGATTTTGGTAAAATAAATTTTATTATATCAAAATTACTTTTTACACTTGTCCCTACTATAATGGGATGGGATTTAAAAGGATAAACCTTGTTTGTTAGTTGTATGTAAAAAGGCTTTTCCTATCTAAATTTTACCGCATACTATTAGCCATACTACCCTGGAGTTTCTTTCGGGTTGTAAAGTGAAAAAAAAAAAAAATCACATTGAGAAAAACTGGAACGGAAGATCTAAAATTCTCTTATGTTTCACAAATAATCACATTTATGGGTTAATTTTTACTTCAAATATATAATAATTAGCATCGCGTCTTACTACCCGTTTCGGTTGTACGCACTTATGTTAATGTGTATTGTAGGGTGGTTATGAGATGAAATGGAGGACCTACAGTTTAAAGTGGGATCCGAACCATGGGGGCATTCCCCACATTCACAAGTTGTGATTAATACACGTATTGTCAGAGGGTAAGGAGTTTGGCATTCAGATAAATTCGTGCCGGGACCGAGGATTGAACCCCGGAGCTCAGCACAGAAGTCTGACACCTTACCCCTAGACCGCCATCTCATCAATAATTTTATTAATTGATTTCTAAAGGATAAGGATGAGAAGGGTATTTAAAGGTTTGCACCTGCATTAGTGCATCACGGTGATGGAGCAAATGTTTTTAACCACTCCAGTATATCTGCCTGAGACTCCAACATTCATCTTTCTGTCCCTGGTGCAGGTACAATCTTGTTTAGTAAAATATGAATCTCCGATTATGTAGGCTGGTATGATCAATACACGTGTCCGACACTTTAGATCAGATGGTAGTGTGTTTCTCTACTTAGCTAAGGGTCCTGGCATGTCTTAAAAATTTAATACATGGGTAAATGTGGATTTCGCCTTTCACAGTGATGAATTAATGGCCAGCTGTTAGGTGTTGCGTCTGTTCTAGAGTTAAGTTAGTTTATATGTCGTGCAGGGCCACCTCAAGCATAATTTTGAGCCCAGGCATACCTCGATTGAAGCACCCCCCCTCTTTAGCGTCTTATAAACTTGAAAGGAACTCATTACAAGATGGATTAATTTCTTATGTTGAAATGTAAATTAATTAAATACATTTATATTTTAATAAAGTCAGTTGATAAAAATTTTAGATGTAAAATTTGGCAACAATGCACATTATCACTGCAAGCAACAATTCTGTCTTTGAAAATTCTAGGAACATGTTCATTTTAATTTAGATGCATGAACCTCGACTAATATTCTGGTCTATAAAAGGGGGTAAGCCCTACTTTCTCACATCTCTATTGCTAAGCCATGCATGAACATTCTTTTGCAGGAAGTAAAATAAGATGGCAATATAATGTTAAAGCTAAAGCTTTTAAAAAGTGTGTGATCGCAATCCTCTCTTATGGGATTATTTAATTAACACCGCTATAAAATTCACATTGACTTACCAGTCAATAATGTATGGCACAAGAAATATTAGACATTAAAGAAATTCTTCATGCTAGAGTTAAAGCCACAGAACAATCTATTACAGCTATCTAGATAGCTTGGTGCTTGCTTATTACAGTTCGTAGGTTGTAAAAACCACTGTTCATTGGCCAGTGTTTAAGGGTTGAAAAGAAGGGGTTGGGATGTTTGTTTCCCCGCAAACATTGTGCAAGGTCATTAGTACCTTCCTAGCTGTGCTTACTGTTTACAAGTGGCATTTCAAGATTATTATTTGTGGTTTTTTAAGATGACATTGGTGGTGTGGCACCCCGGACAGTCGCCCGCCTGCTTGTCCCTTGGGGCAGGCCTGTTGTTGTGTGCTGATATAATCAGTCGGTTCAGAAAGTGCATGTTAAATACCTCAAATAGGTGAAAATAAAATGAAAAACCAACATCTATCTGTAAACATTATATCAAACACTGCTTATTAAGTAGGCCTAAGGTAGGCTACCAGTTAACTTCCCATCTTGTATCTATATATGCCAATTTTGTTTTTAACATTTAATTTAAATAGTTCTTGGTTATTTATTATGTATAAAAGTATATTTTAGTTCTAAAATAATTTTCCGCTAGATTTAAATATAAATGCTCTCTAAAGCAGTGGTTCTCAGATAAGTTGCTGGGAGCCCCCTACTTTTTACATTGGCTCCCTAGAGCACTAAACAAATTTGGAGAAATTAATAATCATGTCTACAAGTGGGCCTAGACCTATTGTACCATACACACTTGTTTTATAGTTAATATACCTTTTAATTTAGTGTTTCTAAAGTAAAATTTTAATTACAAAAGAGTATTTTTGTTTTAAATGTGACCTCTGATATTTAGTTTTCCTTAACTCATGAAGCCTATACATGTGGGAACTGTGTAACAAGGAGTGCCGCAAATTATTGGAGATGTACCAGTTCAAGGGGTAAAAAGATTTCAAAAAACTCTGGGCTAAAGCGATAAAATTAGGTCGCTCGATAATAATAATGTTGATTGACTTAAATGGTGAAGTTAAGGCAACCACCTTTTCTTACATTTCACCAAAATTACAGTTAAAAAGAAGCTAAACAATTAATACACAAAAAATAATAACATAAGATAAATTAGAGCTAAATACAGATATATTACATAACATGGATTTAAAGTAAAAATATTGTTAGTGTTTATGTAAAATATATTGAGTTTAGACAAAAGCTACGCTATTACAAGTGCGCACACACAAACACACACATATTCACACACTCACATACCAGTAGGTTTAATCACGTCTCACATTCCTAATCTTGTGACTGAACTTCCACATGCAAATTATTTGCAAGTTTTATCTTGAAACCATTAATTTGTAATTTTTTTATATCCAAATTATTAAATTTATTATTTATTTATTTATTTGTGAAAATACCCTTCACAGCAAAATTGGTAGGTCCTTTCACTCTTGCTCATAGAAATTCTCGTGTGCAGATATTATCAGTCGGTATATATTATTTAACATGCACTTTCTGAATCGACTGATAATATCAGCACAAAAGAATTCTATGAGCAAGAGTATATATTTGACCACACAAAATTATTGGTTAAGTGAATATTTAGTGGGAGAAAACAGTTACAAAAATGATTGTGTAATTCATTGTGTGCATATTTCCTACCCTCTCTTCAAGTAATCAAAGTTGTTATTGTTAGTACTGATTTGAACTTTGTCCTTTTGTACTTTGCAGTATAAAATCAAATCAATGCTCTATGTCACCAGTAGTGCTGTTGGGTTATGCACAGCTGTCAGTATTTATAGAGAGAATGAAAGATTTTATGATGGTGTTTTAATGCCATTAATTCAAGTATTGGATCCTGAGACATCTCACAACTTTGCCATCACAGTATCTAAGTATGGCCTCTTCCCCAAGAGTAAATACAAAGATTCAGACTCACTGGTAAGTTATTCCAACAGTTGTTACTGTATTATGAATGAGATTTTCTATAAAAGTGCTGATTCCATATTTAACTAAAATATTTTGTTCAAAATTTCCACAATTTTTAGGTTTTGTGACTCACAATTTAGCTAGGTTAAGCAATTAAATTGTTTTTAGTATGATATTAAACATAATAGGACTACAAACAACGATAATAAAAGTAAGTAGGCTTCATCAAAATCCACAATTTTTAGTCATGGTGAGAGAAGGACCAAAGTGATAATAAACCACACATTTCTAATGACAGCTGAAGGTGACAGTTGTAAGGGGTATGTCATTGTAATCAATGACTCAAAACTAGTCAAGTCCTACTAATTAAGACACATACAAATCCATAGTTTCAATATAATGCTATCATTGTGCATGTTTCACTAATTTTATAATAGTAACTTACTTGATAGTTCCCTTGTTGGGGCGGAGTGGGCACATTGCCCCAGTCCCCACAGTAGCCCTTCATATTAGTAGTTAATGATAACCATAGATAAATCATATCTATAATTTACTAAGAGAATATTCAACTTTTAATTTAAATGTTTTGCCCAACTTTTCAGAAGACGAAGTGTGGCGACTGAACTTCAAAAACCCGGTTGGGATTGCAGCAGGTTTTGATAAACAAGGGGAGGCGATAGAATGCCTTCACAATATTGGCTTTGGCTTTGTAGAAATCGGCTCAGTTACACCAAAACCCAGCCAGGCAACGAGAAGCCAAGAGTATTTCGTTTAGATAAGGATAAAGCCATCATTAACAGGTTGGTAAATTTATATTATACTTAAAACATATATATTCAACACTTTTACACTGTGATGGACTTGACAATAATTCCTCACACAATTTTTAAATTAATGAATCAATCAGGAATTTTAATATCTCATACAAATAATACATAGTTTGAATTCTGATTGGATTGAAAGAAAGTCTTCATGTGGTCTGAAAGCAAATAAGTTAGGCCCAAAATAATATGAAACACATTAATGAAATATAATTTCATGCTTTCCAATAGTTGATATAAGTCTCATATAAGTTTTATGATTTTTTTTATGTCAAATGCTAAAATTCTTAAGATACATTCTCGGCTAAGAAATACATTTTAAAGTGTTTAAAAGCAAATACAGCAGCTTGTTCGAATTAGCAAAATTTGGATTAATCAGGAGGCTACATAAGGGTCATCAAGGAATATTTTCACAAATTTTAATCTACAGTTAAATGAGTTTTATAAAATGTACAGGAAAACACATTGTGTTGGTTAGAATATGTAAATATTTAGAATTTACTATCACTAGTTTGTGTTTATCAATAACATATATTTCATTTGACTTAATTAGGGTTTACCTCCTGCGTTTTCAAAAATTGTTTTTGAATTATTTGGGATTTCAGACTATCAGGTTTTACTGTCTTTATTAGACCAATATCAATGTTAAGATATTTTCAAGTCTTATCATTAACACCTAAGACAGCTTTTTTTGTAACACCGTATCTTACTACCTTTTCAGGTTATACGCAGCACTAAATTTGACTTTTAAATCATACATATTGAGGGCTGCTCAGTTCGAAGGCATTATATTCGATAAAATGAACAATGACAATCTGAACATGGGAATCAAACGCCGGTCCTTTGGATTTGTGTGCCAATGTTGTACTACTACTGGGACATCCAAGTGCATCTCATATCCAGAATAATGCTTCACTTGTTGAGTATCGAGTCCATATATAGTAACTGGATACAAGACTAGTCAACTGATATTGGTATGCACAGTCAAAGATCTCAGTTTAAATTCCTTTGTCTAAATTGTCATTTTTTTTTTACGACCATTGAATGTGATCTAATATCAGGACTGTTCTTGACGATAATATTCATACATCACTTTATACAGTTGAAAGGGATTAGACTCACTCTAGGTCTTATTGACTGGGAGGTCAGCATTTGAATCCTGTCTAGGTGCATTATCACATCCTCTATGCTAACATGGGTGCATTTCCTCTAAACTTGCCACTACATTTCTAGACCCATAAGTTACGCAGTCACATTTGTTTGGATATACTATCATAAACTACATATCACTTATATTTTTCCATTCTTTTCAACTACACAAAGATTAATATTAGTTTCAACCAGGATTCTAGGTATCTCTTCAAGGTGGCCCAAACCCTAAAACTAAATACTCTAGAACATGTATCGTTTGTTAACTCTTTATATTTAAATTTAGGTATGGCTTCAACAGTGAAGGTCATGATGTGGTGTATAATAGAATCAAATATCTCAAATCCAAACAAGGTTTCACTGGAATAATTGGTGTCAACCTCGGTAAAAACAAGGACTCAAAGGACCCAATTGATGATTATGTGCAAGGGATCATAAAATTCGGAGATGTGGCAGACTATTTGGTCATTAATATTTCCAGGTGAGTGGGGAAATCCGTTTCATATTATGTTAGATATTGTAAAAACAAAATGATGCCGCCCTATCAGTTTTACTGGCTGGTGTTATAATTTGTACCATACTAATAAAACTACTAGTGTATTTTATTACAAGGGCTAGGATGTAAATTACATCATCTTTTTACTGAGTGGTCTGGTGCAATGCTCATCTATATATAAACTCTTCAAGACATCCTTATTACAAATATATCCTTTTTATTTTGCATTTTTGCTGTTCTTTAATTTTAAGGGCATTTTCTTTGATTTTAGAGAACTATTCAGTATTTTTTCTTTTTACGAATTTTGTCATTTTAGGTCATTTTTTCATGTTGCCACATTATTTTATGAAATTACATCTTCAAGCCTTAAGTAGTAGTTTATACAAAAAAAACACTTATTTCAAAATATTGAAATAAAACATTTCAACATCATATTATTTTGCTAATAACTGGCTGAAGGATAGTTGGCTATACAGAGACAGGCCTACACTTGCTTTTGCTGGAAGCAAGTTATTTGTGGAATGGAATGTCTGGTCTGGAATGTTACCTTGAGTCACAAGAACTACTTTGGAGCATACAGCTGTTAGGGTGCAAGGGGAAGGGAAAGGCGTGGTTTTTCCATGAATAGATCACAGCGTGCAGTTCGTGTAGTTGTTCTGTGGTGTGCAGTACACTGTAGCATTTCAGCATCACTTTGAAAATGCCTAAAATTAAACCTAGTGTGTCAGTTCATTTAAGACAAATAGTAGCCAAGTTTGGTGATGTGTGTTTTCTACTGATGGAAGCATACTATATTGTAAGTTGTGTGAAACCAAAGTATCGACTGAAAGACAATTTACTGTGACACAGTATATTGGTTGCGAGAAACATTTGCATGCTCTTGAGCATGTATCAAAGAAAGCAGCAGTTCAACGCTTGCTACCTTCAGTTGCTTCAACATCCACCAAGTCCTCACAGTTTGGTAAAGAATTGTGTTAGTGTCAGCAAACATTCCACTATATAAAGTCTCTAATTCAAAATTACATGCATTTTCGGAAAAATACACAAACCAGACAAGTCGACTTTACGTAATTATTTACCACAGTGCTACAAAGAAACTTTAATAAGGTGCGGTACTTACGGGAAGAAGCTATGGGTTTCTATCGATGAGACCACTGATAATTTGGGGCACTATGTAGCCAATGTTGTGATTGGAACATTAGAATTGTATTTTGAAAATTGAAAAATGACACCTAGACACGGGAATCGAACCCGGGACCTTCGGCTTAGTACACCAATGCTCTTACCACTGAGCTATCCAGGATCCAGGTGTCATTTTTCAATTTTCAGAATATGATATCTAAGTGGTGTTAAGCCTCACTAAAATGTTAGATGATAGCTTCAGCTATCTGATTCATTAATATACATTAGAATTGGATAGAGCAGGTGAAATATTTTTACTGACCACCAAAGTTTTAGAAAAGTCCAATTACTCGACAATATCTAAAATCAAATCGATAAAAATATAATTCAACAAGAAAGAAACATTTGTAATATAGGATCAAAAAAGATTCAGTGATATCCTGAATGAAAATGAACTCTAAAAAGTAATAATGTCCGAGTATGGATATGAACTTATAAAAGAGTTAATAGTATAAGAATAACACAAAAACATTATTATAACATAATTATACTAAAGGAATAGAAAATAATTTATTAGACTAATTGATCCAAATGAAAGTTAATATAAGTTAGAATAATATTATTTCCCATTATCAAAAGGTAGTGAGATTATCACAAATCCGACATGTTTCATAGCTACAACGGCCCCATCCTCAGGACTGAATAAGAAAAAAGAGAGAATCAATGCAAGTTGTAACACAAAGTTCAATGCTAACATTGAGTTTTGTGCTGCAACTTGTTGCCGTTGTAGCTCCGAAACATGTTGGATTTGTGATAATCTCACTAGCAGTAATACAAGGAACAAGGGAACTCAAAGACTTATAGATAAGAATTGATTTAATTTCTCTGTTAACTTCATTCAACTTATTCTATTTCATTTTTACAAATTTACATCTCAACCTTATTTAAGCATAATATTATTAATTTCATATGCTTGAACTCTAATTGTAATTAATTTTCTTTATGGTTGTTATGTTATGTTTATGGTTGTTTATGTTGTTTCTTGACTCACATTTTTAATGTGTTTATAACCTTTTGATAATGGGAAATATATTATTCTAACTTTTATTAACTTTCATTTGTATCAATTAGTCTAATAAATTATTTTCTATTCCTTTAGTATAATTATGTTATAATAATGTTTTTGCGTTATTCTTATACTATTAACTCTTTTATAAGTTCATATCCATACTCGGACATTATTATTTTTAGAGTTCATTTTCATTCAGGATATCACTGAATCTTTTTTGATCCTATATTACAAATGTTTCTTTCTTGTTGAATTATATTTTTATCGATTTGATTAACTATTGTTCTTTACTACAACTCATTATGTTTTCCAAAAATATCTAAAATGTTTGACAGTGTGCTTTTATTTCTAAGTAATGCAGCACTATCTATGGTACGAGCAGCTAATTCATTGAAGATACTTTACTCTAAATAGTCTATATTACAAACCCAGCACATGGTCTATATAGAGTTTGTGAAGAAGTGCGAGCAAATTATCCCAACGCAGACCGGCTTGTGGTGAACGTTAAAGGGGTTTTCTTAAAAGCACCCTCACGAGTTGCACATTTTAAAGCGGAAGCACCGGACATGGTGTTACCACCACAACATATCATCACACATTGGGGCACATGGTTAAATGTAGGCTTGTATTATTGTGAACATTTCCAGGCAGTGAAACAAATAGTACAGAGTTTTGACTGAAGAAGCTGCTTCAATACAAATTGCTCTAGATATATTCTCTGAGCCATACATGGAGGGCAGTTTGGCATTTATTAAGTCGAACTTTGCATTATTGTCGACAACTATCACATCACTGGAAAAAAGGGGTGAGGTAATGGTAGATTCCATTTCACTAGTCAATCAGGTGGAGACTGGTGTTAACAAACGCTCGTGGAACAGTTGCTACAGCTATTGCATGTAAACTGAAAAAGTGCTGGACAAGAATATCAGGTATAAAACTCTGTGTCAAATCTCAGATATACTGTGTGGTAATTAATATTCCATGGATGGGATTGAGGAGGATTTAACAGCCAACAATCTTCTCCACTTCAAGTATGCTTCGATCACATCAGTTGATGTAGAACACAGCTTTTTGAGGCATAAAAACTTGCTGGCAGATAACCGTAGATTCTTCACTTTCAACAACCTGAGAATGACATATGTAGTCCAGTGAAACTCAGACTAAGGTGTATTAAAAGAACATATATTAGTTTGTGCCTATTTTCTGAAGAATCTTTTCAAACATTCATTATAATATCATTTGTTTCATTTTATGATGCATTTTCTTAAGTTTTATATCATTTAATAAAGTAATTTTTTGGCATATTAAAGTGCATATTTTAAATTTTTTTTATGTCATCAACATCCGGGCCCTATTTATTACATCAGAATGTGAAAAGCAATAAGGAAAGAAAAAGGCACTGCACTAGTATTAACCTGGAAAGAGACTGGAAAATCAAATCTTAGTGAAGCGACAGGATTTAGCTATAAGGTCAGAGTCTATATGTGCAACCATTTTTGACACAAAATATGTTGTCATGGTTATTAAATAGTATAAGTAAATTTTATTTATTGTAACTAACAGCCCCAATACACCTGGACTGAGAACCTGGCAGAGAAAAGAAGAACTACAGCACTTATTGGAGACGTTAGTAGTGGCTCGCAATAACCTTCCTGGAGCCACAAAACCACCCTTGCTTCTCAAAGTAGCACCAGACCTCAGTCAACAGGACAGGAGAGATATCGCGGATGTTATCTTACAAGACAAGGTAATATCATTTTATTAATCACAATAGAATTTTAAATTAATGGTTACAAAAACCTGAAACAAAATAAAAAAAACCTTAAAAAACCAAAATATAGATTCATTTTTAAAGGTCAAAAGAATATTAAAAAAATGGTTAATGAACTAAAGGTTTTTCTAATTTTCAAATTAATTTTTTTATAGCGATATTTAGTTGCTCTTTGGAAAAACCGCATCAATTATAAATATAAGGCCAGCATTTTTCCAACCAAGTTTGATTTCTACTCACTGCATCAGAGGAAACTATTCCCCAATAATAAGTCCATAGAGAATATATTATATTCTTTATTATTAAGGAAGCACGGACCCACTGTTTTTAATTTGAAGCAAAAGTGAATTGTATATAATACATATATTTGAAGCCGAATCCAAGTCTGAATATTTTTATTGGTTTTATTTTGAAAAAAAAAAATTATATATATATATATATATTTATCCTATCTATACAACTTTAAAATATATTGATACTAAAAAAAATTCAGAAAATGTTTTGTTGAACAATTTTTTGAAATATTTTAGTATAAAATATTCACAATGATGCATTTCAAATGTTTAAGATTTGTTCAAATGATTATGGATTTGTAATGTACATAACAGCTCAGAATGGTACTAATTAAACATAAATAAGTATTTTAAATGTAAATGATTTTATTGGCAAAACTTCTTAGTTGTCAAAAGCCAATATATTTTTTTAATCTAAATTGAAGCTGGTTTTCTAAGCAGAATCAAAATTTTAATATCCTTGCCACACCCCTATAATAGTAATAACATTGTTTTATTATTATTATTTACTACTACTACTATTACTACTATTATCACTACCACCACCACCAACAATCATCTACCATTTATTATTGTTATTATTTAGTAGCTATTAAATCTTAATTTGTGAAACTCTTCTTTATTGTAACCAGCTCTTGTTTTTGGTCAGTGCCACATTGATGGGCTGGTTATCTCAAACACAACGGTGGAACGTGTGAAGTTACTGAATATTGAGCACACAAAACAAGAAGGTGGACTTAGTGGGAAGCCCTTAACACATCTTGCCACAGAACTCATTGCTGACATGTATAGGCTCACATCTGGTAAGTGGAATGGTTGATGGTTTTAACAGAAAAAATTACATATGACTTAGAATTATTTATAAATTAAGGTGGGGTCTAAGGGAACGCGAGATAAAGACAGGATTTTTTTTTCAGTTTTTATAACAAACTTTTTTGGACAAAATAAATAAAACATTGCTTCAGTTGATGTGCTTATTTTATTTTACTTTTTCACATGTAGTAATTTCAATTGACACTTGAATATTTGTCATATTCACAGTGTAATTTGAACAATTTTTTAAATTAAGAGAGAAATGTTTATTCAAATGCCATTACAAAACATACTTCCTGCCCAACCTAACTTACAAACTAGAAGCATCAACCCTGACTAGGAGAGACAACAACCAAATACAAGCATTTGAACGATTGTTCAGAAATCAGACGTGACTAAATCAGGATATACCTAAAGATAGGATTAAAACAAAGTGTAACTGACATTCTGGAAGTGACGCGGATTAAGTGGTTTGGCCATATGATGAAGATGGCACCTTCAACAATGCCAAGAACCTAGTTTCAAAAGATAGTGGGTGGAAAGAGAGTTAGAGGGAGACCAACAGATCTTTGAATAAAACATGTGAAAAGAGACCTCAACAAAAGGGATCCACAGTGAAAGAAGATACTGGAGGAAGAGTTTTGGCGTGACAGAATTGCGTGGAGGAGACTTGTTTGTATCCACACCCAGCCTGCTGGAGTATAATATCAGTAATGACAATGATTGGTTGAACTTGAGCAGTATTTTTAAAAATAGTCTTTAACTCGTGTAAAATTTAGTTTTTAATAATTTAAAATTAATCGCCTGCACATTTGATTGTATGTTATCAATGTTGTTTTATTATTTAAAATTCTATACTCTACAGAGATGCAAAAAATTTGATAATATTTTATTGGAAAAGTAATTTCTTGCTTGCAATACCAGCCTCATAACTCACAATAAAGGTTTACTGGATTAGATACTATTTTAGAACAAAAATATATGAAACTTTATTGAAACGCCTTATCCATGCTCTTTAATACATCATTATTCTATTATTTATGACATCTTATGCACTGGAAGTATTGAAAGATACCAAATTGGCCCGAATATAGTATGGTTTCGCACATAGTACAACCTTAATATTATATGAATATACCTCGAGGTAAAAACTTAACAAACTTTACACACTTTTATTAGGCCCTCTGAATGAGCACGTAGGCACTCCTAAAAATTTTGAATTATTAGAAAAACAGCACAAATTCTTTAACCAACTGACCTAGTGAATTACCATTACATTTACATTGAAAGGTGGAAATCCTCCCTCCCTCTATTTTGATCATGTGTTTTAAATGTGTAACTTACACGGTTTCTTATTTCACTTTTGACCCTAAGTTTATTATTAGATATATGCCTATTCCTGCTGGCCAGTACAGTTACAGTATGCTACAAGATATACCTCTGTAAGAATCTGAGGTCTTTTTCAGTGAAAAATGTTAGGCTGCACATGTGAGTACGGTTTTTGGAAGGAGAATTTTAGGAGGAAAAACTCAACTATATTCAGGCCAATAGAGAAATCTATGGTAGAGGTAATTTTGTCTTCTTCCTTAACTCAATTATATAGTAAAATATATTTAATAAAGCATTGTTTCAAGGGATTTTCTTACCTTGATTTTTTTTACAGGCACAATACCAATAGTGGGTGTGGGAGGAATATTCAGTGGACAAGACGCATATGAGAAGATATTAGCAGGAGCTTGTTTAGTGCAACTCTACACGTCATTTGCTTACCATGGACCTCCTATAGTGAGCAGGATCAAGCAAGAACTAGATGAACTTGTTAGGCAAGGCCACTTTGTGACTGAATTAAAAAATAATTATATTTAGTGATCTTACTGATTTAATTAAACTACAGTTAGCGATGTGAAATTAGTAGACATTGGATGATGTTAGGAGTCAGAGCCACTCAGTCACAATATAACTAGTCAAAACTCCAAGCATTAATAGAATTTGAATAAGATTCCATGCCAAAAAGCTTGTTTACCTTCCAAGAGTGAAGCATTATTAATGGGAGTTTTGACCAATTGATTTTACTTTTCTTTTCATTTGTGAAATAATCATAAAATGTCAATAATAATTGTTAAGTAATCCATTATATTTGGAAGAAGGTACAGGAAAGGGTGAATAGAAAGAATTCAATGGCAGCTTTGTAAAGTGTGAACTGTTTTCTTCTTTTCATCGTAATATGAGTTTCTATCCACCTTTCCTGTACCTTCTTCCAGATATAATACAATTACCTCATAAAGGTAAAAGAGATTTTCCCTATAGTCAAATAATCTAGTTATTGATATGCTTTTTTTTCTTTTACAGGGCTGATGGTTTGAGCTCAGTATCACAAGCTGTTGGCAAAGGGCTCCGCAATATTGCAAATGAACAAACAAAATAATTTCTAATACCTATTACTAATATGCCAAAATGTATATTTTATATTAATGCTAATGCTTGTACAGTGTATTGAAGTATCTACATGTTTATTGATTAAATTGTTTGTTTTTATCATTTTTATATGACAAATTTATTAATTAATAATTTATATGTATGAAATAAAGTGCATTGAGCAAAAACAATTTGTAATAAATAAAAGGATAGAATATTAGGAAAATGATAGAGCACTAATAAAAGTAAAAACACAACACATATTTACACTCACTTCAATACTTTGATGCTATTATAGCATTTTTTTTCAGGAAGTAGTGGTAGTTAGACTAAACAGGATATTGCCATCAGTGATGCCAACTTGATTGGTAAAGATGAAAAATTCTTTAAATGTGCCTCTATCACTCTCTGGATGGTAGGTAGGTGGTGCTAGTGTAGCCTCTGGGTTGAAATTAACAAATATTTACGTTGGGTGGTTTTCTAGACTTTGTGACCCATTGATGTGCCAGTTCCCATCTTAACTGAGACATATTGCATTGTATCTTGTTAAATGATTTTTAACACCTTGACAGCAGACTCAGATTTCTGAAAGGCCAACCTAGGCCATGGCCTAGAGCGCAGGCCCAGAGGAGGAGGGGGGCAGATGGAGTAGTTGGTAGTTGGGAAGACGGAGAGAGAGGCACAATTTTAGGGAACTATCCTTCTCAGACTGTACAAGGTAAATATGTGCAGAATGTTGATGTTGATGTCTTAATCAAAGTTCTCGAGTCACTCATTAAGTTTTTCGATGAGCTTCAGGAGCAGTTTGATTTGATGAATAGAAATCTCTTAGAAGTCTGTGATAAGAAAACATACTAGGAAGATAGAGACTACAAGCTGTCAGAAAACATCAAGCGGATGAGACCAATGCTGGTGAGGTACGTTTTTCTGGGTGATACAATTTCATAGTGAACACATTCATCCCAAGTGTTGACAAGCTAAAAAAAATAAAAAAAATAAAATAAAAAAAACAATAAAAAAAAACCACCCACAATGGTTGCATATGAAAGATTTGCCGCCATCATAAAAATGTGGACTTTGACCCCAGCAGAACTTGAAGACGAGTGGAGGAAACTTCTCAAACTATTTAAGGAAGAGTTAGTTAGTGACAAGCTACTTGACCTTAAGTCCCATCTGACCAGCAAGGTTGAAGATAGGAAGCCAGTATCACTTTAAAAATGGATAAGGGAAAATGACCTGTGAACAATCTATCCAAATGGGGATATCCTGTTAAGAATACATGTTTGCAGACCTGTTACGAATGCATCAGCTGAGAGGTGCTTTTATTGTTTAAAAGGATAAAAAAATGTCCACAGATCGACGCTGCATCAAAACAAACTTAACTCTCTGGCGCTTCTCTGCATTGAGGAAGATTTGACTCAAAGCGTTTATTTCAATGGCACCATCGAATCATTTCCCTGGTCCAAAACACAAAAGAAATTTTAGAATTTTATCAAACTGTGTTAAAATAACTTTGTATTCAAAATATTCATGGTTTTCTGTATTCTTTTATAATCTTAGTGGTGTATGGACCTAAATACTTAGTAATATTATGTTTCTTAAAAATTATAGCCTTTTCAAATATTATGCTATTATAATTTACCATAATATCCTCAATTAATATATTGTTATATACAAAATCAGAAGATAGTGTGATGGAACATGAGCTAGTTTATTTTTCATTACTTTTAACATGAAGTAATTATAATGCTAAACAAATACTTGCTGACTATATGTTAAATAAAGAAAAGCTATTAATATTTAGCATAAAATCTGTTGAGCTATAATAGCTTTCAGAAGATTTTAAATAATTTTAATCTTTATGTATGTATGTGTATATATATATAGGGGGGGGGGGGGGGGTCAGCTATAAACTTTGGCCTAGGGCCTAAAGAAGTATAAATCCGGGACCTGCTTGACAGTGTAGCAGTCCTCAAAGTTGAGGTAATGATTGGAAGCGTGTGCTGCCACTGGTTTTTCTGGCTTCTTGATTTTGGTGTCATGGCTGTGTCCATTCATTTGTTTAAGAAGAGGTTCATTGGTGAAGCCAACATTTTGTGATGTACATTGTTGGCGTTCTAGTTGGTAAATTAGGTTACTAGACTCGCATATATGTCACTTAGACATCTTCTGGTACATCCTAAAGTCAAAAATGAAAATGACACAACCTTCATTCAACCACGAGGCTCTTATCCATATAACAAAACAACTTGCAAAACCTGCCAAATACATCATCCAGCAGCCACTTTGTCTAGCAACATCCCCAACTCCATCCATACCATCAAAGGCAGTCATTCATGTGAATCCAGTAACCTAATTTACCAAATTGAATTCCAACAATGTACAACAAAATAGGTTGCCTTCGCCACTGAAACTCTCTGTAAATGAATGAATGAACACTCCCATGACACAAAAATCAATAATCCAGAAAACCAGTTTAAGCACACGCCTTCACTCACAACCTCAACTTTGAGGACTGCTACACTGTCAAGGTGTTAAAATCATTGAACAAGACACAATGTAATAAGTCTCAGTTAAGAAGATGGGAACTAGCACATCAATGGATCACAAAGTTTAAAAAAACCATCCAACTTAATATATTCATTAATTTCAACCCAGAGGCTAACTAGCACCACCCACCATCCAGAGAGTGATAGAGGCACATTCAGAGACTTTTTCATCCTTACTAATCAAGTTGGCACCACTGAAGACAACATCCTGTTTAGTCTAACTACCACTACTTCCTGAGGAAGATACTATAAGCATCAAAGTATTGAGGTGTGTGTGTAAATATGTGTTAGTGTTTTTACTTTTATTAGTGCTCTACCATTTCCTAATATTCTATCATTTTAATTATTACAAATTAATTCATAATTATTAATCCCAGGACATAGTGGATTTTATAGCTACCTTTAGCTGTATATTCTAATCTCCTAGCATCAAGTAGCAAGGTCAGTATTATGTATCTTCTTATTGTTATTATTACTATTTGTGCACCACATGGGGTGTAGAAGACCAGGTAGTTGGAAGCTATGAATGTAGTTTTTGAGGAATATAATAGCTGTCATGAAGAAGATAGAATACAGGAAGTTCGTGTACAGAGAGTATATGAGATAGTAGAAGAAGCAAGACTGAGATGGTATGGGTGTGTAATGAGGATGGAATCTCAAGTATTTATTATTATTAGCACCGCGTCTTACTACCGTTCGGGTTATACGCAAATCTCAAGTAAAATGAAGATAAAGTCAGGAAAAGACTGCAAGGGAGACTAAGAAATAGATTGTAGAAGCAAATAACAGCATGTGAGAGGAGAAGAATAGAAGCAAATAAGGAAGGATAGAGGAAGATGGAGACATTTTACAAAACTGACGTGACCACGGGCTGGAAACGTGCCCAGCTATCCTATCATTTATAAGGTAGGAATGAAGTATAATTGATAGGAAGTCTTCAGTGCAATTGCAAGATGGGAAACCTTTTAGGATTAGGAGGTTTGAAACCCCAATCTCCTTGGATATTGCAAAATAACCGCTGATGAAGCTCATTATAATTGCCCTAGATTATTGAACAAGAAATTCATATTGTGCTGTTTTTTCAAACCCCTCATTATTGATAAAATATTGCTAACATTTATCTGAAATGTAACATATTGAGTTCTAAGAATTAAAATAAAATGTTTTAACACCATTTTATTTTAATTCTTCTTCACCATCACACACACCAAAAACATCATCAATATGAACAATTTATTTTGCAGGATAGAAATGTGTATGTACATTTGAAAAATTAATAGTAAAAATTTTTTTTTTGTTTGCAGTAAACATAGAAAAAAATTATGTGATTGATTTCAACCCCTCTGAGAAAAACAAACTTTTGGTTGACTTTTGAGAATAGGCCTAATATTTAGTGTTGTTCCTTGAAGGAGTCAAAGGATGGCTATTTCAGCACAAAATTTAAAGTTGAATAACAAACTTATCCTTAATCTTAAATTTGTGTTTAACATTTATAACTACTTGACTTAATTAATAAACATTATAACTAGAGTTGGTCGAAACTAGTTTACAAATCCTAATGTTGAATCTGAATCCTGGAAAAAATTGGAAATAATTAGAATAATATAAAATACAAATAGTGATGAAATGTTAACATTCTTTCTTATCCGTTCATTATAAAATACATACATTCAGTTAAGTGTTAAATTATTGGTCTGAGGACTGGTTGTTTAGTTCATCCGATAATTATAAATGGTTCTGAACCACCAATAAACAGTTATAGAGCTCTAAAACTAATTTCACTTAGAAAATTGGAAAGGAAAAGAAGTTAAGGATTTAAGTTCTTGAATCTTTGAATATATTTAAGGAGTCAAGAGAATAGGTCCATCCCTAACTATAACTTAGGCCTTTTAATATAAGAACAATTTCATAATTTTCTCAAACACCTTAAGAGAACAAGATCAATAAAATTGTGGAAAGACAAATATGTATACTGTCCCAGAAAAAAAGAATTGGTACCTTGAATATATGAGTACTCCATTTTATAAATAAGTACACTGTAGCCTACATTATTTAGCAACAATAAAAAACCAACTTATCTTAAAGGCCTATTTTTAAAAACACAAAGAATTAAAAGAGCATAAAATAAATGTTATGAAAAATTATAATCTGTAGGTGATATTTATCCCACAACAGATGAATTCTAGAAACAATAAAACATAACTAATTAAGACAAAATGTTATTAAATTATGTATGAGGCTTATATGAAGCCCTAAAGTTAATTGTAACCAGGCAAATTTCTTTGGCATTTTTGCATACATGTATTGTTAATGCTAGGTTAGGTTCAGTTGAATGCTAAATTGGTATCATGATCACAATCAACATAGTGGGAAGGATATAGCAAGTATTTTTTTATAACTTTCCTGCAGTGGCTTCCAGCTCTAATGTTGATCTTTTCATTCGAGTAGATGACTTATTTCGAGTTTTACTTTCAGTTCAGAGATTAAGCTTATTTGTTTAAAATGTTGTAAAAGTTTATTCAATTATCTTATACATTTATGTTAAATTGAACTTAAGACCTATATGACAAAAATCCCCTGTGATCATGACTCCACTAAAAGGGTAGTTGATTTCGACATTTTTTATGACCTGCCATATTTGTTTTATTTTTTTCATCACACTAGCTGTCCCCAGAGGTTTTCATTTTAAACACTATCTTGGCATCACAGTTGGGGCAGTTACTATGTATTGTGGTACACATTACAATTTTGGATAATGCAAGCAACCATTCATAAAGACAAACAGTATGATACACAGCACCACACAAGTTATTTAAACAATTGACTGTAGGGTTTTGCCCATTTAACATGTGACTGTAACAAATATTACATTCTATTACTTCATCACCATTCTGCGTACTTGTTTCAGAATCAATTGGGAATGAATCTATATTTAATACGGCCAAGAGATTTTCACAGAAAGAATCACTCGAAGACCACAAATTAATATTTGTATATAGTAGTTTGTTGAAATGATCCACTATATTTGCTGGCCCAAAAAAATTAAATTGTGGTGGTATATTTGCTTTGAATGGGTCAAATGTTAGTAACAATGTCACATGCCGACTAAGGACAATTCTTCGATGTGTGTGTGATTGTTTACAAACAGGAGGATCAATCACCCAACATTTTGAATCTATGTCTTTCATAATGTTCCAAAAATTACTTAACTGCTGAACAACTTTTTTAAATGTTTTTAAACAGTTCAGTTAATGAACAATCTTTCTGTTCATCTAGTTTTTTTAAGGCTTGCAAAGGGAGGTCTGCTTCAAATTGAGGCGATGAATTGAGTTGGCCTAAAATGTGTTTTATTAAGAGTGTGTGCTGGTTATTGCAGTTATCATAAGCAACTACTTCAATAGTTGATAAGTCATTAGTTATAAAGGACACATGTGCCAAGCCAATTTCTTTAATGTCAGTTATTAACCTACTATAGCAATCTATATTCATACGTTCTCCAGAATAAAGTAATAATTTAGCAAATCTCGATTCTAAACACAACATAATTTTTGAATGCAAATTTTCTAAAAACGAAAGTAATGATGTACAACTTGATAACCATTTTTCTACTTCTTGATTGTTATTTATTAAAATTGCATTAAGATCCCATGGTAAAATTATAGTCAATCCTTGTAATGAGGGATAATTTGGTACGTTGAGCGAGATTGAAAATTCACGATTGCAGACAGAAATGTCACCCTTGTACGCAGTAAGCATTTCATTTTGAGGAATAATCAGAGGAAACTTATTAAGAATTAAAAGTTCATCCATATCTAATACAAAAACTATTATTTGATAATTTTTTTAAAGAATTGTTTACGTATTAGCATAAGGGCCAACATAAATATGAATTCCTATTTCTTTACCGAAAATATTATTTACGGTTCTCATTGACTTGCGGGTCTAGCTACTCTTTAATTCCAGTGATCAGACATTGAAGATAAATGGCGCTAGTGTCGTTGCGTAATAGCACACACGCAATTTAAATTTTGAATAGAAGTTTTTACTGTTTGAGAGTAATTAGTTTATCCCGAATGTGGTGACTAGTAAGGCTTAGTTTATATTCATGCATAACTCATAACGTAATAATTAATAGTGCATAGTGTATAGTGCACAATTCATAAGAAAATTACCAAGGTTTATAATGCAACGTAGTGAATAAGACAGTCATAACGAATGTCATTAGTTTGAGAGGTGATCTCCTTGCACACGTAGTATTTTAAAGATACTACATCTATGGATATGTCAAACATTGGTCTTCAAAATAACCCTACTTACGAATATAATATCCTTGTTCTCTTTAACGCGCCAATTTTACTAGCTGTATTATAATCTGAGAGATAAATATTGGTACTGTTTAATAAATAGTATTGATCTGAATTTGTATATTTAGCATTTAATGGCAGACCATCTAGAATTGCATTTCTGGCTTTTTATCATCACGGGTAAATGAATTTTATAGAACCCATCCTTCTATATTTAATAGTATGTTTGAATTATTTATCTTCATTTGAGGACAATATGGTTTAGTGGTTGAATGAAATGAGGCCAGAGTACAAGGGCGTTGCACGAAATGTATTTTTTGGAAGGGGTGTGGGTTTAGACAATGAATTTTCCAACTCCTGGTGTTTTAAACCATAAAAATTCTCAAGTGACCAAGGCAAGTACAAAAACTACATTAACAGGAGGTGCAGGGTTCCTCCCCCAAGCAAATTAAAACATTTTATGTGGTCTTTTTTTATTGGGTCTTGAAATTAAGTTTTTAGCAACTGAAATCCTAGAATTTCCCAACTCAAGATCTTGACTTTCTTAAAATTCCCAACCTTCAAGCTTTTCACCAACATTGGAGAGGGGGGTTGTACCCCCAAATATCTCCCCCCCCCCTCAGCTACTGCTAGGGTGAGCATGATTGCTTAAACTAAAAGGGGGACACCTGTCATGCATCCTCCCCCTTTCCTCTCCAAAACTTTTATTCTATAGAATTTTAATTTAGAATACATGAATAGTATTGGAATGAACATTTTATAATCATACAATAAAACAATAATATATAATAAATAATTGTGATTTAAAATGATTCATTGTCCGACTTATATTCACCTTTGGATTGTTATAGTTGAGACTTTAAAGAGAAAACGGGTTTTTACATGTTACTATTAAAAATTGTAGCCAAAGGCACTTTTCTAAAGAAAAAAGGAGGGATGAATTTGTGCCCCAAAACAGGACAATCCCAACCAATCGGGATGTATGGTCGACCTATTTGAAGTGTCACTCTTGCTATATGCTGTACCGCTAATGTCGAGATTGAAGTTTAAATCTCGCTCGGGTGAACTGAGGTGTTTTACCTAAATGGTTTACCACTCTCTCTTTACACAATTGTAGATTCCCTTTCCCTAAACCTATTCTTGTCATCCCTAACCAATGTGTGTTTTTAGTGCACAGGCTTATGACACAAACGGCTAGTCTGTGCCAATTTTTATTTGTTAAAACTAAATAAGTAAAATTCATCTTTAAAAGATTCTAAAACATTTTATCAAACTTGGATATTGTCTTAATTAAATATTATTTGTATTCTAGCTTACCTATATTTAAAACATAAGAGAATCAGAAGATGGTGTGTAAGACCAATAAATCAAAATCAAAAGGAAACCGGCCATTACAGAACACTCTTCTTGCAAATGAAGGCAAATGACCCTGAACAGTTTTTTGTGTACACACGTATGAATGTGAGAGCTTTTGAAAAACTCTTAGGAATGCTGAGACGAAATTTACTGAAAAGGAGTAATCGAGAACCACTTAATCCAGAAGAACGATTATCTATGACTCTAAAGTAAGTAATCATTTAATTAACATCAAATTCTATTTTATTCTTTAAATTTGAAAAATGCCACCTGGACACAGGAATAAATGCTGGGGCCTTTGGCTTAGTCGCCAATGCTCTCACCACCGAGCTATCCAGGAAAATTGACACTGGGCATGGGACGATTCCCTCAGTGGTGAGAGCACTAAGCGTACTAAGTCAAAGGTCCCAGGTTTGATTCCCGAATATGGGTGTCATTTTTCAAATTTATCATATTATGATTATCTCGGTGACAACTATACTCATAAGAATTTTCAGCACAATGTATATGAGTAGGATTTAAAATTAGATCATGTTTATTATGAACGTTATAATATGAACATATTGTTTTATTTTAGGTATCTTTCACAAGGAGGAACTATGCAGAGTTTGGCTTGGGAATATAGAGTTGGTAACTCAACAGTGTCCTGTGTCATTTTTGAAGTATGCAACATCATCTGGCGAATTTTGTCCCCAATATATTTGAAAGAACAAACTGTTGAAGACTGGACAAAAATTTCTGAAGAATTTTATGAGAAATGGAACTTTCCAAATTGTCTTGGTGCAATTGATGGTAAGCACATTAGTATACAATGTCCAAGACAAGGTGGTACACAATTTTTCAATCACAAGAAATCACATAGTATTATACTAATGGCTGCTTGTGATTCCAGATACAAATTTACTATGTGTGACATAGGTGGATACGGTTCACAAGGTGACAGAGCTATATTTGGAAAATCTTTTTTTGGAAATGCTATTATTGAAAATCTGTTACATTTTCCCCCATGGAAAGTACTCCCTGGGTCAGCTATCAAATTGCCGCCAGTCTTTGTTGCCAATTCTGCGTTTCTGCTCTTGAAAAACATAATGAGACCCTATCCTGGCAGGCTACTACCAGAGAATCAAAAGGTATTTAACTATAGATTGTCTCGTGCAAGACGAACAATAGAAAGTACTTTTGGTGTTTTGGCTGCAAGATGGAGAATATTTAGAACTCCAATAGTTGCAGAACCCAACACTGTTGATGCAATAGTCAAAGCTGCAGTTTGTTTACACAATTATGTTATGTCAATTAACAAACCACAATATTGCCCAGAGGATTATGTTGATACAGAAACTGACAATGGTGACATAATTGAAGGCAGGTGGCGGCAAGAAATTAATGACAACTGTGCCTTACGTAACACAGGCCACCTCGGATCAAATAATGCACAATTTGGAGCCAAATACATTAGAAAACAACTAACAGATTATTTTATTAGTTCTGCTGGAGAAGTTAGTTGGCAATATGATCATGTGTGGGCTGGGTCATAGATAAGAGTATTTACAATTAATGTTTCTCTTTTTCACACATTTGTCAAATTTAGTGACATTTTCCATGGCTTACCCCTTCCTTTTGATCCACACAATCTATCTTCATATATTTGCTTTGTCACTCGATCCACACTCATCCTCTCAACATGCCCAAACCAACGTGACACTTCTTTCATTGGATTTCCTTTCAAAACACACTCCTTAAGCACCCGTTCATCAACGACTCTGTTAATAGGGGGCATTCAAGTATTACGTAAACACATTTTTTGGCAATTTTTACTCCCACCCCGCTTACTTAAGATTTATCAACTTTTTCGTTTGTTCACAAGAATAACCATTCTATTTTTCATGCAATTTTGCTTATAGCCTGAACAGGTCGTAGGACATGATAAAAATTTAGTTGAATTTATAAATTGCCAGTAGTTGAGGTTTAAATTAAAATTGCGAAATAATTGACAACAGGTGAAATTGAAACACGTCATAACATTATACAAGTTAAAAAACGTAATTTACTTTTAAATGAAGATATAAAAAAAGTCGTATTAGTGAATACATAAATATATTTATAAAAAAAACACCCTAAACTCCATTTAATCCGATAACCAAGGTCCTTGAATCCACATTTCAACACACTCAATTATTATGTTTCTATTTAGGGGGAGGGGAGAGGACTAGATCACCAAAGCTTTGGCTTACTTCTTTAGGCTTCTCCACTTATTCCTCATTTAGCCACTCAGAATCTTCATTGCTGCCCGAAGTCCAAGTGGCTTGTGAAGCGCCCTCCTTGAATTCTGCCCATCTTTCTCTGTCTAAGTAAGCATTGTTCTGCCACCCCCCTCCCTCGAAGTGCTTACATAATACTTGAACATCCCTTTACGAGTTTTCCCACATATATTTCTTAAATATCTCATTCTTACTGGATTCACCTTGCTCTTGTGTTTCTCATGACATGCCCACACTTCACATCAATACGACAATGTTGGCATTTATACACTCCCATCTTTACCTCTTTAGATATTACTTCATTGTTTGCAATAGTTCATATACACTCAACTATTAAAACCAAATGTTTAAAAATAAATTTACATATATATAGTGATGTTTTTAGGTCTATGACTCATGTTACACTTAAAAAGGATTAGTAATTTTAAGTGAAATAGTTTTTTCAAAACTTTGCCCTCTTATCTAAGTCAGAACACACATATATTTTGATAGTCAACAGATTGTTTTGGCAAAAAAAAAACTCAAATTGATCAGAAAAAAATTTAACAAAAGAGTAAAATGTATTACTAGTTCAAGTCGAAATACCACAAGTCTGAGTTATATTATGTGAATCCTGACCACACAATAGTTTTTTTTACATGAAGGGAATGTTAAGCTGATCATGATTTAGGCATAAAAGCCATTTAACTGCTGTCTAACATTGCATTGATATTCACACCAACTAAATTGGTGCTATGTTTATGTTGCTCTTGTTTATTACATCTTTAATTTGGAATGTAGGTATACTAATATTATTAAACTTTTGCCAAAACAGTTTTTTGTGGTTTATATTATAAATGATGAATTGTTATTGATACAAATGTAGGTTAATAAATAATATTTTAACTTTGGTTTCAATCAAATAATGTTTTTGTAAATTATTATTATTATTATATTATTATTATTATTATTATTATTATTATTATTATTAGCACCGCGTCTTACTACCCGTTCGGTTTATACGCACTTACGCTAATGTGTAAATGGTAGGGTGATTGTGAGATGAAATGAAGGACCTAAATTCAACCCTATATTCATTGTCACTTTCATTTTCACTCATTTTCAAGTTAAAATCACAATATAAAACTATTTAACGATAACTAAAGCCCAATATGGCGACCAACTTCTAACTTATAATATTTTAAAAATATCGATTTATGTTTTCCATCAATCCTATTGGCTGGATCTTTCTCGCGAACATATCGTTTCACAACTCGTGCATAACGTATAAGAAAAGTTAAAGTTAAATCAACTTTATGCACTGTGAACTATTCCACTATTCATTATAAATCGATTATAGACGCAATCATTTAAAATAATGTATTTCAACTTCTTACGCACTATACACTATACACTATTCGCTATTAGTTACGAATTATGCATGAATATAAACTAGGCCTAAATAAAAATAACAGCTCACAACAAATGATAATATACAAATTACAATTAATCATTTGCTTTTTGATGTAATATAATCTAAATTTATTTGAAATATATTATAAATCACATGCTAATTATTTGTTTGGTAAAATTCGATCATATAAACAAGGTTATAAATTATTATTTAAAAAGTATTGGTGTAAGAGAACACTAAGGCATTAATCAGTCCTACCATCTAGCTAATAATATTTGAAGGGATTTTTGATTTAATCTTGATGAGTTGCATTTAGGATAATTTGTCTAAATACAAAAATTAGAGTAATTGCTTCAATAAAGGGATAAGGCAGAATGCATGAATGAAATAAGCAACGGTGAAGATTGAATGAAAAGTGTAATTTTTTAGTGGATTTAAAAAAATATCAATTTACATTCAAAAGTGGGTGTGGCGTTAATTAGCTATTTTAGAGGACATTTTTGCAGAAGGCTCGATGCTGAGGCAAATTAATACCACTCACCTTTCCCGTCTACTCATTTAGTTCTTTCAGACTGTCTATAAAGTTTCAATATAGTTTTATTATTTAAAAAATGATATTTAAATATAGTACTTTGGTACTTCCGTCTTTACAATGGTCACAGGTGGGTTTCCCATCCTAAAGTAGACATTTTATCAATTACAATATTACACCTATACGTCAAGATAATTATTGATAGTATTGTCTCTAAATATTATTTTATTAAATTACTGTAATAATATTACTTGCATAAACAAATCGAGTGTTACTACCAAGCTGTAATAATCATATTAAGAGAGTTTAACACGTCAGAATTTGAGCAGTTTCAGTCCTCCATGAGCAATTTAATGCTTTTGTGGCACGTGCCATTAAAAAAACTAAGAAATGATGTCAAATACTTTCGAATGTAAATAATATAGTTTTAGTTTCTATAGGTTCTCCATATCTTTGTTAGTGTATTGATAGACTATAATAAATGATTGATTATATAATATTTAACAAAAAAAGTGAGAAATGTGTGGGTGAAGTTTATGAGCCTCGTCCCCCTTTTACTTAACCTTTCTCACCTTTTATGTGCAAATAAATTAAAATTTTGAACAAAAATGTTCAAATAAACAACTTGTCGTTTAGGCCCTTTGTCAGGATTTTGATACTTGTGAGATGTCTGAATATTAAAAAATCAATTTATATTAAATAGGCATAAATATGATTGTAGTATAATTTGATTTGCCGTTTACTTGCAAGTATAAATGGTAATAAAAATTTCTTAATGATTTGCTCATTTGAGAAAATACCGTGTTTTATTTGTATCGGTTCTAGATCACCATCCCTATTTAAAAAATAAACTTTTATTTTGGTGTGTAAACAATGTCTAGAGTTAAGGCAGTCAAAAAATCACTGTCATAAATAAACATACAAATAGCCAACGACATAAGAGTGGTGGTAACTGATATCGAGCAGAAGGTATTTTATTGATAGCATTGAAAAACCAATGGGGAAATAATTCAGAGAAAAATCAACGATAAAAATAAAATCAATGATAAAAAAAAAGCAATTACACACATTCCCTTTGCAAAATTCTTTCATCTCTATCTGTTACAATCCAATCTCATAGAATATCTTTTGGCCAAAAATGTTTTTCCCAAAATGTATCATTAGATATTTTTCCTAAAGTTCTCTTGACCAGAAATCTTTCTTGTATATATATTTTTTTTTCCTTAAAATTTACGTCTCTCGAAATTTGAGTCTGTATAAACATTGAAAAGCCAATTTTAAAACAATGTAGGAATTTACATTTATTTTTATTTTTGACATGTAAAGCCATTGTACAGAAATAAAATCTTATAAATCTTAACAGCTGTTGTTATAAAACGCCATACATATTCGCAACGATCACAACGCTTTCTCGTATAGCAGCAAATTGTGCGACTAAAAAGTTTCAAAGTCCTATCAAATTTTACATAGGGCTTTGAGTAGTGTGTCAAAGGGGTGAACTCTATGTATATTTTTGAAGCGTTCATTAGATACTTAAGTTTTCCCAAAGACATAAACTAAATTATGTATTCGCATTATCAATAGAACTATTCGCGCCTTATAATTGGTTAATAAAGATCTAATATAATATAATATAAAATAAACTAGTAATAAAATTACCAAAGTAATAATCAAAATAATAAATAAATACAATACATGCACATAATAAAATATTAAAAAAATTGTTAATATATTTTCCTGTCGTATATTTTATTCAAAGATTAAACCTTCAGGATATGGAATTAGTTAAGGTTGGGATTACATTAACACATTGCTAGTAGGGAATTGTACGGTACATGCACAGATTTCGTCATAAGTTGAAATACATTATTTTCTTATTATATCATTCATAATCAATAAATAGAGAATATTGCACAGTCCATAAAGTTAATTTAGGGTGGGTGTATTGTGGAATAAAGGATCAAGAATAGTGTCTAGCCCAAAGTGCGCATAAATTTGGAATATATTATTTTAAATTATGTCTGGTAATTTAGCCTACTTTTGTGAACAAGTATTTTGAAGTCTTGTAATGATCAAGACTTAAATAAGGAATTGTTTGTATCCTCAGAATAATTTGCGTTGCACTCTGCCCTTCAACATAGGACTAAAACTCAATGAGCTCACCAACAAAATGAAACAGCATCACAGTTTTTACTGAAAAAATGTTTTGGTCACGTTAGAAATATTACAAAATTAAGTCAAATTTTCCCATGAAAATATTGTATAATTTTATATTTGTAAGATTAAAAATATACTGAAATTGATTCAACTTAGCTGATAGTAGCTATCGAAACGAATTAAAAACTCAATAGACCTATCCCAAAGAGTGAAAAAGTATTAGGCTAGCCACTGGAATAGCTTTTTTTTTTGCCACTTACCAAAACATTGTATCAAATTGACATTTTATAAAATAATGGTGCCTTACATTTTTTCTGATTAGTAAGTTATTGAAATTAATACTGTTTTTATTATTCAAATTAATTCAATAAACACTTAGGGTACGGCAAGACTGAGCGAGCGCACAAGCGGCTAAAAAGTAAACTAGAACACATGGGCTATGAGAGGTGACCAGACTTCAGCGTGCGAGTGACGCGCTTGAAAGATGGAAATATTTCTATTTTTCAAGTGTGTGCGGTTGAGCTGGGACGGTCTATTCTACAGGCGATAAGCAATATTATTGTATGTTGGTCCATTGAGTGCTAGGAAAACTGCTCAATATGACATTGTATTTGACTTTTTTTTATAATTACCAATAAGTTTAGCACACTTGCTATTTATAACCTAATTTAATTGGTAAGACCATGTAAGAATTTTAATTTTGTCGATTTATATTGTATTTAGTTTTAATTTATTAAGTGTTTATTTTGACGTAACTAGCATGCCATGAGGCCAGGTGTCATATTACATTTAAATAATTCCCGTTATATTCATTTTTAAACTTAATGTTTTCAACGGACATTGCATTAATTCGGAGGAAACACCATATAATAATAACAATACTTTTATTAGAACAAGAAATATACTTATTTACCTGGTCTTTGTCCAAAAAATTTCGTCCACATTTTAAAACAATACTGATCAGGTGTAATTTTACTATAAACGTCTTCTACAAGATTCTACTAGAATCATAATGGCCGCGCTACACGAGGAAGAAAACAAGCATTGTAACAGAGGGGGAAGGCAGGGCATTTGATAACACAGAAACGTTATCAAATCTGATAGATTTTAATTCTAAAAGGCCCACAAGGAAAATAGGAATAAATTGAGCTTGATTACAAACAATGATCATAATGTGAAACTGTCAGATATCAGATTCTGCATCCATTTAGTTAAAGATTCAGATTTTATCAAATTTCTTAATTATTATATATCCCCCCCCTACCCCCCAGATATTCCATGTTTCTACTTTAATTTCACATATTTATAGACATATATTTAGAATTTAGAACTTAAATCCGCGAGATTTTTGGGGCCACTACAAGAAATGCCTCGGCAGGAATTAAAAGAAAGAGTGGAACTGACGTCTTGGAGATAAAGAGAATATGACACACATTATTTTCAGTGCAACAAAAATTGAAATTTTGACAGTTATTTCTTAATATAATCTTTCAAGTGTTCATCAAAATGACTATCAGAGACGCAACGAAAACTTTAAGAGCAGTGGTAAGTCTCTACAATGACGATTCTTAGACTTTTAGTGAGTTTTGGACCAGCTCACAGTTTTGACATCCCAGAACATTGTTTGAGGTGATATCAACTATTGGGTGGTCTAGGGGTAAGGTGTCAGACTTATATGCTGGCGGCCGGGGTTCAATCCTCGGTCCCGGCACAGATTTATCTGATTTCCAAACCCTTCCTTCACCTCTGACAAGACATCTTGTGAATGTGGGAATGTCAGGCCGCCACCGTGGTTCGGATTCCACGTTAAACTGTAGGTCCTTCATTTCATCTCACAATCAGCCTACCATTACACATTAGCGTAAGTGCGTATAACCCGAACGGGTAGTAAGACGTGGTGCTAATAATAAATAATAATAATATCAACTATTTTTGTCTTTTAAGTTTAAAATCTACACAGCTTGGACCTCACTACGCAGACGCTATATTTTTATTAACCTTTTCCTCTACAATTTCAAGACTTCAGGTTATTTTCTTGTAAAGTAATAATTATATATTTTTTGTCTTCTCAAGCTAACATTCTTTTAAACAATGACTCTGGAAATAATCTTTTGGCCACGTTCATTTCTTCGATACTACTGCAATGTCTTATCTTCTATCATACTTTATTTTAACTATTAATCTCATAAAGGTCATCTATTAATTAGGTGTCTCGAGAAATTATAATATTTTTACTATTATTTCAATATTATTATTTTTATTATTTTTATTGTTATTTATTATTATTATTATCCATTTAAAAGCATATTTTGCTCTTTAAAGAAACGTATTTTGAGTAGAATTGTAGGTTTCGATGATTCTCAGTATTTTTACAACAATTAACAAAGCAGAGATTATTCGCAAAACAAGACCCATTCGATTTACGATAGTTAATATGATTACCACCAGAGTGCAACAATGTACAGTCTGCATATTTGGGAGTGAATTACTATATTCTAACACACTCCCTTAATGAGCGTCCACAAACATGTTTCTAAAGTGATAGTGGCATCATTGAAAACAATACATTTTTATATTTGTATGTATGAGCTAACACACTGAGCACACAAATAAACAAAATGAATTCACCATTTCAAGGAAAATCGGTTACCAAATCGGCACATAGTCATTGAAAAACCTCACGGGATAATGGCTTCGTAAGGAGGTCAGCAAGTTGATCCTTTGATGCGGTGTATCGCAGCTCGATGTCCCCATATTCAAATCGATCCCGAATGTAGTGGTAGAGAATGTCTATGTGCTTGGTACTCTTTTGGTATTCCAGATTCTTTACAAGTGTTATGGCACTTTGATTATCAACAAAGATCACCGTTGTTGCAGCCGCTTCTTCAAAGATGTCCATGAACATAGTTCTAAGCCACATAGCTTGTTTAGATGCTGCTGAGACTAATATATTCAGTTTCGGTGGTTGAGAGGGCTATTGTTTGCTGCCTAGTACTGCTCTAAGTAATAGGACCATCCGAGATCTTGAATATGTATGTAGCCCGTTGACGATCGTCTTGTATCGAGGTCTCCAGCATAATCAGAGTCTGAATATCCCACAATCGTAATTGGGTTCTCGGACTTTCAATACATGACGCCATAGTTGGCTGTAGCTTTGAGATATTTAATGATTTTCTTGACACTGTTCCAGTGGTTTTTGTCAATGTTGTTGCAATATTTGCTGACCTGCCCCACTGCAAACGCTATATCAGGGAGACTGACTGTACAAATAAATATTAATGCGCCAACTGCTTCCCTATATGGTACATTTTTCATTGATTGGTCTTCTACTGCGGCTTGTAGGCGAATATTGGAATCTGTAGCCACGCTACAAGGATCAGCGTCCTGAATATGGAATATTTTGGCAATCTGGTGTATGTAAGTTGATTGTCCAATGAAGAGTGTGCCATATTCTATGTTGTAGCGTATCTGCATGCCCACCAAGAATTATACTGATGATATCGTGAATTCAAAACCTTTCTGCAATGCATTGATTACAAAGTTGCATGATGTTTTATTCGGCCCTATCACAAGACCATCGTCGACTAAAAGGATTAGAAAGACATGATTCCCCTTAGCATCGGCTTTGTAGATATACTTATCCCCATTAAATTGCCTGAAACCAATTTTTTTATGAATTGGTCAAACAACATTTAAATCTCCCTGTATCCCTTCTGGAGGAGTCATGTATATCTCCTCTTCAAGATCTCTATTAAGGAATGCGGTTTTGAGATAAATTGGGTTAGTTCATAGTCAAATCTGACTGCAATAGAGAGGAGGACTCTAATCGAATCATAGCGAGTTGTGGGGGACATTGTTTCATTGTAGTCTATTCCCAACTTTTGTGTGTACCCTTTTGCACACAAACGTGCTTTGTATCTGGTAATCTCACCCGAAGAATTTATTTTAATTTTAAAGACCCATTTTGAGCCGATCGTTTTCTTCCCTTCAGGTATTGATACCATTGTCCTTGTGCCATTTTTCTCTAAGGCGTCAACTTCCTCTTTCATAGCAGTTTCCCACTTGAATCTGTCCAGGCATGTAACATCTTCAGAATAATTACTAGGAGTATCTTCCTCAACGCAGAGAAGATTCTCAGTGAATCTTGCTGGCAGCTTTAAAACATCACGAGGTCTTAAGTTAAGTAGGCCTAGACATTTTGTAAGATTCGTCCTTTTGAAGAATTTCTTCCGGTTGATCACCCGGCTCTGGCTCTGGGGATGTCTTCTTAGTCTCGAATTCTTCTTGTCTCTCGACTTTAGCTTCTTCGTCACAGTCAATTTTCGTAGGCTGGTAGTGGATAGGTTTTTCAAAACCTTGTCGTGCTTCATTGAAGAGAACATTTTTTGTGTTAGGATCGTACAACCTGTAGTTGGTAGAATTTCCATCATATTCAACAAGTATCATATTCTTTGATTTCCTGTCCAACTTCTTTCTTCCATTTTGCACCAGCATATAGGCTTCACATTCAAACGTCCTTACATGTGACAGCTGAGGCTTTTTGCCAGTCCACAGTTCCAGGAGTGTAGAGTTATGAACCTGTTTTGTAGGCGTATGGTTTAATATGTATAGAGCACAATTTACAGCTTCCATCCAAAGCTCTTGGGAGAGGTCTTAGCTGCAAAGCATCGCCCGGGCACTCTCTACAATTGTACGCATATCTCTCTCTGAGCGAAAGTTTTGTTCGGGTGTGTATGACGCTGTTCTTTCAGCTAGGATCCCCTTTGAGGCAAGAAAATCATGAAGTTCCTCATTTACGTGCTCTTTATCATTGTCTGCATGGAGTACTTAGACACTTCACTTGTATTTTGTTTTCTACAATCTTTCAAAAATCTTTAAAACATTGTAGTGTATCACTTTTATGTTTAATGAAAGATACTACTCTATAGCCAGAGTAGTCATCTTTGAAAGTAACAAAGTACTTAGCTCCTCCTACAAATTCGACTGGCATGACACCAAGAACACTGTATATTAACTCACCAACCTTCATCTTCTGGTGGGTTGGGTTGTTGAACGGGATCCTGTGGTTCTTTCCATATGCACAGCCAGGGCAAAAGAAATTGTCTACATCACTCAGATCTACACCCTCAACTAAGCCTTTTGAGACTAACTCCTTCAAAGCTATAACATTGATGTGGCCTAGGCGTTCGTGCCATAGCCTCAAACTAGTCTGAGTGACAGAATTGGTTTCATTTGAAGTTAGAGTCTGAAAAAGTATTTTATACATGTTATTTGACTAGCGTTCACAACAAGCGACCAACTTTCCTTTTTAAAAAATTTCAACAAAATTGTCTGATTTAACAATTTTCATTCCTAGCTTGGTGATTTTTCCTTCAGACATAAGATTCTTTTTCAGGTCCGAAACAAATAGGACGTCTCTAATGACCGAGTCATACAATTGACCATTCAGCAACTTCCGAATCACATCACCTTTCCTATTTGACAAAAAGCTTGTGGTTGTCACCAAGACGCACAGAAGAACCATCCCTAACCTCTTCAAACTTGTCAAAGTAGTTTCCTCTATGCCATGTCATATGGCTGGAAGCCCCACTATCCATGGTCCAGGTATTCTCTTCAGAAAAAGAAATACATGCATTTGTTCCTCAACATTAGAGGCAGAAAAATTTGACTGGCTAATTTTGCCTTTATCAGGAACTGGGCGATTTTTCTTCTCACTTCAGCAGTCACGGGCAAGGTGACCCTTACGTTAGCAGTTGTAGCAAGTAAGTTTTAGTATGGTTTGGTTACTTTGTTTTCCTGCTTCATAAAATTGTGGTTTATGTCCACGAGATCTAGTTTCTATATTAGCTATAGAAGCTAATGCAGTTTCTTGCTCTTCCCCCTTAGTCAGGCTCAACTCTTCATCAATCAGATGTGACGTCAAATTGGCGATGGTTTGTTTGTCCTCACTCATGGAAAGCCAGGTCTGTCTGAAACTTTTATATTTCAGAGGTAGACTACTCAAGATCTTGGTCATGATAGCTGGATCACTGACTGAATCTCCAACCTCTTTTATTTGTCGGGCATGAACTTCCACTTTGGCGATGTGTTGAGACACTGAGTCAGCTGAGCTCCACTGATGATGATAGAACCGCTAATGTACTAAAATTTTATTTGTTTCTGATCTGTGCTCGTAAATGGAATCTAGTTTGCTTAGAATTTCATAGGACGATCTACAATTTTCAATCAAGGCAATCTGACGGAGCTTCATAGCTGCGGCAAGGGTGAACATAGCTACGGCGTCCCTTTGTTGCCATAGATCGATTGCCTTATTTACATTTTCAGTAGGCATAGCTTCCTCACCTTTTGCGATTTTGAAAATACCTTTGGCGCGTAGAGCGAATGTCAACTGGAACTTGCTGGTAGTTACTACCATTAAATTTATTGACGAACGCTTGATATGTCGATCTTCTCTGACCTTTTGACTAAAGTTCAAGGTTAAGATCAAGATCTATTCTTACAGAAACGAACTCTATTAAGTAAATAACCTTACTTACGTAAATTACTTGAAACTTCACTTTTTCGTTTAAATGATAAACATGAATGTTCCTTCAAATATTATGACACTAAACTTAATATGCTAATGAAAAATAACTTTCTTGCGACGTTAACAGCCCCGGCAGTATGGATAACTCGAGCAACAAAATACTACGAAACTGATTCGTTTTATCTTTAGAGAACCAACAACGCATTAGGAACTAATGTAGGTTGTGGTGATTATTCAGTATTTTTATTATTATTATTATTATTATTATTATCATCATCATCATCATCATCATCATCGCCGCGTCTTACTACCCGTTCGGGTTATACGCACTTACGCTAATATGTAATGGTAGGGTCAATCTGTCTGGAACTTTAGGTGAAAATAATTGGTTTCATAGACTGAAAGAGTGTGTTTGATAGAGTAAAGTTGAAGAACCTGATGGGAATACTCAAGAAGATTGGCATCAACTGGAGGGACAGAAAGCTAATTGCAGATCTCTACCTGGGACAGCGAGTGAAGGGCAGGCTGAATGATGGAGAGACCAACAGCGTATATATAAGAATCGGGGCGAGGCAAGGATGCTTGTTTGTCACCTTGTCTGCTCAACTTATATGGAGAGTGGCTGTTTAGAGAAGCTGTGGAAATTTCAGGATAGGAGGGCGTGTCTTCAACACAATAAAACACGCAGATGATTTAGCATTGATGGTCAAATACAAAGAAGAGCTACAGGAAATGATGGACCAGCAGGTAGAGATAGGGAGAAGATATGGCGTGAGGATCAACATTGAACAGTCAAAAGTGATTGTGATTTCAAAAAATGAAGAGCCAATGAAAATAAACATTGGAAACCATTATATGGAAAACAAAGAGTAGATCAAGTATCTGTGGAGTCTGCTGACAATGGATACCTACTGCACCAAGGAAATTAAATCGAAAATCACCCGGGCTGAGGAAGCTTTAAACAAGAAAAGCAATAATAGTAATAATAATAATGTAATCATAAAAGGCAATCGAAACTACACGTAACTACACTTTGGGTCACCAAGCCGGGAAAATATTTTATTTAGGGTCGCGGTCAAAACAGTTTGAGAAAAGTTGTGTGGCCAACTAAATGCCAGTAAACACAGCAAACGGAATTTTGCTTCTGTGTTCATGTTTGAAAAGCCTCGTGGTAGCCATACTTGTGTTTTTGTTAATTAATTTTCTTTGATAAGTGTAAATGATCTGACTACATATTTAGAGGTTTCCGGTTCGATCTCCGGCGCTTCCAAAATTTATCTATGAAGCATGGGTCTGGCACGGGGTTAAACTGGACCTCGTGAAGACAAAATGAGAGCTACTTAGATAAAGAAATAGCAAAATGTAGTTTTCCGAGTGAACCCTTTATTGAAGTAATTTTACAGACATTATCTAGTAGTGCAACGAGGTTAGGCCATTTTAAATTATCTATTTACATTGTTCAACACAAACTGCGTTTCATTATAAATCCTTGTATTTTGTTCTTGAATTGTGTATTATTGTTCGCTACGTGTTATTTTCTATTGTTTATACGCCATGTATGAAATATAAACCCAACCTTAACTTTAATTTTTTATGTTTATGCATGGAATTGAGAATAGATCACTCTTAAAGATGAGACGTGTTGAGCAATGCATGCCCATTATAGTGGGGTAAATACTTAACAGAGAACATGAGATTACTAGGTGTGGGCTGCCCTCGACTAAAGTTCTTAGTAAATTATTGTTAGATACACGGAACATCCTGATCCTATTTTACAGGAATATAAGTAAAGTCAAATGACAGAAGGGGGGTAGAGAGGGAGGCGTAATTAGCTCCACGACAGTTAACTAAATTTGGATATGTTAGCAATTAATAATAACAATAATAATTAATCAACACTATTGATTAGAAATAACCTTAATACTTGTTTTATTGTTTAATTTAAACCTAATATTTCTCCCCCATTACAGTAAAAATGATTCACATGATCAAAACCCTAACAACTAATAAATATGATTATAATTGTGAATAACCTAATAATATTACACAAGTACATACAATCATACACTTTTTATAAACAACATAAAATAAATCTTTGAAACATATCCTATTTTAAGAACATTCAATAGTTGAATAACTTAATAACATTCCACAAGTGCATACAATAATAAACAATCCATAAACAACATAGAAGAAAACTTGATATAATATGTCTTGATCAAAAAGTCCCTTATACCCGTATCACACGACACTAGCTCGTACTCGAAATCCAGTGTGCTAGCTAGCACGTCATCATCTAGCGTCGTATGAATCTGAAAAAATATACTGGTTCTGCCTCTTGGTACTGGATACCATACTAGTTGTGAGGATAGAACAATAGCTATTTTCGTACTAGTTTCGACACTAGTCTGTGTAATTCAACCAATCATGTGCGCTGAGACTGTTTTGTAGATAAATGGTATAAATGACGCCAACATGGTCATCAGATGTGATTTTGTTGTTGGCAGAAACTTATTCTAAGCATCCTTGGTAATATAATACCAAATTGCCACAATATGACAATATATTTAATTAAATACATGTAATCTAAAAACCACAAAACATGCTCCAGATCCAATTTTAATCTAAATAAACTTGAGAGCATGCTCTAATATAAATTTCCTAATTGTGTCTTATCAACAAAAAGGGGTAACGTCGAGATTAATAAAAAAAAAACTTGTGTTGGGCGCCACTCCTGGAAGCTAGGAGAACTAATAATAATGATAAAAAAAAAATATAAATAAACTTTAGCTCGACTAATTTGAACAAATGCACGACGACTCTAAATGCTCGAGACCTCTGGGTGTGCTCGGGAACTTTTACCTAGATATTACAATGTCAATGTTACAATGGTGTGTTGTAGACTTCCACAAGAGTTGAGAGTACTTAAAATAAAAAATAAATAAAAAAATAGCAATTTAAATACAATGGATCATAAAAAACAAAAAAATGTACTAATTGAGATTACAATAAATAAAAAAAAACAATTGTTGAAACTTTTGTGGGTTATTATTATTATCATTATTGTTTCCCTTTTACTACATCCCAAACCTACCTAAGGATATCCGAATAAATATAAGGCTAATATGACAAAATAAAATATATGGTATTACATAAATTCTTAAACAAAGTTAAACATTTAAATGAACAATCTCTGAAATGATTAAATTTAGGAGTTTTAATATATATATATATAATAATAGAGTGAAAGAAAATAATATATGTATAGGCTAAACTTTTATAGAATATATAGTTTTGAGTAAGACAAAAAAAAAAAGGTATTGTTGAGGAACAAAAAAAAATCAATAGAATTAATATTTTTACATAAAAAATAAAATATTAATCAATTCCCTGGAATAGATAGAGTCTGAGTGTATTTAGTCCTTTCTGAAAGTTTTTGCATGTATCATAGCTTGACAAATAAAAAAAAATGAGAAATAACATATATTTAAAATTGAAGATTTGGCTGGACCTCACCAATGAATTCATCCATGTTGAAACCAGAATGTCTGAAGTCTGTTTTCTTTTATTTATTCTAACTCGTCCACAATTTGAAGAAATAAACACTCTAGTTCGTCTCCAGACACTTAACTTTCCATTTGAGTACTTGTGCTTTTACTTTCGAACCATTGTTCCACTTGAAAACTAAATTTAATTAGGAGCTATATAAATTTGCTCCATGTTAAATGACACTCCGGAAGAAAAAAGCCTCATCCTCTTCAAAAAATGTTCTCAGTTTTAAATTTAAAAAACGTTCTATATTCTACTAAGTCCAAAGAGAAAACTAATACAATAAAATAAAAGATAAAGTGTTGGCTATGAACTGTTTATAAAATAAGATACAAATTTAGTATCAAGATTTAAATATATGTCAGTGTTTCTTAAGAGAATTAAATGTTTATTTTAATCTGTCACAATTGAAATGCGCGCTATTTTGGAACGTCTTTTTTTTTCTCTCCTTTTTTTTTTTTTACTACTTTTACAAGCACGAGACTCGCCACTCACTTGTTCATCATATCTGCGCATGCGTTAAAATAAATCATGGCTGACATCCAAAATAAATAGAAGAGTCAACAGACCTCTTGGAAGGAAATTAATATGTTTTAAAAAAAAGTAAGTGTTCTTCCTTAGGTCAAAATTAATTGTTTAAATTATTTAAAACAGTGTTAGATGTTCTATATTCTGTCCTTTTAATTTATTTTAATGGATACAAATAGTATTATTTGTCACGCCGGCGACACAGCATGTTTCAAACGAAAATAAACCTGAAACTATTTACAAAGCTTGGGAAAAATATAAGGAAATAAATGGTAGGGTGGCAAATAACGTTACAGTGCCCCCTTTTTTTTTTGTACGAATTAATTTTAAGCCTAAAATTACTTCGTGGAACAAAATAAATGTTTTTGCCATAAAGTAGGCCTAGAATCTTAAATATCACAATCTAGATTCCATCTCCTTATAAAATTAGTAAATTAGTCTTATCAAAGTGCCTCTACTTGTTCTGGTTCAAGGCGATAAGTAAGGATGGCATTGTTTTTTTTTTCTCTAGTCTTTCCGAAAACAGCTGCTTTTGTACAATTCAGTTTAACTTGCATGTTCACGTAGTAAGTCTGTAGCTACATAGACGGTTATTCAACCTAATATAACCTCTTGTCGTCTGCTGTAAAGGATCGCTCTTCATCACAAGAAAAATAGTACAACCGCCACGCCTTATATTTATACTTTACAAATATTATTTAAACTTCACTTGAATAACAAAATCTCTTTCTTTGTCTTGTAGCATAAACCGGAGCACTTTCAGTGGAGCTGAATATCCAGATCGACTTCACTGCACTCGTTTAAACTCGCTGATAACACTTCCTCCGCTGAGACTTAGGTGAGTTAAAATCTAAATTTCCTCTCACTAAAATGTCGAAACGGCTTATGTATGTTCACTTGAGGTCCTTCCCTCGGAAATACATGTATTATTTATCACTTAGGTGATTTCATATAAAAATATATCATATTTGTATTGCACACAAAAGTAGGCCTAGTTTCAACACTTCAAAAATGCTGGGTTTTGTTTACACAAAATCAGCAAATAAATTAAACATTTCAAATTACCACCTGTAAGTACATCTACTTCGACACCTTCTTCAACTAATGAAGATACATCACCAGACAATATCAATTCTTGGTACCAAATTATAGCAAAAAGCAAATTAACTACTTGGCACTTTTTAATTATCATAGCCAACTTTCATAGGCCAAGGGTTTATAGTCAAATTTTCATAATTATTTTTATGAAATGGATATATATACTCTCCCCTACAAATTAACAGGTACCTGCTGTACAAAAATATCAACAATTAATGTTGAAACCCTTGAAAAAGGAAAATCACATTACTCCATCCTAGGCCTTCGTCAACCCTCAACATGTATAAAATGTTTTTACACATAAATCATTTAAACATTAAACATTTTGATTTGAGACCTGTATGTACAACAACCATAGATCCTCATTAAACTAATTAACACATTTTAAACATAAAGAGATCATTATTTCATAACAAATAATGGAAAAAGTAAACTCACTCATTGTACTTTAGTGACCTAGAATACAGGAAATCTGATAGGCCAAACACTTATGGCTAGAATTTAACAATTCTCTCAATGAATACAGCTACTACAACCTCTGCTTTAGGTGATGTAACAATGTCATTAAAATATATTTATAATTAATACTTCAAAACTTGAAAAAGGAAATACTCCTGGTGTAATTTTCTTCCAATTTTTCACAATAAAAGGAGTAGGCCAAACACTTATGGCTAGAATATCACCATTCTCTCAATGAACTCTATAAATACAGTTTTTTATGCATCTATTGACATACACAGAATTAACATATATTGATGCTTAGTATTTTAAAATCTGAGAAAGCAAATCATAATTTAGCCGTTCTAGGCTATCGTGTCACTTGAATGTTACATAGTAGACCTGGCATTTATACCAACTTGTTTAGAACATAAGATATACATTCATTGGGTTAGCCCCCTACTCTCTTGGTGTATGACAACTTATATCATTACATAATAACTTATTTGGCTCTGAAAATCTTTGTTTTTTCCATTGAAACTGATTCATTTTACAATTAATTACATATTCACTTAAACAAATTGAGCTTATAAAATAAATTCACACACCACACAATAGACCAAAATATCTTAATTAATTAAACAAACATATCCCAAAAAAAATATTTACAATCTTTTCTCTTTTCTTACAGAACCGTCGGAGTGGCCCCCTACAGCTACTTGGCATGATGTTATGACGTTGGGGAGGGTTTATACTTCTGGACCATTTGTGAGCTCTGATTCGTTGGATTACACGTTGTGAAGGTAATTATACTGTTCTTGAAGACCTTATTTATTCTTCCATTCTTAGTTTATTATTTATTTAAAATGTAATACTTTATCAAGTAATTCTTGCCCTTTTCACTTGTTTTGAGCTTTGCCTATCTCAGCAACTTAATAATTGGACTCCAGGGTATAAAATAGATTCCCTACACAGTTTTCAATGACTTCTTGATGACTTCCTTTACTTTACTGATAATTCGACGACTTTGATAAAACTTGCTTTCCGACGATATAAAATTTAACAACTTTCTTGTTTTCTCCTTAAAACAACATATTTCGACGTAACTTATACACACATCAGGAACCGTTTGTGATGGACTCATCTCATTCACAAGGTCCTGGAATAATAATCGTCTATATCCTCAGGCAGTCACTGTCTTATCAACGGCCAGTGACGCAGATATGACCTCCCAAAATCGACACTCTTACTCCTTTTAAAATACTCCTCCTCGTAGATTATCTCGTAACTTAAAACTTGTCATCTCATTCATATTACTGGCTTTCAGGGGTTGTTCTGATTTTCCATGGGTGTCCTTGCATAACCTCTCTTCTTGATAAAAATCAAAATTATAATAAAGTCAGAATCATCTTCGAATATACCCAATAGATACATTTATAAATGAACATTGCAGATTTTAGTTTCTTTAAAATATATGTATATTTTCTTCTTTTTACTTTCCCAAAACTTGACGCTTCACAAAGTGTAATAAACTTTCATCCCATATGGATACGATCCTCAGACCTCTGCTTTTACTGACTCCTACAAATCCATAGCTTTTACCTTCCAACGCCTTATGCTGCTTATCGAACTATCCCTGTTGTTACTGGTTTCTTTCCAAGTCCAGTGCTTCAGAGATTGACACTGCTCTCAACTTTCAACTGTTCTACAACATTCCTTATAGCCAACTGTCGAACCACATGATTCAAGGGATTAACATGTCTCCCAAAACTTTATATCACTCAATCCATTTCTTCAAATTGGACATATTAAAAACCCCTTTTATTTGACCATTTGCTACCTCTTTCAGTTCGTACGCATTTTGGTGGATGACACGTGTGATCAAATAGGGACCGGAGTATATTAGAAACATTTTTTTAGTTTCTTTTGAGAAGAAGTCTGACACAGGGTGGTCCCTTAATAATACCTTGTCATTAACATTGAAAGAAATTGATTTTTTCTTCTGATACCTGTTTCTAGCCTTGGCCGCCTGCTCCAATCGGCGTCTTGCAATTCGGATCAAAGTGGGCAACACTATTGCTGGATCATCTTCCTTGGCTTTCTCTCCATCCACCCTAGGGTCGTGGAAATGTTTGTCCAAGAATGTTCCTGGTCGTATTCCATAATGGACTTCGTAAGGTGAGAACTGTGTAGAGCTGTGTACTAAAGTATTCAACAATCCCTCCAATATGGGTACATAATTAGGCCAGGTGGTATGCTTTTGGTGACAATAGCATCTCAAAAATCGCCCAATCTCCTTCATTCCTCTCTCGCAGGGATTCGAAGAGGGATGGCGAATGGAACTATGGGTAGCCTGAATGCCCAGTCCCTCTAATCGGTGATACCACTTATGACTGGTGAACTGTGAACCATGATCTGATAATATCTGTGTAGGCTTACCTACACTGGCAATGTATTTCTCTACTCTAGCAATACATGCTTCAGCGGTAGCTTTCTTTAAACAATACAGCTGGCAAATCTTGGAAAATCCATCTACCATTGAAAAAATATATGTTAGCCCCCTAGTAGCCTTTGGTAATGGTCCAAATAAATCCACTGAAACCAACTGGTTTGGTCCCTCAGGTATTATGGCCTGATATGCCCCTTCAAAATTCTTGTTACTGTATTTTGATTTTTGACACATCTCACACTTGGAAATGATCTCAGCACAACGCTTATACATGTTAGTCCAATATACATAACGTCTTAAAATGTTGTAACACTTAAGTATTCCAAAATGTCCTAGCTTGAGGTGGGTGTGAGATACCAGCTTATTTCTCAAAACCTCTGGTATGACAACTTGTCCGGACAGCTCTAATGGATTTTTTGATTTGGTTTTCTTGTACAAGATTCCTTCTTTCACTACATACTTGTTTAGCCCAGCATTATTCTTATTGGAATTGGAATTCCTATTTTGTGGTTGTTCTAGGAGATTTTTGATGTCACAGACTTCTCGGTCTTCATTCTGAAACTTCTGGATATCTTGAAGTTGTGAGTCGATATCAGGTTCCCCTGCTAGCTGCCCTAATAATACCATAAAACTGTCAGGGGCCTGGGATGGTTCTGGCTCCAGCTCCCCCTTGTCATTCAACGGATATCGACTCAACGCATCTGCTTGTTGGTTATCCTTGCCAGGTAGATATTCAAATTCCAGCCCAAATTCTTGAACAGCTAAAATCCACCGAGCTAGCCTATCACTCTTCAATCGACAAGTGTTCATAAACGAAAGTGCTCGATGGTCTGACAAAATTATTATCTTTTGTCCTAACAACAAGTTTCTGAACCTCTGCAATGCCCAAACAATGGATAAACATTCCTTTTCTGTTACGGTGTACCTGCGCTCAGCAGAGTTCAACTTACGGCTATTCATGGCAATATACTGATGTTGTCCATTTCCATCCAGCTGGCTGATGGTAGCCCCCAAAGCATAGGCGCTAGCGTCTGTTGTCAGGTAGAACGGTTGACCCAGTTTCGGTTGTTTCAAAGTTCGAGATTCCATGAACAAACTTTTCACCTTCTGAAAAGCTGTTTCCTCAACTTCAGTCCATTTCCAAGTTGCCCCTTTCTTTAATAGGTCGGTGAGAGGAACTCCTACTTCAGATAACTGACTCGTGTATCCGCGATAGAATCCCACCACTCCCAGGAATGCCTTTATTCCTGTTTTGGAATTGGGTGACTTATGTTCTCTTATGATTCTTAGTTTTTCTCTATCCATGCGCACCCCATCACATGTCAGGATGTGCCCCAAAAATGGAACCTGATCTCTGCAAAATAATGATTTCTTTAGTTTCAAAGTCATCCCATATCGAATGAGCTGATTGAAAGTACACTCCAAATGGTACAAATGATCTTCAAAAGACGGGGACGTGATTAATATGTCATCAACATATGCTCTTGCGTATCCTCTGCATTCACTACCTAAGACTTGGTCCATACATCTGGTGAACTCAGCCACGGCATTACTTAATCCAAAGGGCAATACATTGAATTGGTATTGTCTTGACCGGTACAAAAAAGCAGTGCACTGTCTAACTCCAGGTTTTAGACTCAGCTGATAGTATCCTTGTGTTAGGTCCACTGAAGTCATATACTTGACACCATAGAAATCTTGCAGCATGTCCCCGATGTTAGTGGGTGACTCATAATCCTTGCGTATCAAGGTATTCAACTTCCGAGCATCCAAACATAATCTTATCGATTTATCCTTTTTTATGACACAGACCAGCGGATTCACATAGGGACTTGAACAGCGACTAATAACACCATGATTCAGCATGGCCTGAATCTGTTCGTCCGATTCAGCCTCATATACCTTTGGTAAAGGGTAACTTTGATAAAAAAAACCATCTTCTCTTGTGAGGGGTATGTCTGCCTGGTAACTGTTATTCCTTCCTGGCTGTTCAGAGAAAACTTTTCGGCACTGCCATAACACACTCAATAAACGACTCTTTTGTTCTGGTGACAAGTGTTCCAACTCTGCCACAAAACTTTCAAATTCAGCTTTGGTGTGGTGTAATACCTCCAGCTTTTCCGGGTTATGTTTTTGGTTCGGCGTGGTCTCGTATTTCTCTACGGATCTGAACTCTAAAGCTAATACTCGCAACTTGTCCTTATCCTGGTTGATAGCCCACTCACATTTCTCAGACATCAAGTGGCATGGCTTTCCAGCTTGAGGATGGCCTATGAATACTTTTTTGTTGTAGAAATCCAATGAAATCCCTTGTTGGGTTAAATAATCGATACCTAGTATTATTGGCTTTATGAGATTCTTGACTACCAAGCATTTGACTAGGGTACTTTTACCCGATAGTATTATATTCAAAAGGACTTGTTTGTGTATAGGAGGACTTTTCCTGTTGGTGGCACCACGGATCTTGACTATGGGTACAGGAAACATGGGGATCGGTTTACCAATGGACATTAACATCTCAACTGTTTCTTCGGAAACACAACTTATCTCAGCACCTGAATCCATCAGACACTTTACCGGAACTCCCTCAACTTCAAGTGTAAGTTCTGGACATGTTGGGTCTTTGGTTGGATTCTCATCTTCTTCCTCTTGCAACAATTCTTCTCTGATGTCCACCCCTAAAGTACATGCACCCAAAACTTCCACCAAATGGGTACCCAGAGTATGTAGAACCTGCGACCTATCCGGGATCTCTACATCGCAGGTCCGGTGTTTTCCGCTGTGACTATTGCGTTTATGTCGATGGGATGTGGAAAGTGGTTCTGCCGGTGGGAAACTCGTTGAGGTTGAAATCCAGGCCCCCTGCTGGTATTCTGGTAATTTTGGGAGTTCATGTTCGACTCTTGGGGTTGCTGTTGGGGAAAATTTACAAATCTTTGTTCCTTTTCGCTAGTGTAAGGGTGGCCCCTACCCCTTGAGAACTGCCCTTGATATTGTCTCTTGTCTCCTTGTGAATCCAAGTTGTGATGAGCCTCTTCTTGGCCTCTACCTTGGAACATGTCTGAAGGTGCCCTCCAACTCGGACCTCGTCGTTGATTCTCCAGGTGTGGTCCAGTTCTTCTCCAGGAGTTCTGCTGCCGTGGACCATTATGAAACTGTTGTGGGTTTACCATACTCATGTCTTCACTTGTGCGCTTGCGAGGGGGTGAACCTACAGACTCAATTTTGTTTCTCCTCCGGTCTTGCTCTAGCGTATCCAAACGCTGTAGTCCCGCACGGAATTCATCCAAAGAGCTGTAAGTCACGCCCACTAACATTTCCCGCAAACGTATCGGTAACTGCTGTGTAACCATGTATATTAGCTCCGAATCCGTGATGGATGAATCGAAATTTCGACTTCTGGAGTACATATCAGCTAGATAGCTTTCCAGAGTGCCACTATTCTCATGATACCGAGAAGCATGCAACTTTGCCCTCATCTGCCCCTGTATCTCTACAGACCAGAACATAGCCAGGAACTTGGTACTAAAATCCTCCCAGCTTGAGATGTTGTCTTTTCCCACTGACCACCAGGGTACAGCATCACCTGTCAGGGAACTGCCTCCTAATCTTACTTTGTCCTTATCTGACAGCCTATGCCCTTCAAATAACTCCTCAAGAGCTAACAGGTGACTGACCGGGTTCTGTCGGTTCCTTCTATTGAATCTGGGAAGTCTTTCCTCCAACGACTTTCCCCCAAAATGGTCAAGGTGGGTGTGCTAAGTAAGTTGGGGCCAGTAACATACCCTAACCTTACCTCTTCACCCAAACCCCTTATTTGTTCCTGAACTGACACAACTACTCTGGTAGTGTCGTCTAGCTTCTGACCTAGAACCTCTTGAACTAGAGCCAACTCCTGATTCTTTGCCGCCACAGCCAGCAAGGACTCATTCTGTCTTGCATTCACTGCATCAACCTCCATACTAAGGTTCTTTAGACCTTCCTCTAACTGTACTGTGTGTTGGCCGAGCTGTTTTGCTACGGAATGTTGTGTCGACTCCAGTGCTTGACTAACTTTTTCTAGTGAAACTAGTGAATTTTTCTTAACCACTTCAATTTCCTGGCTACAATGTTGTTTTACAGATGAGATTTGTCCCTCCAGGTCAGCTTTTGTCTGGGTAATCTCCACATAAAAATCTTTCCTGATAGTGTCGGCTAGCGAACTCATGCAACTCAAGATTTCACTTTTCATGGCTTCCTGACTGGCTGCGAAATCTCCTCTCATTTCAACCTGACTATCTGAAAGCTTTGAAAGCTCTCCTCTAATTTCGTCTTGACTAGCTTTGAAATCTCCTCTGATTTCAACCAAACTGGCTGCTAAAACTCCTCTCATTTCACTCATCCCAAATATTAATTGTTGTATCGCTGACATAAATTCTGGAGGTGAGGCAACAGGTGTCAAATTTGTAGTGGTTGGTTCGGTCTCCACGCATGAGGCAACAGATATTGTGGTTGGTTCAGTCTCTGCAAACTCTCCGCTAAACTCATGGAATTGGTCTACATCCCTAAACTCACTTACTTCTAAGGACATTGTTGTTGATGTGTCATTGTCGACATCTTCTCCTAGGGTTTGACCTTCCATTGTTGAAGTTTCTCCTACAATCTTCAGTTTAGTGTTTGAAATTAGAGCTCTGGCCTTGCTTCTAGTAAAGTAGCTTCCTCCGCTCATGCCCTAATTACAACACAGTTCCCTAACACAAATGAGCCACCACGTTGTGCGCCACTCTAATATAAATTTCCTAATTGTGTCTTATCAACAAAAAGGGGTAACGTCGAGATTAATAAAAAAAAAAACTTGTGTTGGGCGCCACTCCTGGAAGCTAGGAGAACTAATAATAATGATAAAAAAAAAATATAAATAAACTTTAGCTCGACTAATTTGAACAAATGCACGACGACTCTAAATGCTCGAGACCTCTGGGTGTGCTCGGGAACTTTTACCTAGATATTACAATGTCAATGTTACAATGGTGTGTTGTAGACTTCCACAAGAGTTGAGAGTACTTAAAATAAAAAAAAAATAAAAAAATAGCAATTTAAATACAATGGATCATAAAAAACAAAAAAAATGTACTAATTGAGATTACAATAAATAAAAAAAAACAATTGTTGAAACTTTTGTGGGTTATTATTATTATCATTATTGTTTCCCTTTTACTACATCCCAAACCTACCTAAGGATATCCGAATAAATATAAGGCTAATATGACAAAATAAAATATATGGTATTACATAAATTCTTAAACAAAGTTAAACATTTAAATGAACAATCTCTGAAATGATTAAATTTAGGAGTTTTAATATATATATATATATATAATAATAGAGTGAAAGAAAATAATATATGTATAGGCTAAACTTTTATAGAATATATAGTTTTGAGTAAGACAAAAAAAAAAAGGTATTGTTGAGGAACAAAAAAAAAATCAATAGAATTAATATTTTTACATAAAAAATAAAATATTAATCAATTCCCTGGAATAGATAGAGTCTGAGTGTATTTAGTCCTTTCTGAAAGTTTTTGCATGTATCATAGCTTGACAAATAAAAAAAAATGAGAAATAACATATATTTAAAATTGAAGATTTGGCTGGACCTCACCAATGAATTCATCCATGTTGAAACCAGAATGTCTGAAGTCTGTTTTCTTTTATTTATTCTAACTCGTCCACAATTTGAAGAAATAAACACTCTAGTTCGTCTCCAGACACTTAACTTTCCATTTGAGTACTTGTGCTTTTACTTTCGAACCATTGTTCCACTTGAAAACTAAATTTAATTAGGAGCTATATAAATTTGCTCCATGTTAAATGACACTCCGGAAGAAAAAAGCCTCATCCTCTTCAAAAAATGTTCTCAGTTTTAAATTTAAAAAACGTTCTATATTCTACTAAGTCCAAAGAGAAAACTAATACAATAAAATAAAAGATAAAGTGTTGGCTATGAACTGTTTATAAAATAAGATACAAATTTAGTATCAAGATTTAAATATATGTCAGTGTTTCTTAAGAGAATTAAATGTTTATTTTAATCTGTCACAATTGAAATGCGCGCTATTTTGGAACGTCTTTTTTTTTTCTCTCCTTTTTTTTTTTACTACTTTTACAAGCACGAGACTCGCCACTCACTTGTTCATCATATCTGCGCATGCGTTAAAATAAATCATGGCTGACATCCAAAATAAATAGAAGAGTCAACAGACCTCTTGGAAGGAAATTAATATGTTTTAAAAAAAAGTAAGTGTTCTTCCTTAGGTCAAAATTAATTGTTTAAATTATTTAAAACAGTGTTAGATGTTCTATATTCTGTCCTTTTAATTTATTTTAATGGATACAAATAGTATTATTTGTCACGCCGGCGACACAGCATGTTTCAAACGAAAATAAACCTGAAACTATTTACAAAGCTTGGGAAAAATATAAGGAAATAAATGGTAGGGTGGCAAATAACGTTACAATGCCAACCTTGGTTTTTTTTAAGGGAGGGAATATAAAGTGTGCGTAGGCCTAAAAAGAACATTTGTGTATCAAGGATACTGTACATGGACACCCATGAGCTTAGGGGCCTCTGAACACATTGCAAATAAATGAATTCAAATTTAGGGATATACTAAACGTTAGTGTCACCCCGAATGTATCTTATACCTAACCTCCGAATGTATAATTTTTAGCATCTCGCGACCATTATTTCGTCTTTCCCAACCAGTACCGTGTCCATATTCTTTTCCTACGCTCCCTCTCATAATTTTCAATATCACTAGCAATAATGAATGCAACTGCTGCACCCAAAATTAATCTCTGAAGTTCCATAAATATTTGTCCTAGAACCTAGTACCAAACTAGCAGCGTGTGAACACTCTAGTCCCGTTTCTATTGTACTAGTTAGTATAAAGATATCTAGGCGCTAGCTAGCACACTTGATTTCTAGTACAAGAAAGTGTCGTGTTATAGAAGCTTTAGTCTTTGTTCGGGCTCAAGAGTCACCTAGCACACCCGGGTGTCAGGTGAGCACCATTCGTTAGCCCAACTACTAAAATAATCTTAGAACTCACTTCCGAAAGTTTTTCAAAAGGCTCGTGTACATCCGCGTGAGAAGGGTTAGCACAGCTGTTTTGATTATATTTTGAAGTATTTCCCGTAATGGTCAATTGTAATCCAAGCTCTGGAACTAGAGGGATTCAATACAATTAAATAAATTAACATTACAAAACCTTTAGACTAATAGGAGTGCGCAGTGTAACTAACATTATGTTTTGACCCCAAGATTAGCAGGGTATACAACCCATCTCCAACGCACGCCACTCACTCCTAGAAGCGTAAAAAAACACTGTCCAACTTCAAAGGTCAAATTATGTTTCATATGAAGAAGTCGGAGACTAAGTTAAAAGGACTGGGAAATTACACATAACTAAAACCTAGGGATAAATGGCGTAACTAGAATAGTAAACAGTCTTAAAGAAAACTTTGTTTTTATTTCAGACAAAATCTTATTAGAGAACAATGCCCTTCTTTTAACGAACCTTAGAAAGTTTCGAATAGATACAATATCAGCAAAAGCTAAAGTGCAACAATAACACTATGTTCTTCACAAACAAATATTTATGAACATACGTTAATTAGATTTAACTGCATGGGCTTATTAAAATGGCGTATGACAACATCTAACATATTTCAGTGCTAGTTGTGAAAAAATAATACAAAATTTTAGCCAACAACTTTAAAGTTGTGTAGTTACACAACAAACGACTAGTCTAATTGTCTAACCTCAAGATTATTAACCAACTCTGTCAACATTTGATTGACATTGAAACACAACTCATAAGTTAGATAAATAACGTTAACTAGATAAGAGTAGCTATCAACGTAATGCATAATTATGTTAACCAATTAAAAGATTATGTCCTAATGTTAGAACTACCTTTCCCTATAAATATTACTCCATTTTTCATTGCAACACACTTTCCACATTAACTAAATATATTTATTTTGAAACGCATAAGTTAACTAACAATAAATATCTTTATTTTGAAACGCATAAGTTAATTAACAATTGGAAAAATTCAGACCTAACTTTTAGAAAAACTTACCCACATTACTTTCTTTTAACCAAAGTCATATTTCACTACAATCCTTTTGCATAATAAAAAAAGTTACTCTATATTCTGTAAAAGAGCGAAGATTCATATAAGATATCAACAACGTAAAAATGACCAAAATGGAATTTAGAAAAGTTACAATATTTATTAATTTACGCCAAACATAATTTCTCCTTACATTGTATAGGTATGTCCTCGAAGCCTACGCTTCGTTCTAGTGTCCGAGCCTAATCCAAGAGTGGTCTCATTCTTGACGGACGGTCTTTTATATGGAGCACAACTCATCGAACACTCGAGACGGGGTTACACAAGGGTGGTGATCACTGAGTTCAAACACATGGTTAGAGGGGATGTGCGCGGTACTGGACGCGTCTAGAGTCTTCTGGCAGTTTCTATCTTCTTCTACACGTCCATGTTGTTATTGAGACTGGTGGCGGTGTCTAGTGGCATGATCCGCAACTAGCCATGGAGCTCTCAGATGTTTGGGTATGGTTGTTACGTGCTGACGTGTGTTCTTCCCGCTGCCTAGTCTGGTTCGGTGAAATTGGGTAAGTGATGTTTTGATTGACTAGCCCAACTTTGGTTAACTTGTGGCAATAATTGCTACACAATAAAGTCTTCACTGGGAAAATGGTCGGAAATAGCCCTATGATGGACTTTCGACACTCACCTTCCAAATAGTTCCACTTTATATCAATGATCCTATTTTGGCTCTGGAAACAATTTCACTCAAAAGCAGACTGGGGGAACAAGTCTGTGAGGATCGCCGGTGTTGAGAATCCCTTTTTAGATTTAAAAAGTTATTCAATAAACTAAAAATACTATCTTTGAAAGCCTTCCCAGACCTTATCAAATTTTAGAAACTGTCACGATTTGTAAACAACAGAAAAATGTTGTTTTGCTATATAAACGCCAATATAGAGGGGGGGGGGACCTTTGCAAACAGAGATTGTCCAAATCGAGAGATATTTTTAATAGAATGCAACAAAGTATTTTCTAAGCCATGTCTACAAAATACTAGATTTACAAGGGGTGTAAGCGGAAATAACCAAGGTTGTTGTGTAGAGATCTTAGGTAAATAGAATGAAAATTGTAGCTTTGTTATTTTGACTGACCAACATTAAAAAACAAAATACTATTCAATAACGTATTAACCAAAGCTCTTCTCTTTAAAGAACAAAGCCCATAGTCAAGACGTGTAAAAGCGACCACGACCGATGGATTATTCAATAATATTTTACACTTGATTAAAGCTCTTGAATTATTATAGTCTGTTAATTGACAACTTTACGCATTCAAAATTCAAAAGCTATTATATATAAATAAAAACTAGTAAAATAACTAATTCCATAGAAAACATTCAATATTTAATCTACAAATCTATATAACTTCTTATGCATCGCAGACACTATAAGTTTAAGTTTTCAGTGGTCAAATCAGATTTATGAATCTTCTTAGTCTGGCATTTCTTCAAATCGAAAAAAATCTTTTGTCTTTTACTTAAGATGTATATTAAAGAGTCTACGTGCGAGGCGTAAAACAGTTTTTGCGTACATACATTTAGGTAGAGAAACACGTCTAACTCGTCAGGTGCTTGATTTTGAGGGCGCCCTTGGCTCGTGCGCATCTTTACTCTGGTTAATCTCATCTTCCAAGCCACTCGTGGTGCAAGGATGCCACTGGGTTTAATGGAGAGACCCACACTGTTCTCCACTTTCAGGACCTCATCGTCAGCTATCATCGAGTTGGGTGAGATAACTACGTTAACATCAGGACTATTTGTCTGCCAAATGTTATTGTGTAACTATTATCATGGGTGACCACCCGAAAGACATTGCTGATGGCACGCCTAACGTGGTGGTGGCTCAGACGACAACGGGAGTCACTGTGCCCCTAAAGACGGTCTTATCGACAGCCTCTACAATTCAACCACAGGTATACATGATTGGCTCATTAATAGACACTCTTGGGGGCAAAGTGTGTGTGTGTGTGTGTGTGTGTGTGTGTGAGGGAGGAGTTGCATCGGTGCCTACCACCTCTCCGATCTCCCATCCGAGCTGCGTCCCTTCCATCACTACCACTGTTTCACCAGTGGTTACGTCGGTGGCTCCAAACTCTTTTGTTCCATTGATCCTTTACTACTCACCGGAGTGGGGTTTGCAGGTCACACTGTAGGAGATGGGGTCCATAACTTCTCTCAAGGTAGACACTTGTAAGCCCTCTGACTCTGGCACTTGTGACTGGGCTGGAGAAGGGAAAAGTCTACTTCTAAGAAGAGGACTGCTGGGACGTTTGGGGCTTCCGCGTCGGACAAAAATCGCACTTCAACTCTGGTGGAAAGGGGGAAGGTCTCCGAGTCAGATGCCCAGGAATCTTTTGAGTTCCATCGGCCACGTCTCTCAAAGAAAAAAAAAGATGAATAAAGTGGATTCTGCGCCACTGTCTCCTTCATACCCGGATCAACAAGGGAAAAAGGGCCATCCCATGACTACCTCATTGATTGTTTCCACTGGTGGGGGTGACCAAATTGCGGCCTCTGGTGGCAGTCTGCCCCCCGGTACTTATGATCCCTCACGACCTCCCATTAATCAAAATACTCCTCCGACTTGCCATCCACCCTCACAGGGTCCCTACACCTCTTATACAACGATGGCTGATAGTGTCTCCCAGGTTGAGCAAGGTGCAGCCCCAAATCTTCACACCTCCCGTGAGTCCCGTGTTCACCCAGTAATTATTTAAGGCCCATTTGAAGGAAACAAATTCTCGTTGTCTGTGTCCCTTCAAAAAATTATTTGCAAGGAGTTCAAGTTAACATCGTCAGGTCAGCAAGTGACTGTTTACCCGGGTGATTCACGTGACCGGGATAACCTATTAAGGTTTTTCTGGGTTGCGTGAAATTCAACACTACACCTAACCCAGCGAGGAAGAGTGGGATGAATGAAGGGTCCTGTGGGGCCTTCCCTTAAAACGCCTGTTGAGGACATCGCTAAGGCGTTGTCCAGGAAAGCTCACCATTTCCAGTGGGTGACCCAACTTTCTGTCAGGGAACCAAATGGGCGCCCAGAGCTTATGTTCGCTCTATTTTTGGTAACATTGGTGGATCGCTCTGAGGTCAACCATCTGTCGAAGAAAATCCCACTTAATCACTTCAAGATTACCATGAAGTATTACCGTCATCGGGGTGTACCTTAATGCCATGACTGTCAAAGATTTGGTCATTCTTCCCCTACATGTGGTGTATTGCCCAGGTGTGTTCAATGTGGGGTGGGTCACCACTCCCAAGACTGCAAGCTATCTGTGGACAGCCCTGAGATAAATGTGTGAATTGTCTTGGAGCCCTCCCGGCCAATGTGGGAATTGTCCTCGTAGGGCAGAGAACGAGCTGCTCCTCCCTCTAACCACCCACCAGGCCATCTGCTCCTAGACCCACTGGTCGTTCAGGCCAAGCGCAGCGCCCTCTCTCAGACCCGGCTTCGTTTCCAATAAATACTTCCTCTTATCATCGCTATCCCGGATTCACACTTGTCACCCAGTCACACGGTCATCCGCCACTCCTCATCTGGAGGTTCCACCTAAGGGGCCTTCCGACGTTAGGTCATTTGTTTCTGAGATTTTGGAAATTATCATCACCTACCTCTTCTGGAGTCCTTGTTTACCAATCTAATCTCAGCCCCCACAATTTGTGACAAATTGAATGTGTTCCTTCAGTTTATCCCTAGTTTCTTTGATGATTGACACTCTCGTCCTTCTTCTTTGGAATGCCTGTTCACTTATTTCAAAGCTCGATGAGTTCACTCACCCCCTTAGAGCGCCTTCCGTTTCCCTTGCTATCATTACCGAGACATGGATAAAAACCCACCATCTGGTAGCTATACCATCATTCTCGGTATAAAGAGCTGATAGAATTGGTCATTGGAGAGGCTCTCTTTGTCCGGGACGACCTTTGTCATCACCGGCTCGCCACTCCAGCTCTAGCAAACCTCGAGGCTGTGGCGGTTCGACTCTAGGGGGGAACGTACTAGGCCGCTCTGTGTGGAGCTTACACCCCTCCAGTTTCACCTCTTCTCTAGGCTGATTTGTCCAAAATGTGTAGATTAGGAACGAACCTTGTTCTTGGTGGCGATTCTAATGCTCGCCACGTGGAGTGGCCTTGTCGATATACGGATGTGAAAATCACTCTGTTGGCCGGTTTTCAGCGGACAGCGGTCTCTATATCCACTATCCCAAACTCCCTAATTATGTTCCCAGCCACGCTCAGCGCCATCCGAGCTTGCTGGACATATTTCTTACCACGGCCCGTCCTTTCCTTTCCCCACCTGAGACTGTCTTGTTCTTATCCTCAGATCACAACACTGTCTTTACTTCTCTGTTTCTCTCCTTTGATTCTGAACTTCGATTCAATTTTTCTCGAACAAATTGGGCCCGCTATCCTTCTCTTCTCTCTTCCTCACTCTTGTGTAATTTTTCAGTTTCTACTCCATTAGTTCTTGCTAAGTTGACGAAACTATTGGCTAGGCGATGTATGAGATAGGGTGAGGGGGGTGTTAGTCACCCATTCCTTACAACATTATAACGTATGGGTTTAAATATTTTTTATTATTTTCAATATGTGGAAGGGTTTTACCCCTTGTTGTATTATTTATAATTTAACTTGTTGATGATTAGAACGCGCCACTGAATAACAGAGGAGAAAAAAATAACCAAAAGGAAAATGTTGTTGCTGATACTGTAATCCTACACTTGTAAATGTAACACGCGCACACCTTGAGGGTATAATGGCTAAACCCATCAGTCATCCGCCCCAGGGTGTTCGCGAGCAAAGCCGTCATTCTCGTCTTGTCTTGTTTCATGGTATCCACAGGTCGGGGTTCGAATTCTGACCTTTGTACTAGGGTGATGTTTTCTTAATCGTTTCCCCTTCCCTACATCCCTCACGAAAATTAAGCTAATTTTCCCTCAATTCTACCTTAATACACCCCTATCCCATTAGTGTCAATGTAGTGATATAATACATAAGTGCAGAAGAACGCGGAACAAGGGAAAACACACGTGATTATAAATGGGACTTGAGCTGTCGACATAAAAACTTATTTTAATGCGACTATATAAAACAATGAGGCCAGTGGGCCACTTTTCTTTTTGTTAGTCACTTTTAGTCACTTTTCTTAACAAATGTATAACCCTTACTTACTTACCAGCTTTAAGGGGTTTTCATGAAGCAAGATCCTAACCTTATTCATAAACATTGAATGTAAGTATACAATCTAATAGTTGCATAATATAGCGTAATTTTTTGTGTTTGTTGTTTTTTGCTACCATAGTTTAAAGTTAATCTCAATTTTGTGAATCTGAGGGGTTTTCTTAAAAACGCATTGACTACTAATGGTGTTGCTCGATATTACATTGCTGATTGCTGCTTATTGTTTGGTGGCCACATGGTCTAAGGTGCTACTCTGACACTAGACTAAACTGAGAAGAACAAGGATATCGGAGTTTGATCCAATTCGTGTCCATTAAGGGTAGTTTTTCCTGAACGATTTTCCACTCTCTCTACACAGGCAAATTTGGGAGCACTTCCTCGAAATTCAATCTTCCTCATCCCTAGCCCTAACCCATACACGTAATTAGTACATAAGCAAGTAACTCAGACGATTAGTTAGATACAGTGCTAAGAAAAAAATTATTATATTATTAATTATTTATAATGTTTAAAAAAAATATTTCACAACACAGGTTTTGTTTTGAAATGATCTAAAGCTGTATTAATGTGTAGCATTTTTATTCTCACTGTTTAATTTTTAACAGAAGGAAGGTTATGAGCAGATAGGTGGAATATCTAACTATATATAACTTAAATATGGTAAACTATTTGATGTCTCTGAAGATAGGTTGATTGATGAGTGGGAGCTTGAGGGCAAAATTGCTCCCTATTTCTTTCCCATGGAAATGCAAATTTTGAAAGAAGGCGTTCGTCCTCAAGTAGAGTCCTCACAGAAGATTGAGCCCAAATGTCATAACATATATTAAGTACATATCTAACTACAAAAGATGCATCACAACTGTATGGTAGCTAGTGCCCATTATAAGACAGTTATTAGCTCTTGCCCAAGGTGCTCACCAAAGCTGTCAAATTTACCTGTTAGAAAAAAAAAAAGATAAAATAGGAAAGAAAATGAATGCACTGAAAGAAGAGAAGAAAAAATTTCAAGAAAAAGCTCAGATTACAATTATTTTTAAATTTATTATGGTGATTTTCCTGAAGTTAAGTTAAACTTTGATTTTAGCTGGTATTTTTGTTATGGGACAAAGAAAAATACATAATATAAATGATTAATAGTGCTGGGATAATCTTGTCATTTTTAGTCACTTTTAATCGACTTTTAAGTCATTTTTTGATCAACCTTTTATGGTTTCGTGTCACTTTTCTCACTTTTGAAGACACTTCGGTACTTGCATCCCTGTATAAAGACACAGGAAGAGGAAGGGCGTTTCAAGCTAATGCACCAACATTCTTCTGACGAGAGCTCTAGAATGTGTGCTTATCTAGCCTAGTCCTAAAGGTATTAGTTCCTAAAATAGCAACTAGATCGCAATTTTGAGTTATCACTAGTGCTTTCTAGTAGAGATTGTTGGTAATATATCAGATTGAGACCACAAACAGCCCACAGGTGTCGTGTTTTCCATAAATCTGTTGACACCACGGAAATATCTAAGTTAGATACCACTTAACAAATTAAGCAAGTATAATATTATAAATAAATAAAGTTGAAGAATATCTTATATTTTTAAATAATATTTTAATTTGTATATTGAATAATATTTTCGTATCCTGGGTATTAATATGAAAAATGTGTTGCTACGATACAGATCCTTGTTGGAGTTTAAATTTTTATTTTTTCCCGCTATATCTCGAGTCCACGGTGGTCTAGTTGGTTGAGGCATGTAACGTTCTAGAACTTGATGGAGAATTCTCTGTCGCTCGAAAACGGAAACATGTGATACCACTAGGGCTTAAAAAAAAATCCGTGGACCTTTTTTTTAAATAGTAGACACCATGTTTTACACATGAGAAACATACGTTTGAAATAAAGCTGAAATATTGGTCAAAATTGCACTCGTAATGAAGAAGGTTCGAACCCAACCAGAAGCAAGATTTTTTTATTTAATTACTTATTGTTCATTTCTTATCTGAGTCATGTGTTATCTCCGTATTTTAGGTAATATTAATACCACTAAATTCTATATGAATGTAGTTGTTCTATGTCAACATCTTAATACCCAAAACATCCAAATGAATATTGCACACCCCTAGCACTACTTACCATACATAGGAGTGTTTCTAGGTATGACTTATGCTCATTCTGTTGATGAGCTTCACTAATATTCTGTCAAATAATAATTGTAATAAAAAATTAATAAAGAGTAGACTGAGGTATACTTATCTATTATTATTAGTATCACCGCGTCTTACTACCCGTTCAAGTATACGCACTTAAGCTAATGTGTAATGGTAGGGTGATTGTGAGATGAAATGGAGGACCTACAGTTTAACGTGGAATTAAGAGAAGAATAACATTCTTGAACACACAATTAAATGAAGGATAAGGATCTTTTCATATTGATCCTTACATAGGTATGGTAGTATGCAAATTAATATAACACCATTTTTATGAGAGGGAACAACCAAGGCCATAGCCAACCAATAATTTTAGGTGGGGGAGGGGCGGTTTGTTTGGTGGAACCATTCCCCAAATGCTGGAGGCTAGAGAAGATTCTAAATGATAACCAGCTCAGAAGCTCTCTGAAGTGGTTTTTTTATGCTATCATAACATTTTTAAAAATTTAACAATTTTAAGAAAATTTAAGATAGTTAGTCAAAATCATCAGATCAAATAAAAATCGTTTTTATATTTGTTGCGTCAGGTAAAACACCTTTAATCCTAGTCTATATTCAATCATATTTATCACTCACATATTTAGTAGAGAAATGTTAGTAAATATCAAATTTTAACAAAATCGGCTTAACTTTGTAGATGGAACTAGAAAATTATACAGACAGAATATTGACCAAAAACAGATTTTTTAAATCAAAGGAGCTGAAAGGGGGAATGGGGGAGTTGCATAAACTTTAAAGATTATTTAAATCAATGTCGTAATACTATCTCTCGACTTAGTGTAAATAAAAGAACAAGTTGTCGCAGATTATTTACCAACTTTTCGTGCTAATTCAAAAACTCGGGGATCCATAAGTTGTGATTAACTGAGGCGTCATCTTGGGAAAGTTCGTCGGGACCCCAACGTCATTGGGATGTTTGTCCCCATTAGTCTGGACTTGTGATTCGGTCTTTGTAGGAGAGGTAGGGGGTATTAGAAGGGGTGATATTGGCCCTTACAACGTCTACGTGTATCCCCCACTTCCTTTTTTTCAAAATTGAGAATAGTTTCAATGAAAGTTTAAATTACATAAAATACTGCAGACGTGTCGAATCAACAGGCCATTTAAGTAATATCATGCTAACGACCTGATATTCAAAAGGCGTACCGCTATACATGTTATTTTATCTAATCTGGTTTTTGAACGCGCACTTTTGAACCGACTGAATACATCAGCACACGAACGTTTCTATGAACGAGACCGAAAAGGCTTACGAATTTTATCGCTCAAGAAAAATCCGTTGACCCCGGCTGGGTTTGCACCCACGATCCTCAGGTCATGAGGCGATCAATCATTTTACAACAATACCACCGAGTTCAACTTATAATCATTAAAAGTATCTCTAAATCTACAGAAATAATGGGGCCGATACCTCCTTATCTCTCCACCCTTTCCCCAACACTATACATCTAAGTACCGGTACGCCAATATTTACATTAGGGGGTACTTGAGCTACAGTATAACTTGAATAGAAATATCCTTTTATGACAGCTATAAAAATACTCATAAACTTTCACTTATTCATACGTCGAGTCATTTTATATGTCTCACTTTTGATATTTTAATACTTCGAGGTCTGACATCTTAGCTCGGTCTGTGTCGTATCTACCTACTGAGTTAAGTGTCCCATAATCGATTCCCAACATGGCTAAAAAGTATAAAATTACTGCAATGTGTGTTGCTTCCTTCCCGGTGATGAATCTACTGCCGGGGGATGGATGTTGTGTTTGTTCTGATTTAAGTTAGTTTAAATAAGTCACGTGTTGATATAATCAATCGGTTCAGAAAGGGCACGTTAAATACCTCCAAAAAACTTACAAAACAACATTAATAAAGGGTGACCTGGCAGTCTAGGGGTAAAGTGTCAGACCTTGGTGTTGGGAGTCCGGGACTCAATCCTCGTTCCCGGCACAGATTTATCCAATTGTCAAACCCTTTCTTCACCTCTGAGAAGACGTGTATTAATTACAACTTGTAAATGTGTGTGGAATGCCAGGCATCCACCGTGGTTCGGATCCCACGTTAAATGGTAGGTCCTCCATTTCATCTCACAATCACCCTACCATTACACATTAGCGTAAGTGCGTATACCCTAACGAACGGGTATTAAGACGCGGTGATAGTAATAATAGATAAGTATACCTCAGTCTACTCTTTAGTAATTTTATTTATTACAATTATTATTTGACAGAATATTAGTGAAGCTCATCAACAGAATGAGCATAAGTCATACCTAGAAACACTCCTATGTATGGTAAGTAGTGCTAGGGGTGTGCAATATTCGTTTGGATGTTTTGGGTATTAAGATATTGCCATAGAACAACTACATTCATATAGAATTTAGTGGTATTAATATTACCTTAAATACGGAGATAACACATGTCTCGAATAAGAAATGAACAATAATTAATTAAATAAAAAAACTCTTGGTTCTGGTTGGGTTCGAACCTTCTTCATTACGTGTGCAATTTTGACCAATATTTCAGCTTTATTTCAAACGTATGTTTCTCATGTGTAAAACACGGGGTCTACTATTTACAAAAAAGATCCACGGATTTTTTTTTTAAGCCCTAGTGGTATCACATGCTTCCGTTTTCGAGCGACAGAGAATTCCCCAACAAGTTCTAGAACGTTACATGCCTCAACCAACTAGACCACCGTGGACTTGAGATATAGAGGGAAAAAATAAAAATTTAAACTGCAACAAGGATCTGTATCGTAGCAACACATTTTTCATATTAATACCCAGGATACGAAAATATTCTTCACTATACAAATTAAAATGTTATTTTTAAATATAAGCTATTCTTCTGTAACCCCCCCTTCATATGATTTGATAGGTTCATATTACAATAAATAAAAGGTAGGTTAGTTACAAGAGAGTTTATTTTATTTTACAAACAACTCGCAGACATACAAGAGCGAGGCACTCTAGGAAAGTCGAGTGACTGGCCGATAAGGGCCGAAATAAACAATAAATAAAGGGGCAAGACCCCAAGTCGTTAAGAGAAAACAGAACAATTAATACCAACGTAGTCATAATTAAATTGACCCTCGCAGAAGGCGACTAACCTAGCAGGAAAGTTAAATACAAGTAATATGTATAGGTCTACACGACCTGGCGATGCCGACACTACATCGACATAAGTATGAAGTTTTACAATAGACTGCCATTATAAGGCGCGACAGAGAAAATGATTAACCTAAACCTAACCTGTTACAATAGTTCCTAATCAAATTAGTTCAATCTAATTATTATTATTATAATGACCAATGTGCTGGGTGCACGGGCTCGCGCCCCCCGAGTTGAATAACAATTTAAAAAAATTTACAATCGTAACAAACCTTTAACCTTTAGCAAGCAGAATAATTATTTTAAGTAAGTTACACGTTAAACAGAAATAATTAGCGCCCCAAGATGGCGACATGCTAAAGTTCCATTAGCGCCCTAAGATGGCGCCATGCCAAAGTTCCAACCCGTCCGTGAGGCGGACACAACGTTAAGTACCAAGAAAAAGCTAGAGCATAAACCATAATGGCTGACAGGCAAATCCTGCAGTCTCAGAGAAATATAGCTATTAGTAATCATGAATTATATTTAAAGTTGAAACTTAAATTTTGAACAATTTAACCCAAACATAATTTAGAAAACGTCGACTAACCACCTACGTCTAAATCTAAGACAAGTGTCTCACCTAATCGAGTGCAGAGAAATGAGTGACATCACTACACAGTCCAGCCGTTATATACTGTACAAAGTCAATCACGTGTTCACAAACGGCGGGAATCACTCTGGGGTGAAGGGAGAGGGGTGTACGTCGCTTCGGGAGAAGTCTCGACGATTCTCGTGATAATTTCAAATCACGCGCCGGTGGATGAGTCTTGTTTCACTCGAACACAACCGTCAGCGCATACGGGTTAGCGCATCTTGATGTTCAATTGTCCGAGTCTTGCTCTAATCGGGCCTCGAGCCACGGGCGGTCAGTAAGCCGCGCGATGTTGAGTGGAGTTGAGTGTGCGTGTTTCATGAAGTCGAGATCCAGTCCAGTCAAAGGGGACCAGATCAGGTGAGCTAGATCGTCCATGTTTGCATTATGTCTGTGACAACGTCACAATGTCCCCCTTGGACGGAGAAGAAGGACGTCCTTAGCCTTTGGTGAAGACACGGGGAGGCGCCTTCCCCGATGTTCACCGCTGACTAGAGGGTGGGTGGCGGCTCCGGTACCCTCCGAGGCCATGTTAGGTGGCCAGATGCAGGTTCGGGAGATGACGAATAACTGGACTCCGGGGGTAGACCTCTGCTTCACACGCTCACTCCAACACACCGTCATCCCGGGTTGACAGGGAGACAGCATATGCTCGTAAGGTGGCCCGCTTTAACCACCAGGGAAGCTTCATCGCCACGCCCAGCTGGGCGATCATTGACTGCCGATGAGTGTACAGGAACAAAGGAGGGGAAGGAAAGGGCAGGGCAAAAAGGGGGGGACGGAAGGCCGAATAGGTGAAGTCTCTGAGAACAAAAGTTTACACGTGAACACCACATCCAATTGTAAAGTTTATCAGTTAGCGCAGCCATCCTTGAAAGTTACTGTGGCAGTTTCGTAGCACTAACATTGTCTACCAGCACGAGTCACAGAGATACCCACAACTCTGTTTAGCGACGACTTTCCATGAATGAGGAAAGGTGGGTTTGCCGCTTCACACGCACTTAGAGGTAGTCCGGTCGGTGGGGCGAACGTTCTGCACCATGTACTTTGGACCCGACACACGCTTTATTATAAACAGACCAACACAAGTTTCTGCTCAAAGTCATACCTAGGCCCTACAGTACTACAAATTTTTCCTAACAATACCAGGGGGTGGTACCCCTTCCCTTATATAAATTATATATACAACAATATAGAATACTTAGAAACATGCACTTAGAACGCAAAATTAAATCACAAAGGTACACTTAAGCAAACAGACGACACACAGCACGGGGTCAATTGACTCATTTCCCTGCAGCCTTTAGGTGGCTGACATGTGCTCTACGCGTCAAAGATGGGTCGGATACTTCTTTTAACAATACCGAAACAGGTGTAAGAAATCTTTCAATTGACCAGGGACCACTCCACTTATACGCCATCTTCGCCGAAGACTTGTCAGCAGCTGAGCTAAGAGGAAAACACTTGCACACAACAACGTCCCCAAGTTTAAATGGGACAGGGATACGCCCTCGGTTATAGGTGGCGGCAACCTTCCTCTGGGACTTCAGGAGGTTAGAAAAAGCTACCTCACATTTCTTTTCATAAGAACAATCACCTGCGTCATTAAGGAGCGGGTCAATATCCCAGTTAAACAATAATGGGTGGTTCAGGTCCCTATTGAGGAGGATAGAGGAAGGAGTGGCTTTGACTGACTCATGGAAAGCGGCGTTAAAAGCAATGTTCAAAACGTCTAAGTCCTGGTCCCAGTGGGTGTGATCCAGGTGGTGAAAGATCGTCAAGGCAACGTTTAGGTTACGATTAAACCTTTCTACATGGTTCGGCGATGGGTTGTACGGGCTAGTGGTAACGTGTCTTATCCCCCACGAAAAACACATATCTCCGAAAGCTTTAGAACGGAAACACGGTCCATTATCACTTACTATGACCCTTGGGGTCCCTAAAATCGCCCAAACACGCCTGCACAGGGCATTAACAGTCGTCCTTGCCTTCATGTTCCTAAGGGGGATGAGTATGACGAATTTAGAGAAGGCGTCCATGGCAACGAGTATAGAGGTGTTCCCTTGGGTAGAGCGGGTAAGGGGGCCGACGAAATCAACAAAAACTTTCTCCCACGGTTGCTTAGCAACATCCGCGGAGTGAAACCCTATTTTAGAATTACGCGCCGGTTTGGCCAATTGACACGGCTCACATTTGCGCACCCAATCTCTAACGTCTCTAGGCATTAAGGGCCAAAAAAATTCCTTAGAAATCTTGCGTTCGGTCTTAAGGACACCGCAATGGCCGCCAAAAAGGGAGTCGTGGAAATATTTAAGTAACATAGGCCTAAGTTTCTCTGGCACAAAATATCTTATCCTACCCTTGACACGAACTACTAAGAGGTCTTTAAAGATCTCGTAGTTCCCAATCCTCTCTCCACGCTTGATCCTGTCAACGATCTGTCTACAACACGGATCCATCAACTGATGGTCTTTGATTGAGATAAAGGATTCGGGAATCGTATGGATAACAAATAACGAGCCATCCTCCTTACATTCTCCTACAGGTTCCTTATCCTCACACATCCTAGACAAAGCGTCAGCGACAACATTAAGCTTCCCAGCAACGTGATGGGTCGTAAACTTGAACCTGGATAGCTTCCAAACCCACCGTCCAATTTTCCCTAGTTGTTTCGGGTGATTCCACATCCAGCTGAGGGCCATGTTGTCAGTGTACAACTCAAACTGGCGAAGCTCTAGATAGTCTGCGAACTTGTCGATGCCGAAGATACAGCTGAGACATTCCTTTTCATATATACTATACTTTCTTTCGGCAGGGCTCAAAGTTCTGCTGGCGAAAGCTACAGGTCTACTTCCCTCGGAAGTCGTTTGAGAGAGAACCGCTCCTAGCGCTACAGAGGAGGCATCAACATGTAGTTGGAAAGGCAGAGAAAAGTCAGGCATGCGTAGCACGGCTGGCGACACTAGGTGGCGCTTAAGCGCAACAAAAGCCTGCTGTTGGGCAGAACCCCAAATAAAGGTGGCACCCTTTTTCTTCAAGGAGTTAAGGGGGTTGGCTAAGTCAGAGAAGTTCGGGATGAACCTAGCGTAGTAGGCGCACATACCTAGAAACCTTAATACCCCTTTTATGTTTTTTGGGGCGGGAAAATCCAAGATAGGCTTAACCCGATCCGGGTCAACGAGCAGGCTACCCTCAGAAATGATATAGCCAAGATATGGGATAGATCTCTTCGCCCATGTGACTTTCTCCGGGTTTACAGTCAACCCAGCCTCGCGCAGGCGCCTCAACACTACCTCAACATGACGCAAATGGTCATCAAACGATTTGCTGTAAACGCAGATATCATCAAGGTAGTTAAACACGAATTTGTATTTCAGGTCCGCCAAAATATGGTCTAAGACTCTACTCAACGCTTGCCCCCCGCAACTTATCCCTAACGGCACTCGGTTGAATTCGTAGACTTGCCAGGGGGTGATAAACGCGGTAAATTTCTTAGACGACTCTGAGAGAGCACATTGCAGAAAGCTCGCATTAAGGTCAATCAAGCTGTAATATTTGGCTCCGCCAAGATGTTGGAAGGCGGACTCTATGCTAGGCATGGGGTATGGGTCGAACACTATTTTTTTATTAAGTTTTCTATAATCGACAATCAAGCGATGCCCATGACCTTTCCTGGGAATAATGAACGCAGGACTTGCGTATGGGGATTTGGAGGGACGAATAACCTCCTTTCGTTCCAAGTCCATGATAAGATTTCTAAATATCTCGAGTTTGGGGGGTGCACAGGAGTAGGGACCAGATCTAACAGGAATGTGGTCCTGCGCCACAATGTCGTACGGCAAAATGTCGCACTTGCCCCATCTGTCAGTGATGACGTCAGGGAATCGAGCTATCAAACGATCTATCGCTTCACGTTCCTCGACAATGGGGAACAACCTGCGAGGATGGTGCCCAACACAAAACGGGATAAACAAACTAGGTTCAAACTTAAAAGATATTCCTAAGCGTCTCAGGTCAAGTTTGACTCCAGTCTCGAACATGAAGTCAGTCCCTAGAATAACATCAAAGGGAAGTTCTGGCATAACAAAGAATGGACGTTTCCAGGCAAATCTTTCTATCTTAATAGAGAGCACTACTTTACAATCGACCAAGATAGTCTGCCCATTAGCCACGGCGTAAATCTTAGGACCTATCGACCTATAATCGATCTTTGTTTTACCCTCTAACTGGCGCAAAAACTCACGGCATATAAATGAGTGACTGGCTCCTGTATCTAAAAGAGCAACACAATCATTTTGGGCTACCTGGATCTGAACTACAGGAGTAGGAGCATGTGGTCTAATACAAGTGGGCACGACCGGACCACGACTACGAGCGCGCCCTATAAGTTTCCCGATCTACACTGTCTCTGTACGTGACCCAGTCTTCTACACCGAAAACATCTCATGCGCGAGAGGTCGCGGGGCGCACGGTTGTCAGAACCCGAAGGCCTGAAGTTGTCCCTAGGAGTGCTAGCATCGCGATCGCCCGGTAGTACAGGCGCTAATGACAAGGCCGTATTCATAGGTTCGGGAGTTGAACCCGTGCGTCTGCGGTTTAATGCCGCCGGCGCATGCGCACTTAAATACTCCTGTTCGGCGAGCAGGGTGTTTTCAATCGAAGATGCTAGAGAGAAAAGTTCAAGTACCGTACAGGGCTTACATGTAAATACAAAATGTCGCCGGGTGAGGGGCGACACATTCTCAAGAATAATATCAACGATCTCACTTTCCCCCAGACCACTATTGAGAACTTGAGCTGCCTCTGTGATAGATAAAATAAAATCTCTCAACGATTCGTGGGGATATTGAAACCTGTGAATAACTTCCTTACATAACCTTTCTCTAGCCCTACTGGGTAACAGCGCTTCTAAAATGAGGTCAGTAAGTGATCTCCAAGATAAACCATTTTGAATCCCACGGGAGAACAGCTGGGTTAAAAAACCAGAAGTTTTGGCCAAACACAGAATCAAAAATTCACTATCACTCGCTAACTTTAGACAATATGCTCTGTTGACCTCAACCATAAATTTAAACAGAGTAGCGTGATCTTGACCGTCGCAAACAGGGGTCCGATTCAAAATCTCCATAAGTACTTTGTTCTGACATTTAACTAGCGAAGGGGTGGAGGAGGAGCGGTTGGCGCTAAAGGGGGTGGATTCCCATCCTCAATCCTGTCCATACCCGAGTCAGTCTCAGCCTCCCCAGTCCCGCTAATCTCCCCACATAGCTTAGACCTGAGCTCACCCACAGTAGCATTGGGAGGGAAGGAGACGCCCCTTGAAGTCAGCTCAGCTGTCAACTCGTCCCGGCTCAGGCGGTAGACAGCAGTCTTAGATGTGGTCAAAGTGGACATGGCAGTTGCAGGAGTGGTCTCCATGGTCACGGAGTCATGAAACATAAACAAACAAGAATCAATACAATATCAATCATCCAACAATACTGCAGACAGGCGGACCCTATTTTCTCTCCTAACTATACCTAATATCCTATTAAGTGCCCCACTCAACTCTGCGAGAGCAGAGTGGCGCAGCTTCTCTCTTGTAACCCCCCCTTCATATGATTTGATAGGTTCATATTACAATAAATAAAAGGTAGGTTAGTTACAAGAGAGTTTATTTTATTTTACAAACAACTCGCAGACATACAAGAGCGAGGCACTCTAGGAAAGTCGAGTGACTGGCCGATAAGGGCCGAAATAAACAATAAATAAAGGGGCAAGACCCCAAGTCGTTAAGAGAAAACAGAACAATTAATACCAACGTAGTCATAATTAAATTGACCCTCGCAGAAGGCGACTAACCTAGCAGGAAAGTTAAATACAAGTAATATGTATAGGTCTACACGACCTGGCGATGCCGACACTACATCGACATAAGTATGAAGTTTTACAATAGACTGCCATTATAAGGCGCGACAGAGAAAATGATTAACCTAAACCTAACCTGTTACAATAGTTCCTAATCAAATTAGTTCAATCTAATTATTATTATTATAATGACCAATGTGCTGGGTGCACGGGCTCGCGCCCCCCGAGTTGAATAACAATTTAAAAAAATTTACAATCGTAACAAACCTTTAACCTTTAGCAAGCAGAATAATTATTTTAAGTAAGTTACACGTTAAACAGAAATAATTAGCGCCCCAAGATGGCGACATGCTAAAGTTCCATTAGCGCCCTAAGATGGCGCCATGCCAAAGTTCCAACCCGTCCGTGAGGCGGACACAACGTTAAGTACCAAGAAAAAGCTAGAGCATAAACCATAATGGCTGACAGGCAAATCCTGCAGTCTCAGAGAAATATAGCTATTAGCAATCATGAATTATATTTAAAGTTGAAACTTAAATTTTGAACAATTTAACCCAAACATAATTTAGAAAACGTCGACTAACCACCTACGTCTAAATCTAAGACAAGTGTCTCACCTAATCGAGTGCAGAGAAATGAGTGACATCACTACACAGTCCAGCCGTTATATACTGTACAAAGTCAATCACGTGTTCACAAACGGCGGGAATCACTCTGGGGTGAAGGGAGAGGGGTGTACGTCGCTTCGGGAGAAGTCTCGACGATTCTCGTGATAATTTCAAATCACGCGCCGGTGGATGAGTCTTGTTTCACTCGAACACAACCGTCAGCGCATACGGGTTAGCGCATCTTGATGTTCAATTGTCCGAGTCTTGCTCTAATCGGGCCTCGAGCCACGGGCGGTCAGTAAGCCGCGCGATGTTGAGTGGAGTTGAGTGTGCGTGTTTCATGAAGTCGAGATCCAGTCCAGTCAAAGGGGACCAGATCAGGTGAGCTAGATCGTCCATGTTTGCATTATGTCTGTGACAACGTCACACTTCAACTTTATTTATTTTAGATATTATACTTGCTTTATTTATTAAGTGGTATCTAACTAGATATTTCCGTGGTGTCAACCGATTTATGGAAATCACGACACCTGTGGGCTGTTGGTGGTCTCAATTTGATATATTACCAACAATCTCTACTAGAAAGCAGTAGTGATAACTCAAAATTGCGATCTAGTTGCTATTTTAGGAACTAATACCTTTAGGACTAGGTAAGATAACGCACACATTCTAGATCTCTCGTCAAGTGAATGTTGGTGCATTAGCTTGAAACGCATATTCCTCTTCCTGTGTCTTTATACAGTGATGCAAGTACCGAAGTGTCTTCAAAAAATGAGAAAAACGACAAGCAACCATAAAAGGTTGATCATAAAATGACTTAGAAGTCGATTAAAAGTGACAAAAAATAACAAGATTATTCCAGCACTATTAATCATTTATATTATGTATTTTTCTTTGTCTCATACCAAAAATACCGATTAAAATCAAAGTTTAACTTAACTTTAAGAAAATCACCAAAATAAATTTAAAAATAATTGTAATCTGAGCTTTTTATTAAAATAACTAATTCCATGTCATCAAATTCTCTCGGCTTTAACTGTGACATTGCCGGGGTTCAATCCTCGGTCCCAGCACAGATTTATCTGATTTCCAAACCCTTCCTTCACCTCTGACAAGACATCTTGTGAATGTGGGGAATGCCAGGCCTCCACCGTGGTTCGGATTCCACGTTAAACTGTAGGTCCTCCATTTCATCTCACAATCACCCTACCATTACACATTAGCGTAAGTGCGTATAAACCGAACGGGTAGTAAGACGCGGTGCTAATAATAATAATAATAATAATAATAATAATAATATTATTATTATTAGTATTATTATTATTATTATTATTATTATTATTATTATTATTATTATTACAATTAACTGTGGCATTGATGATACAGAAGAAGCACTAGATTCCTTGACGAGCTTTCTTCTCAAGGATGTGCCTGCAGATTCTTACACAACTGCCCCACGCAAGGAAATTGTTGCTCCACAAAGTATGATCAGCATAGCAACACAAACATATGTAACAAGTTTCATTTCTAAGAAAATATTTACACTCACAAAGAATTGTAAAACATGCAAGGGGGACCTAATGTCACAAGAGCAACCACAGCATGAATTTATAGTTTCAAGACGTTATTCACCAAAGGCATTATGCCTTCCAAACACAGCATTTGTTTTAATTTGTGGAGACATTGTAATAAAAATACGAGACCAACTACCCCAAAACTGTTATAAAGTAAATATAGCTCTTATACTATATAAGTTCATTGAGCAGGAAGTGGACTTTTCTTCATTAACGTGAACAAGGCATGATTTGAAAACATTAACAATAAAGCTTGTTTTGAAAATTATGATCACTAATGTAAATAGAATTTTAACCAGAAAGAAGTCCTTGTCCTCAAATTCAACTGACCCTATAAGATCCAAGCACAGAAACGCTACAAGAAATATCAAAAAATAAGACAATAAGAATTAGCCTAGCTAAAGTTCTTTTCGACACGGGTCGTCTTCAAACTACACCAACATGTCTTTAGTTTTATTATCTTGTTTAAATAGTCTTTATCAAAATGAACCAGTTAATAACCATGTGGTTATGTAAAGTCATAAACTTGTTGCAATTTAAAAGATATAATATTTTAAAAAACGTGTTCTCCATATCTCTAAGTGTTTAGTTCAGCTAACAAATTAAAAATATTAAACTATAATTTATCTTTCAACCTTTAAAACACTTGAGTCAGATGCCAGAATGTTATTTATAAGCAAGTTTCTAATCATTATAAGATGCATAAAATAACATGTTTTACATGTAAATGATCCAATATTTTCCCACATTTTGGTGGAGGAATAATGGAAGGACAGAGAAAGATGGAGGTGTTTTACAAGAATGACCCGGCTGAGAACTGGAAGCAGTAAATAATGATGATGTTGATGTTATTTTTTAAAGATGATGAAGGTGTAAAATAAATTTGATAATATTTGATTGAATTTACTAGTTGAGAACTAATACAGTCAGTTTATTCATCACTGTCGAACTCAAAACACAAACATGGTGACTACATACAGGGAAAACCTGGAAATGTCAGGAAATTTTTGGATAACAGGGAAATGTCAGGGAATTTAACTAAAAATAAGGAAAAGTCAGAGAATTAAATAATATGTCTAAAATATCTAATAAATTCTGCAACTAAACACTAAAAAGGTTAATAATACTTAAATAAAATAATTGATAAAACTGTTTACGTTCAGTAGATACAATTTTTTTAATATGTGATCAATAATAAATAAAACAAGTCATCATCACTATTAAAACTGTAAAAAAAGTAGTCAGGGAAAATTGAAAAATGTTGGCTGGAAAACATGGAAAAGTCAGGGAATTTTATAAAATAAGTTTGGTAGCCACCCTGACAAACTATTGTGGAATATTATCTTTTAGTTTAGTATGCCTGCTCTATTTTAAATGAAATATGATAAATATAATTAAGAATATACTTGCTTATTTTAGATGCATCCTCATCTTAATGAAGTCAAAGCTTCACCACAATCACAAAGTGTATTCCTTTTTAAGATAACTGGGATTTTTCAAAATTCGTGGTTATGGATCATTGATGCAATATTGGCTAAAATTACCACATGTTAAAATATTAACAAATAATAAAGAGGGTTGTATGTGTGTCCCTTTTGATCTACACCCATGGTCTGTCTGAGATTTGGTTTGAAACCTTTGGCATTTTATATATAGCCCGATCAGTGAACGGATAGTAATACGTGGTTACAATAAACAAATGTGTAGTAATAGCTAATATTTTCCCAAAATGAGTATCACATCAACATTGTATATTGTAGAAGATCTTTCACTTAGCTTTGAGACTTGTTCCAGTATATATCATTTCAATATCTGCATTGTAATAGGAAAAATAGTTTTTATATGGCAGTCATATTGACTTGTATTCCTTTTGAATAAAGTGAAATGTTGATGAACATTTAAAAGGCTGTATTTTGTTGAATAGGTAGGAACACACAAGCATTGTTTTTGTAGTTAATTCAGTACATGAATCTTTACTCGAATAATGATATCGACCAGCGATGTATTTTCAACGAAAGATACAAAGCACATTCACAAAATCTTTGTTTTGTGAAACGTAAATGATACCAACAAGAAAATTAATTGTGCATGTCCATTAAAAGTTAACAGAGTATTCTGAATTTTTTTTGATGTATTATCAAAATCATCAATAAATATTTAAAATATATTTTATTAAAACCGTTTCCTTAGTTTAAACTTTGCCCTAAGTTATTCATTCCCCCCCCAGGTTGAGGACTAAAGTTATAAAGGAACATTTCCACTCTATTTTATCACAGTTTGTTGCAATTTTTTTTAAAATAATGAAATCTAATATGTTTTGATCAAATGTGATCATTAGATTATAGTATTTAAATAACTTTACTACAACATTTGTATTTTTTTCTAATAAATTTCTTAGTAGTGGCTAGACAAATAATTTTTTTTTTTATAAAATATAATTTTCCATTTTGGTGTTAGAGCTACAAAACTACCATTACTGCAAGAAATATTGCATAGTAGCAGATTGTCTCGTTCCTCGCACGGGTAAGCCGTATCAAAACTACATCAAATTAGGACATTCAACATCCAGCTACCATTATGTTTATTGTTCCGCCTTGTACAATCGTGAGCTAGCTATATGGATCCTTTATATTATATTTATAATATCTAGTTTTTGTTTTCCTTTATTTTTAGGTTTTTTCCTCCTATCTATGATACAAAATTAAAATTTTCTACCAAATAAAGGAAGATTTTTAGCTATTAAATCATACATTTTGAAGGCTACTACTTTTACAAATATTTGGAGCCGTCTCTTTTACCTATCAGACCAATTATAATTTTTAGACTAACTATTTTTTATTTTTTTTTATTCTAGACCCTCCATCCCCATTTCTTGGAGACCCATATTGATATTTTACGTTTTTAGAAACCATCCCTTCTCAGATTCACTCCCTTGGGAGTTGAATATTGAAAAATACCAAAAACCTCTGTCCTTTTTTCTAAAAAAAAAGCCTTCCCTGCCTAATATCATCTTTCCAGCTCAAACAATTTGTAGGATATAGAAAAACCACCCCCTCCTCATCCACTTTAGGGATCGAATTTCTAAAATCCCAAAAATCCTCTGGCACGTTACCTTAAAAAAAACTTCCATTCTAAGTTTCATATTTCCTGCTCAAGTGGTTTGGAAGATATATAAAAATCACCTCCTACACGATATTCCCCCCCTTAGGGGCTTAACTAAAAAAAAAAAAATCTTGCCTATTACCTGAAAACCTACCTGCTAAGTTTCATCTTTCCAGCTCAAGTGGTTTTGTGGGTACAGAAAATCATCCTCTCCTCACTTCACTCTCTTAGGTGTTGAATTTAGAAAAAAGTATTTGGCTTGTTATCTAAAAATAACCTCCCTGCCAAGTTAAATCTTTCCAGATCAGGTGGTTTGGAAGATTAAGAAACCCCACCCTCCATAATTCTCTTGTGGGTTGATTTTCAAAAAATACCATAAATCCTAGAACAATTGTCTTTACTATTTTGACAAAGAACACTCATGTCAAATTATGTGTTTCTAACTCTAATGATATCAGAAATACCGTGTTTTTCACACACACCTTTTTATCCCTTTAGCGGTCGTTTTCACCCTTTGGGATGAGATTATAAAAAGTTTATCGAACACACAAGTAAAATTTCATATTTTTAGCTCATGGGTTTCAGAAAAAGCCAATTTTTTTCTAATCTTTTAACCCCTCTTTTCAGCCCTTTAGGGGTTGAATTTCCAAAAATCCGTTCTTCAGTGGTTTTGACTGTGTGTTGATGGGTGAGTCAGGAGACTTAGCTTTTTATAAACATATAGATACGGATATTTTCCTTTGAGTATGTGGTGACCTTAAGGTTACATTTCTGATATAATTTTAAAGAACTGTGCCTTGGCATGTTTAAGAGACTTTGGGAATGCTGTAGTTATTCTGGATAATTAACGTTTAAGATGTTTGTTTTGTCACTGACAAATATTTTTCAAAATAAACTATAAATTGCAAACTGAACAAAAGTGACTTCTTATTATAATTGATAATTAGCTTGTGCAAGATTTAAAAAAATAATTGCAAAATAAAAATCAATTTTTGAATGATGTTTCAGTCTTCTCTTCAAATAAGAATAAAATATATGTCAAATATTTTAAGGTCAGTACACTTGCCCAGTTATCTATTAATTATGCAATCATTCTAATTCCAGAAACGCAAGTGATTAAATTTATAAGTAATGTAATATAATAAGTGCTAGGCCTGGGCACAGTTTTGAATCGGAATCTAGTTTAATATCCCATTATTATAGGAAAATCTCTTTCGCTCTTTGAGGTATTTTATTATATTTCAGTATAATAAAATACTGAACACACATTTGATTTAAAACATTGTGTGCTCAGGACTCAGGTATCATTTTTCAGTTTGAAAAACTCATGGTAAGCCTAAAATAAATTGTTTTATAATATATGGAACTTTTTAAAATAAAACATTCAATCCAATTTTCTCTGATTCTATTTAAAAAAAAGTAACTAGAAGATTTAATTACGATCGTACTCTAAATTAGTTTTAGGCCTGAGCTTCAATTAAAATTTCTTTCAAGCGAGATTCAGATTCAATTTGAGTCGTCCAATACTTGAATTTGATTCAAAATTGAAAATCTTTGATTCGCATAGGCTTGATAAGTTTATTATCCATCTATCTGTAAAGTGAAACTATACTTTAGTACCTATATCAATAAATAACTCATGTCTTATTGTTATTATTGCATAGAAACAATCCTTCAATGGTATAAGTTGTATTTTTAATACAGGAGAATGTGAATATTTTATATAAGCTGACATCAGGGATGATTGGATAAGATGAATTGATTCTTTTATTTGCTTTATTAAATGTGTAAAAAGTTATGCATTTGCAGGAATAAAATTTACTTGATAATTTTCAGTATAAATACTACACATCAACTGCTCGTGGAGTGTTGTTTCTATACTATTAGACATGAATGCAGATTGAGTTCCCTAAATTGTATTTACTAATCCATTATTTAGATTGGGTTACTTAAAATTCACAGTACCAAAGAAAGATGTATGAGATTTGAATATACCGTCAGAAAGCTTTTTAGTTAGGAAAATTGCCACTTACGCAACTGTGGTACTGCAAAAAACCACACAAACGCCTTCAAAATTATACCTTTTCTATGGGAACAACATTAAAAGCACTGGAAGAAGGTGAATAAAAATTTCCACCAATGTATTTTAAGAATATGACGTTATAACGTGCGACACTAGAGCAAGAGTGTCTCGCTCCCAAACTAAATTACAGTTTTAGCAATTTTCTATTGACTGTCCTGTCCACCCATGGACTTGAGATATCTTAAAAGATGGGCAGAAATTATGATTTTTGAATACTTTTTTTAATTGTAAAGTCCTAAGTGGTAATCTATATATCCTTTATCTATGGTGGTAATAAAGTGGTAAACACGGCTCCAACTAGGTACGTACGATAATTTCGATTTTTCTGTGTAATTTGGTAAACTTTTTCGCCTGGATTGTTCTAACAAAATGGGTTACTGGTTTAGCTATCTGTTTCAGAATAGATCGTACACTGTAAAAAGTCTATTCGAACGATATTGATAGCTCTTTTCCGATTGGTATACCGACTCTACAGTATGCGGACGATGTGGTAATATACGTTCGGTTTTGTAACTTTTCAGAGGGAGTGGGTAAGTTACAATCACTGTTTCCTTTTCTCTCAAATTGGTTGACAGCCCACTTTTTGACTTTAAATGTATCTAAATGTTTTGCGGTAATCTTCACCCAACATAGAGTCCGAGATAATTAGGCTAATTTATGAAAGCCATCGAATTCAGGTACGATTTTTAGGCATTATATTAGACATGAAGAAATCTTGGGGGAGAAATCTTGGCTCCCACATGTTTTGGAACTATCTGGAATATGTGACAGGTTTAGACAGGTTTATAAATACTATGAGATCAGTGGTAGGTGTCTCGTGGGGATCCTACCCATATACAATGTTACAAATGCACCGTGGGCTTATACTTTTATATCACACTGCATCACGATCCACACTAGCAAAGCTGGATAAGATCCAATATGTGGCTTTAGACTGTGCCTGGGCACTTTTTGTGCATCACCAACCAACGTATTCCTTACTCAGGCGGGATAACGCCCTTTATTTCTTAGGCGCCATCTGTTGGTTGACAAGATTTTTTATTAAAGATTGTTCAACTTCTAGTTATCTGTGACGCAGACTTCGGATCCTTACAAACTATGTTGAAACAAAACAATATTGGTTAAACAAAACATGCCCTTCTCTGGTGCTGATTCAGGAATAAAAAGAGTCACACATCTGATCAAACAGAAGTTAAACACAATAAGGTATATGAAAGAAAGATGGAGTAGTTACAGACTTATATTTACAGATGGTGCTATGAGGGGAGGGGAGCCAGCCCTAGTGGGTGTGGCCTTCTATGACAGTAGTATTAATTATGGTCAGTCATATAGATTACAATCCGATGCATCAATCTTTACAGCGGAATTATTTGCTATCCTACAGGCATTGAAATAGATCGTATCTTTGCGACCGCAGCTTGTAATGGTATCATGCGACTCCCGTAGTGCTTTGAAGGCTATAAGTGGCTTGTCAAGCCATCCATCACACCCATTGATAATTCAATTACTAGAAAAGTGCGCCTCTCTACAAGCTACGGGCTACAAATTGGGGTACCAATGGATTCCTAGTCACGTGGGTATAATGGTTAATGAGAGAGTAGATAGTTTGGCATCTAGTGTAAATTTATTTTATTTTGTACAGTAAATCCTGCTACCGTATAGCGACTTTATACCGAGGGTAAAACACAGAACTCGGGTTAAATGAAACGAATGGTGGGAGACCACATGCCAGCAGAAAGCAAAATGGTACATGGGGTTTGTGGTACAAAATTAGTTACACCATAGTTTTCAGGAGTTAAGGGCACCCGAAGAAAGTTTATTTGTACAATAATTCGCCTTTGGCTCGGGCACACCTACATGAAAGACCAACTTTATTTGATGCGTAAGGTACCGTCCTCATATTGTGTGGTTTGCCACATTCTGAAACATTAGAACATATATTTATGACTTTCCCTGTGCATCAGTTGGCTCGGGGAAATTACATTCTTAATTATATTACGCTCAGACAACGTTACTTTGTATAGGAGGCTGTAAAATTTATTTCTAAATATAAATATGTCGGTGTAAAGATGAAGAAAATGTCTTCCCGGTAGTTTTGTAGATGAAATTCGTGGTGAAATAGGGCTAGCTTAGTTGGGTCAGAACTGGAGTGAACTAATAAGAAAATCAAGAAAGTGGGATCGGGAGTAAATCAAATACAATTGCTTCTGGCTCATTGAAGACAATATTTTCAGTGAAGTCATTTTACCTTCACTTTGAATTCATATGTTGGGCCGTACTTGTCACAAAAAGATTCACCTTGAAATACTTAATAATTTAAGAAAGAAAAGAGTGGAAATCAAGAAATTGTTTGTTGGGCTCTTCTTGAAATAGCCTCTTCAATTATCTCTGGGTGAAGTCAAGGAGACTACTGTAATGTTATTTTTAGAACCCATTTTATTTTTACGAGGAGAATAAATTAATCCATCATGAACACAAAGGCTGTATCCGAATAGTCTTCTTATGTGGCGTCGCGTTGACTCGTGGCGTTGATAGCTGCATTGACAATCACGTGACCAAGTGTAGATCTGTCCAAATAGTCGCGGACTAGACCAATCACCGATGCAGTCTTCTCGAGGTCTTGGTAACCATGGATACGGAACGCTACTAGCCATGTGGTTTTCTCGCGGCGTTGGTGCTGTGTTTGACTGGCAATTGTTTTAGTATTATCGTTTCGTCTGCTAGAGCGCCAACTTACACAAATATTTCGTGTTCATTAGAGCTAATATAGATGACTTTTACATAGTTGCTAAGTTATTTGGTGGGAAGCAGCACTGCGGGCCCAAGTGTGTTGCCGTTCGAATAGTTTAATGCAGTCTTCACTATGAAAACCGCGAGAAGTGTAAAATTATCAAGACTGCGTCAAGTCAAGTGTACTTGACTATTCAGATACAGCCTACATAGACCACAAAAGTTAACTTTCCTCATCACTATAACTAGAATCTGGTTAATTTTTCAAGACAGTAATAATTAATCGTAAATTCAAGCTATTAGATAAATAATTAAAACCAGAGCAAGTAAAACCTCCTGGGACCACACCATAAATAACATTTAAATCAAACTCGCCTTGATTTTACGAATACATCACAAACTCTCAATGCACGCCATGCTTTATTATTTTCACCCAGTTGGCGGGATTTCTAGACAACAAATTTAAGATTTCCAAACGCTCTAGTGCTGTCTTCTAGTTAAATAAAACGCTTGAAAGCACATGATTGAGGACTAAACGCTTATGACATCTATGAGTAATAAAAGCAACTAAAGAAGATGGCAAGATAACTAATTAATATTCAAGCTTTTTTTTTAATGAAATGGTAGTTGTGACAAGTTTAATAAACGATAAGCAACTATAAAACACTGTAAATCCTCAAGAAAATATTGTATTAATATTTTACTTTTCATGTTTTTGCTATAAGACTTTTATTAACTCTTGCTGGGTTCTAATAGTGTCTGTTGTTCTGGGCATTCGTCTCAATTAAATTATGATCTCTGGTTTTGGCAAGAGTATAACCTTATAGAACATTAATAAAAAACAAGTTGTCTTCTGGTTGAGATGCCTTAAAATATGGTAAAGAGTTTTGATTTGTGAATTATTTTTTTAATTGTAAAGTTCTAAGTGGTAATAAAGTGGTAAACACGACTCCAACTAAATTATGAAGAATCAGTGATGATAGAAGTGTTAATTCCAGCTACCTAGCCTGCATGTTTAATTAAACATTAGTGTTTAAAAAAGTGAGGATTTTTCCTGTTTTTTTTCAAAGGCTAACTAATGGCCATCTTCCTACAAGTTTGTGAGCTTGTTAAATCTGTTTTATGGTTTCATACTATATTTGGTTAACCTTTGGTGGTAAAACAATAAAAGTTTATTTCTTTATTTTACCAAACAAGTTCATTAAACTATTTCCTATTTCTATGAGAGGTATTAAATACTCTAAATTTAAAATTTGTATTGCAATAAAATATTTAAAGTTTTTCTTATCTTACATAGTTACCATTAGATTTATACTTATACGGATATCCATAAACAGGAATATATGATATACAATGAATGATGAAATGATATATTACTTTATTTTCATTAAATGGTTGTTTCAATCATTATTAGGAATAACAAAACATTCTTACATTTATTTTATACACTAAACCTACTGAAATATAAAAGGTTTTTTTTTAAATATAAAGGCAGTTAAGTATCCTTAGAGTCCACATTGTCAAGTACAATGTCACTACGCTGTTATTGGTAAGAAATGGTATCCTGGTTACACTATGTTTAGTTGTGTAATTATCGTGACCCCAAATACAGATCATAGCGAATAGCCCCCTTCCCCCAATCCCAGAAGTATACTAGAGAGTATTAAGTCTTCGTGCTTATTATGGCTAGACCCCAGAGGTATCCAAGACTTTGAAAGTAAATAAATTATTTATATTTTATTACAGGGAAGAGTTGGTATCATTGCCTACTGCGCACACCAATGCGGTTGCATCTCCGTTCTTCCATCCGAGCTGCTCCATTGGCCCTTTACTACCCACCGGAGTGAGGTTTGCAGGTCACACTGTCGATCTCTGAGGCGGAGATGGGGTCCAGACCTTCTCTCAAGGTTGACACTTGTAACTCCTCTGACTCTGGTACTTTCGACTGGGCTGGAGAGTAAGAAAAGTCTACGTCTAAGAAGAGGACTGCTGGGACGTTTGGGGCTTCCGCGTTGGACAAAAGTCGCACTTCATCTCTGGTGGAAAGAGGGGAGGTCACAGAGTCAGATGCCCAGGAGTCTTTTGAGTTCCAGCGGCCACGTCTTTCAAAGTAAACAAAGAAGAGAAAGAAAGTGGGCTCTCCATCATCCCTGTTTCAGCAGGGAGGAAAAGGGCCATCCCATGACTACTTCATTGATTGTGTCCATTGGTGGAGGTGTCCAAATTGCGGCCTCTGATGGCAGATGTCACCTGGTACTTATCCCTCACAACCTCCCTTTACTAAAAAATAACCTCGCCCTCACTTACCATGGGGATCCTCTAAGGATCCCTCCACCTATTATGCAATGATGACTAATAGTGCCTCCCAGGTTGAGCGGGGTGTGGCCCCGAATCCTCCCTCACGTAAATCTGGTGTTCCCCTAGTCATTATTTTAGGCTCGTTTGACGGAAGCAAATTCTCGTTGTCTATGTTCCTGTTCCGCAAGGAGTTCAAGTTAATATTGTCAGGCCAGCAAGTGACTTTACCTGGGCGATTTATATGACCGGATAACCCTACCAGTGTTTATCTGGGAGCATGAAATTCAACACTACACCTACACCACCAAGGAAAAACGAGATGGAAGAATGGTCCTGCTGGGTGTATTCCAGAAACGCATGTTGAAGACATTGCTGAGGCGTTGTCCAGGTGAGGTTACCATGACTGACAGGTGACCAAACTTTTTGTTAGGGAACCAAATGGGGGTCAGAGCTCATGTTCTCACTATTTTTGGTAACGGTTGGTCGCTCTGATGTCGCCCAACTGTCAAAGGAAACCTCACTTAAGAGGATATTATCTGAAAGCTCAATGCCGGGTCTGAAGTTGCGCAGCCCGTGCGTGTGCGAGGGAGGTGGAGCTTAGATGAATACGTCAGAGACAAGTCATCCAGTATAGAGAGGAAATACTCGGTGAACTGACAATCGCCTAGTCCTCTTTTACTCTGTCATTCTTTCTTCAAGAGACAACACTCTCGAGCACACAGAAGGGATGTGTAATTATCTTGGGGAGGACAGCAGTTTAAAGAAAGAAAAGAATAGTAAAACGGCATTGTACTCTTCGTTTGCTCTTTCGGGTTCTTACAGGCGCTGGACTGGTTGTCTTTGTTTAACCAAAGGTCTCGGCCCAAGCGTGGTCCTTTTTCTACCACCTAAGTAAAGTTGCCATTTTGTAGTTCATAAACGAACATATCTATTTTCAGAAAATAAAAATACTATATTTTATACCATTCACTAATCCATCTAGTAAAAGTAATATAACCTAGAGAAAAAAATGATTGAGACTTTATTTTGATGAAAGTGTAAGAATCTACATTAGGCCCCTATGCCCCCGTGTAACGATGCACCATCTATTTAACGTCACAAGTCTTGTTTCAATCGTGCGGGAAAACCAATAATTTTATGGCCGTTGTAGTAATAGTAAAAACGCTTTTAAAGTCTGAAATTGACATGTTTTACACGAAGTAAAAAAAAAAAAATTAAAATTGTAAAACCTCTTCAAAAACTTTTAGCAAAACATGAAACAGTTGACTAATGATTTTTTAAAAATATATTTTGAGTTAACAAGGGTTAATTATGTTAGATTACAAAAATCGTTCAAATTTAATTATATAAATAAATATATATATATTGGTTAGAAGGCCCCTTTCCCTTGACACGTTGTGGCATTTTGAAGTGGTAGAGCATATGTCACGACTTCAGATCCGCATGATCTCGAGTGATTTTAGACAGTTGAATTGGTAGGTAACGTTGAAAACTGTAATCTAGACTAGGACAATGCCACCACATCTCGTCCAAACACTAATTTATAGTACATGTACAAAGTGTATTCAATTTTACATTCATATAATAGCAAAAACAATTTTAGTTTCCTAGATTAAAAGGCTAGACAATGTTAAAGATTTTTAAATATATTTTCCCATGACATAGTAATTTATTACAAAGGATAACGCTTTTTTTTTAAATCTGGAACAGTCTTCAAGTCTTCATTACATCTTGTATTCATTGGTAATCAAGTTAAGATTTGAATTTCAGTCAAATTTATTTTAGGGAAGTTGTACACTTTAGAACAGCCGGTAGGTAACGCGTGTGCCTACTGACCTAGGGATCACGGGTTCTAATCCAGGCATGATTGAAAGTATATCATTGGTTAGTTATTATCGGCTGGAGAACTGGGTGATGTTTTTGCTCTAGACTTAGTTTAGTTTGTAGAAAAATCAGTGTGTTCATAAAATGTACGATAAAAAATCTTCAAATAAAAAATACTGTGGTCGTAATTTATAAAATAAATTTTTTCCATATTTTCATTCAATTGCTAGTGCACCTTCACTTTAAACCCTTCTCACCCTTACTCTATTATAGAAATGATTTAAATTAGTGAAAGATGCTGATATCGCAAAAAAAAAACTTACGATAGGCCCAGCTTTGCTGAGCACCATTGAATTACACTACTGATAACAGTCAGGAATGTAAACTGATGTAGGCTTTTTCTTGAAAAAGCAAAGGTGATCTCTTTTAGCTAGAATATTAGTGTTGTGTTGTGTTCTTTATTTTAGTGAAATCATACATTCTGTTTGGGTTGTTTGTTTTATTTTATTTGTTTATCATCACACTTTACTACCCTTTAGGGGTACATGCATGTGTATTAAATGTGCTAACTAGTTAGGGATAGGAATGGTTCAATTTAGAGGAAGTGGACTCACATTTGCGTGAAGGGAGAGTGAAAAAGTGTTTATGAAATACCACCCTCAGTACAACCAGCCAAAATGCGAACCCAAGTTCTGCGTCTGCGGCAGTCGAGTTTATTTCAAGAGCAATGCCTTAAAGTTTAGACCATGCGGATACCAAAGCAGGTTGTTTGGTTGTTTTGGCAAGATTGTTATAGAATGTTTGATCGTAATCATATTCATGTTTTTCTATACTCAATAAATATTATTTATTTGATAATATTTAATGTTATCGCATATATTATTTCTGTTGTCAACATTCCTTTTTCTCAACTTACACACAGCCTACAGCGATGAATAAGGTCTCAGTGGATATGATTTTTTTTTTGCGACTTCTGTCATAGCATACTCAGTTTACGTTAAAACACATGGTTTTTTTTAATGTGAGTTAAAATAAAGTTGCTTTTGCAATGACTTTCAATATGTCTAAGGGATAGACGCTTCCAAGAGCTGGATTGTACTTGTCAAATGCTGTATTTACTCATTTACTATGTAGCTTTTTCAAGAGTCCTATATCTAACAATATTTTTATATTAATTACCGAAAATTAAGTAGATGCCTCTAACAGATGTTTTAAGTGATCTTCCACTGGCCAATTTTAAAAAATTAAAGGCTTTCAAAATCCATTAGTAGTATTTATAGCAAGAAAATTCTTCAAAATTACAACCATTTTAAACTTATCTTGAGTGGCCCTTGCCTCGATTTATTTATTTAGATGACCCTAGAAGCTATTAAGGTGAGGCAGAAGGGTGCGCGAGTAATTTTACAGTTTTTATAGAATTGAAAGTTTTTGGCCAAAATAAATCAAATATTTCTCCAGTAGCAACATAGAGTTTAGTTTTCTGCACATGCTAATATATCAACAGATCTTGAATATCTGTCAAGAGTGTCCTGGAATTTTGTCAAAACTTTTTCTCTTTATTTCAAAAGTTTTGACAAAATTCCAGGACACCCTTGACAGATATTCAAGATCTGTCGATATTAGCATGTGCAGAAAACTAAACTCTATGTTGCTACTGGAGAAATATTTGATTTATTTTGGCCAAAAACTTTCAATTCTATAAAAACTGTAAAAACACTTGCTATCCCTTCTACCTCACCTTAAGAGCGCTTCTAAACTGATTTTTTTCTTACAGTTACATTATTCTAGAAGCTATAGGGTGTGGTCTTCTCCAGTTAATTTTTGAAAATTTAATGCACATAGAAATCATTTTGAGTTCTATTTAAGGCAATCTTTTAGTTTAATATTCAATACTGTCGAAGTGTGTGAAATGTATCTAGGAGAGAGAAACTTCTTTTCATGGGGGGCTAATTCGTCCCATGGGCAGTGCCCCCCCTTACCCGTCGATTCCACCGCCACTGACCCAAAGTTTTTTATAAGAATATATTTAAATATAGCTTTTCTTTATGGAAGCTATTCAGAGTAGTCCATTCCTGGATTTTTTTTCCATATCTTTATATTTTATTAAGAGCGATCAAATCATAAGACTCTGGAAGTTATTTAGAGCTATTTTTAAATTGTAATAAGAATTATATGCATCCTTCTCACACGAAGCAATGATTTCTTACAGCTGTGTGTGTGTGTGCGTGCGTGCCTGCCTCATTGAACATAATATTTGAAAGAACAAAAGGGGGGCCTACCTGTGCCCTTCTGTGGACACGTCTATGGAAAAAAAACTGGAAGTTTTAAAATGTCTCGGTAATTGTAAAATTGCGACTAAACTAGCTAAGAAGTTTGTAGTTGGAAAAGCATTAGTGACAGAAATCAAATTAATTCTAAAATGTAATTTTTGGTTCCTCAACATTAATTTAATATCTGAATAGTCGTCGAACATTGAAATAGTAATTGTTTGCCAAGTTTAATGGGGCACTTTTTTTTGTGGCTAACTCAAGAAATGGGTAAAGGAATGCCAATAAATGGCCCCCTGATCAGATTATCCGGAATCTCGGACTACCAGAGTTTTATTCTAATTGGTACAAGTCAATTAAAGTGTATTTAGGTTTGGCCTAGGATGTTTATATTAGTTTGCATAGTTTTAGATAAGTTCACTTACACAAAATAAATTTATTGAAATAATTTTTTTCTAGAGATAAAATATAAATAAATAAAAGTTAAAACTCCTAATTGTTTTGAAAATTATTACAAACATATGTTTATTTTATTTTAATATTTAGTGAAGAGCCAAATGTATTGTTTAATGTTTTTATTTACGTATTGTTTAATATTACAAACAAAATGGCAATTTTACATTTCCTATGAAAGTGACTTTAAGGTTACTTTACATAAGGGTTAATTTCCAATTTTGATCATTTCTCCGCTACTATTTGAGATACGAAAATACTTAGAACTGTATTTTTTTTGTACTGTTAAAAATAACAAATATTTTATTCGAAACATATTTCAAAAAACCAATAGTTTCTGAGATATAAGCAAATATAAAAACATAAATTTGGAGATCTTTTAAATATGAAATTTATTATGCTCTTTGGTGGACAAAGATGTACCCCTTTTATTACATTTCTGCAAGTGTTCTGAATAATCTATTGCCATGGAGTAAGGAATTAAATAGCTAGCAGTGTATATTATTTCCTTTATGACCTTTGGTGGAGTGTTTCTGTAAAAATATGGGGAATCTATTATTTCGTTTCACAACTATTACAAGTTTTTAGTAAATCAGTCCATTTTAATATGAGAGATGGAGAAAGACTGTGCGGTGCACCGTCGTCCGTACCATTTATTTTTAATAAGTAGAGTAACAATGTTGATTGTATAGGTGTTTATTTTTAAGGTTTATTTATTCTTCCAAATTCTAACATATTACCTAATTTTTAACAACTAAGATTATCTTCCATTATCTTTGAGAATATAATTAACGAGCTGGCTTGTGTACTGAGTGACTCAAACGCTCAGCCAATCAGATGCCTTTATTCATCTGTTGCTACTTTTCGTATTTTTTACATTGGGTGAATCTACAAAAACACTATTTCAATCGCTGAAAATTTTATAAAGTCACCGGTGATTTTATAAAATTACCATCAGTCACTGGTTAATGTTAATAAGCTAAGTAAAGGTTTGATTAGTTTTGAGTTATGTTTTATAATATATTCAGCATAACTTATATGTTTTATAAAATCAATGGTAGATGTAGAAAATACCGTTGATGTTTCATACTTTCACCAAAGTGGATAGGTATATTAAAAAAATTACTGGTAAATTACTTTTACTTTTGGTGATTCTATACATTCACCAGTAATTTTATAAAATAATGAATTGAACACATTCGCATTAATATATTCAACATATTTCTCTTCATACTATAGTTATTATATGAAATTTAAAAACATAGTTGGATAAAAGTTTTTCGAAATGTCAATATACGCTCCGAAACAATCATTTACCCGCATTTGACCACTTAGAAATGTTGTGATTATTTTATTAATTAGTTAAAAAAATTGTTTTATATAATTTTATGGGAAGCAAATAGCAATTTATTTGACACACCCTTATATAGAACGCTATAAAACGATCACAATCACCATAGAATACAAGACATTTGAGTTTAGGTAACTTTTCAACAAACACAGTCGACAATTTTAATTTTATAACTATTCATAATTTTAGAGATTATATATTTTGTTTTTAGCACATAATCACGAAACAATTAAAAAACAAGTCAAAATATAGGTAAGGGGAGTTTAGCTCTATATTTGCGTTTGGAAGCCTAATAACTAAAGCTTTCGCCTCACTTTAGGTTTTGAATTGGAATTCTCAAGGGCCATTGCCTTACATTTGTCAGCCTTTTGTTTGTCTTCAATAGCCTTTGTTATGTAAGGTGGATTTCTAATCGGCATGGATCGTCTGCGTCTTGGATCTACAAGCTCTGGCAGGAGACAATCTAGATAGAACTAGCTCATTTTTTTCTCCATGTGGCTAGACCAAAATGCATCGTCTCTGAAAATCTTCTCGACCTTTATACCCACATTTTTCCATAAAACAAAGAGGCAATAACTTCTCCTGGTCACATGAAGTTGGCCTTTCACTTGATAGTAGTGTGTTTTTGTTAATGCGCGTAATTTCTCTTTTGTCCTTGCATATGTTTCAAAAAGTAAACTTTCTTTTTAAAACAGCTTCTTCTGGTGTCATGTTCCTTGCTGAGGGTGGACACTTCACTTCAATAATGGTGTCAGATCCTATTAGACCATCGGGAGTTGCTCCCAAGTAAGATAATTCCGGATCAACAAAGAGCCCACAAGGCTCAACCTTAATATTCATTTTATTTTCAAGAGCCAATATACCATTCTTCTCATCATCTCTACCGTACAGCATTGCATCTGTGTCAAAATCATCATAGAGCATACCTTGAACAGCCTTTTCACAAGATGTGTGAGGAAGTCTTCGACAAACGGGTCCAAAGTTAGAGGCAGTGAGCAGCTTTCACCGTACTTCTTTCCATCGACCACTATTTCTTTGGAGAAGTGTTCCTCTTTCAAGCTCCTCACGTTGCTCTGATGTGCTTGGTAAAGTAGCAATACATCTAATTTTCTCTCTATCAAATTTTTCCGTAACCATATCAGGCTTCTGAGCACAAGGCCCATAGTCTTTGTCATTATTAGACAACCTAGGTCTAAATGGGTTCTTTTTCTTCACTTTTGCAGGCAGACTTCTTGTTCTTTCAATTTGACGAAGTCTTCACATCTCCATCTTCTTAGTAAACTTCCCGGGACTAGCTTGGTACATTACTTTGTGTATTTTATATAGAGGAGTTTTAGTATTGTAAGAAACTACAGCAGCATGACTTCTAGAAGAGTAGGACATATTAAGGCAAAAATGAACCCTTTTCTCACGGATAAGGTAAGACAGTGGTGCACAACCCATGGCCCGCCATGCCATTTATTGCGGCCAACCAACTAAATGAAATTTGCAAAATAAATTCCTAGCATATTCTCATATTACTTAGACTAGGTTGTCAGCGAAATATGATTAAAAGTTTTATTAAGGGACGAAAGCATTTAAAGTTTATGCTTAGTAAATCTACCGATACTTCAACAGCAGCTATGACATCGAGTCCGTTTATTTATGGGGACTTTGTTAATAATTGTTTGATAGCCGTATCGTAAAAACTTTGTGTTATTTGCGTGAAGAAGTTTGAGTAAATATGTCTTGATTGAATATCTATGTAACGCAGTGTCACAGATATTGCACGTATTATTGCATCGAAATTTTTGAAAATTTCAAAAAATTGGCATCTATTTTTTCACTAGCCATATATGAGTTCTCTGACATAACATCAACCGTTCAAATGAGCATATTTGCTCCAGGTGTGACGTAAGAATTCTAAATTTATTAATAACTCGTCTTTCTGTACTCCATGGATGGACAGATCAAGGCTGCAAGGCATCAAAAAGGTATTTGTATAAATTTGTCTACAATGATTAGAGCAAACAATGGAATAGTGTCTCTCCTCACAAAGCATATGTGATAACTTTGCCACGCCAACAACTTATTGCATATCACTGCATTATAGGCTTACACCAGTAAAATTTGGTTGTAAAATATCTGGGCTAAAGAAATCTGATACGGACATTAGTGCAAACAGAGAACTTCATTAAATCAGAGGACTCAATCACCGACAATTCAAAGGATTCCTCGATGGAAACCGAGGCCAAATATGGTGACCGTGTTTACTGCAGCAGAGGCAAGGTTTTGAAAACTTTCAGAGGAAATCAAGAGAAAAATAATTACATCTCAGATTTAGCAAACAATGTATCAGTATTCCAGGCAAAACTAAGATTATTATAATTTGAAGTTAAAAATGTACTAATTTCTGCGCTGTAAAGAAATCTTTCCCTCACATGAAATTTATTCCAGCTAGAAATATGCTGGGCACATCAGCCGAATCCAGGAAACTTTCTGAGAAGATTTGTGATTTAAATTGTGACAAATTCCTATTCAAGATATTTCCCAAACTCTTATTTTGATGTTAGGTTGTGAAGGAGTTTGGGCAAGGGAAATGGTAGCGTTATTCTTTACAAAATTTAGCAAACAATGTAACAGTATTCCAGGCAAAACTAAGATTATTATAATTTGAAGTTAAAAATGTACTAATTTCTGCGCTGTAAAGAAATGTTTCCCTCACATGAAATTTATTCCAGCTAGAAGTATGCTGGGCACATCAGCCGAATCCAGGAAACTTTCAGAGAAGATTTGTGATTTAAATTGTGACAAATTCCTATTCAAGATATTTCCCAAACTCTTATTTTGATGTTAGGTTATGAAGGAGTTTGGCAAGGGAAATGGTAGCGTCATTCTTTACAAAATTAAAGTAAGATATTATTTTCAATATTTTCGATATTTTTTCTTTCCGGGGGGGGGGGGGGGGGGGGAGATCAACCCTATCGCCCCCTCCGGAATCCACCACTGTTTAAGATATGTTGATGATCGTGATCATGCTATTTTTAAGCACTACATATTATGTACATATATATTTATTATATCTGGGCCACCTTGCCCCGGAATAGTACTAGCCCCGTCGTTAAAGCAAAGATCCTATACTGTACATCACTTTTGTGCAAAGGAAGACTTATTTTTTATTACAAGGTTTTATTGCAATCCATTCAATATACAAATAAATTTATTTTCCTTTTGTAAAAATATTGATCTGATTACAAACTTTTTTTTTTAAATAGTCATTGAGCTTATTTAAAGCTTGCTCATTCTTAGCTTGGTTTTATGATTTGCAATGGTAGATTCTGGTAAGAAGGGTTTTATATAAAATACACCAATTTTTTGTTGGTCAACATTGATAACATTTTAATTTATTACAAGTGTTAGTTTATAAGCAGGCCTATAATATGAATAGTCTGATAAACATAAAAAAAACAGTCTAAATGAACTATATTAAAATGTGTCTTTTGGATCCACCTACCTTTGTGGTTCTGTAAAAGCGCTATAATTATCCATATCAAAGTAATGTTCTGATGGAACGGCATAACTAACATCATTCACAACTACAGTCTCAATAGATGTGATGTGTGGACTCTCAGTTAGATCACCGTTATCTGCCTCCAGCAACTTTGTTTTTTTTCTATTACAATTAAAATCAGTTTGCAATTGTCTCCAAATGCTCTTTAATGGTATGAAAAATTAAAATTGAAAAATACGGTAAAAAGTATTTTCTTTAACACTGCGTCTTACTACCCGTTCGGGTGTTAGGCTTATGTACTAATTAAGCTAAGGGTTTTGGGATTAGGAAGGTTATATCACTATTAAGTATGCCCTCATTTACGTGGAGGGAGAGTAGTAAACCATTTTGGAAAACCACCCTCAGTACACCCGACCTAGATTCGAACCTTAAACTCCCCGTCATCGACAATCTATAGTCTATTGCGAGAGTAGAGCTTTAGATCACGCGGCCACCAAAGTGGATGTATAAAAATAAAAAAGTCTCTTAGTGATTTTTGTAGGCACTGCAATTAATTCCCTAAGGTCCAATAATTTTGTAATTAATAAAAATTACCTTATTTTATTCTCGGGGTCTTAATACCTATCCGGGAAACATGCATTTTAATAAAGCTAATAGAGTTGGAATGGGTAAAGTAAAACTTAGTTAAAATGTACCCATATTTTCAAGGAAGACGTGTATGGAAAACATTTTAAAAAATACCATAGCTACACCCGGCCGGGATTTGAACCCCGATGACTATGTCAACGGGAAACCACGTTAAATGAACTTAGCGTGTACGTCATTACAGTTTAGGTTTTTTTCACAAGTTTGTAATATACAGTTAGGATTCACGACAGCCTATAGTAGTCTTGGAAGAAAGATATGTTTAGAACAAATAAAGAAAGATACAGTATTTATATCTTTATTTATATAGGATTTTTTTAAATTGTCATTGATAGGATTTATCAAAAACAAAGTTGCAAGATATAAAAATAGTTTTTAAACCTGTCAAAGAATGATTCTTTATGAATGTTTTTCAACACATTTATTGTTTTCACTGAGGTGTTCCCATACACACTACAGGCAAACGCTGGCATATTTGTTTCGATATCACCTTTAATATATCCCAAATCCTAAATTTAGTTTATTGGAATATTTCAATCGGGCATCGTTTAAAAAATCCCAATTTATTAGGAAGGTATTTGATATTTTCTCTAGCTGTAAATTATCATTTTATAGATTAATATATAAAATTCAGCTTTACATATTTTACTTGAAAAATAGATTATTAAATTGGAATTACATGTTCTAAATTAATAAATTTGTAGACTACCTTTGTTTCCAATATTATTTTAATTCTATTCCTCGTCTTTTCTTACGTGGGGCGCATAAATGTAGATGTGATTTATATATAGCCTCTTCTTCTGTCAAATCCCGAAGTATTCATTGTGACTTCTCAAGACAAACGTCAATACTACTGTAGCATAAATGTGCTAATGAGTTATTTCTGACTTCTCTTATCTGCCTTTAGCCCAAAGCACCAGGCTTGGGTCAGGCGGACACTATCCACATTCCTTTTGTGTTTACTTCCTTCAACAAACCTCCCTGCCCCCCCTCCCCAAAACCATTTCCTCGTCCCTCGTTCGGGTAGTTCAGAGTCTTTCCTCCAGATATCAGAACAACCGTTAAAAAAATAATCGTTTTAAAATAATATTTATTCCGTTTTTTCTGTTGTGACTATGGATTTTTTTTATGGAAACGTCTTAGTTAGATAATATTGTATATATATAGCTTTTAAATTTTTATTATTTATTTCTGAATCACGATTTATTTTTAACGAATCTATTAAGGATTTATGAGCTTTTCAAACATATAATGAAATAGATTAAAACAAAGGTACGTTGCCATATTCTTACGCTCTTCAAAAATGCAAAATAATATATTATAGCATTTTTTATTGTTTCGTAAACATGATTTCCCTAAGAGTCTGCACGGTCTTCTTTGCCACATTTGGGAGCAATGGCGGTACAGGTCTAATATCCTCTTAATCACTTCCAAGATCACCATGGAGTTTTACTGTTGTCAGTGTGTAAATCAATGTCATAACTGTCAAAAATTTAGCCATTCTTCCCCGACGTGTGGTGCATTGCCCAGGTGTGTTCGATGTGGGGTGAGTCACCACGCTCAAGACCGTGAGCGATTTGTGGATACCCTTGAGGTAAAATGTGTGAATTGTCTTGGAGCCCACCTGGCCATTGTGGGTATATGTCCTTGTAGGGCCTGATACTTCCAGGACAGAGAATGGGCTGCTCCTCCCCCCGACCACCCACGGGGCATCTGCTCCTAGACCCGCTGTAAGTCCAGACCAAGCGCAGCGCCCTCTCTCAGACCCGGCTTAGTTTCCGGTGCTTCCTTCTGTCGTCGCTATTCCCAGGTTCACACCTATCACCCCAGTCATACAGTCATCTGCTACTACTCATCTGGAGATTCCACCTGAGAGGCCTTCCAACATTAAAAATTAAGGTCCTCTGTTTCTGATATTTCAGAAATTGTTTGTTTTGCTTGTTCCCCCCGAATATGTCAGCACCTACCTCTTCTGAAGTCCTTGCTTACTGATCTAATCTCAGCCCCCACACTTTGTGACAAGTTGAATGTTTTTCTTCAGTTTCTCCCTCGTTTCTTTGATGATTGACTCTCTTGTCCTTTTTCTTTGGAATACTTGTTCGCTTGTTTCAAAGCTCTATTAGTTCACTCACCTCCTTAGAGCGTGTTTTGTCTCCCTTGCCATTGTTACTGAGACATGGGTAAAACCCTGCCATCATTTGGTGGCTATTTCATCATTCTCTTTATATAGAGTGGATAGGAAAGGTCGTCGGAGGGGAAGAATGGTTCACTTTGTCCGGGATGACCTTTGTCATCATCGGCTTGCCATCCCCGCCCTTGCAACCACGAACCTGTGGCTTTTACACTTTTGGTGGGAGCCCACTCGGTCTCACTGTGTAAAGCTGACGCCCCTCCGGGCTTGCCTCTTCTCTGGGCTGACTTGCCTAAGATCCATAGATTAGAAGCTAGCCTTATTCTTGCTAAAGATTTTAACACTTGCCATGTGAAGTGGGCTTGTCGGTCTAATGATGCAAGAGGTACTCTATTGCACCAGTTTTCAGCGGACAGCGGTCTCTTTGTCCACTACCCCAACCTACCTACTCATGTTCCATCCCAGCCACGCTCGGCGCCATCCCGGTTGTGCTGGACCTATTTCTTACCACGGCCAGTCCTTTTCTCTCCCCATTTGAGAATGTCTTGTCCCTATCCTCCAACCATAACTCTATTTAATTCTCTCTGTTTCTCTCCTACGATTCTGAACCCTGATTCAATTTTTCGCAAGCAAATTGGGCTTGTTATGGCTCTCTTTCCCTCATTCCTTTTTAATTTTTCAGTTCCTACCCAATTGGTTCTCTAAGAGCGTTTATAGACTCTTACTTGAGCTATCCTTTTAGCAGCCTCTTTATTAATTCCCATCCGGAGGCCTTCCTCGTTGGGTCCACGTCTTCCGGACCCCATCTAAGAGTTGCAATGTGATTGACATAGGTGCTGATGGAAGAGCTCCCGTCTTCCTGCTGCTTGTGCAAATTTCCTAATTCTCAGGAGTAGTTGTCACCAGGAGATTGCGAAGTGGAGAGCCACAGTTCAGCTTAGGCGCCTGGAGGCCCTTTATGCAGAGGGTGGTATGTCTGCAGTCTGATGCGACGAAGAGCCCTTGTTTCGGGTTGGAGGGGCATTGCTCAAGTCTGATATTGAGAGGGCAGAGGCATTGGTGGATTGCTTTGAGGCCTGATTCAGTTATTTTTTGTTTCGTGTTCTGAGGGCCGCTCCAGTTTTCCAAGCTCACTGTCCCTTCCCCCTATTTCTCCCGACCCTCTGATGTTTTCCTTGCTACCCCAGTCGAGTGCTGTGAGGTCCTCTCTCATCTTCACCCTTCCTCACATCCTGGTCTTGAACAAGTGTGTAATCCTCTGCTTATTCAGCTTCCCAAGAAATCTATAGTTTTTCTCCTTCTATTTCTCAATACTATCCTTCTCTTGTCTTCCTATCCCTTCTCTTGTCTTCCTATCCCTTCTCTTGGAAGATCACCTTAGTGGTTCACATTTTCAAGCCAGGTAAGTTTCCTTACTTCCCTTCCTCTTATCATCCCATCAGCACCCTCTCCTGTGTGACCATGGTAGTGGAGCGGATAATATTGAAACGTCTCCTTTGCTGTGTGGAGGAAAACTGCCTTCTCCCGGATTATCATTTCAGGTTTAGGGCCGGCCACTCTTCCACCCACATGCTACCCAGGTCGTCGACCGGGTGTCCAGGAAGTGTTTGACTCTGTGTCTCATGCTGGTCGTCTGCTTAAAATTCTTACTGTTGGATTGCCTTTTCGCCTACTACACCTCTTTGAATCCTTTCTGTTGGACCGGACGTTTCAGGTTCGCCTGAACACTGTGCCATCCTCATCTTGTCCTATCCTTGCCAGTGTTCCCCAGGGGTCTCTCCTTTCCCCACTCTACTCCTTGTTTGTTCATGACATATTTCTTCCCCCAGGTTGCAGCTTGTCCCTTTACGTGAACGAAACAGTGCTTATGGCTCAGTCCACTGACATGCGCTTTCTTCTGGGCAAACTTTCCTGTGCCCTTTATTCCCTTGCCCTGTACATCATCTTGTAGGGGCTCCTGCTCAACCTGGCCAAGACACAAGCCATAATGTTCACCCGTCGTCATCCTTGGCATTTCTATTTTCTAATATTGGGGTGGGGAGGGGGGGAGTTTGTTGTTCCCTGGACAAGACTCTGTTCACTACCTGGGGGTCACACTGGACTGTTACCTTCACTTCATTGATAATTTCACTAATGTCCGCAACAAGGCGTGTGTGGTAATGTATGCCCTCACCCCTGTTCTTTGACCACTTTGTCCTTTTTTCTCTCTCACATAATATCACCCTATTTCAATCCTTCATTTTCTCAGTTCTTCTCTATGTGGCTCCCGTCTGGAGTTTTGTCCCCCCGCCTTCCCCCTTTCACCCCCAGTGTAACCTTAGACCACTGGTTTCCTTTTTCCACCATAGTCTTCATCTTATCCTTGGTCTTCCTCACCGATCCCGTAACTCTGAGATTTACGCTGGGTCGGGATTGCCACTTCTTGACTTCATTTTATACCGGGTTCTTTCGTAAACTCTGATGAAACTTGGACAATTCTCTGATTAGAACCATTAGTGCTGATCCCGGGATCCTGCTCGCCCTCACCGCCGCATATGGTGCCTCCTACAACAGCTCCTACCAATTGCCGTGGAGCTTCTATAGGCCCAAGTCATTGGTGCCCAACCTGGTAATTAACTCTCCATGACAATATAACTCTTAAAAGTTTTATTTTATTCATCCTTGAGTGCGGCAGGGTTTTTTTGAAAAAATTTCCCTGAATCTTTCAGTTGCTATTTCTTTCTTTGTTATGTGTTATAGGTCAAACTTACATTTTATAACTTTAATGTTGGTATTTGTATTATTCTTTGTCAATGAAAATATATGTCTTATGTCTCTTTAATGAATAAACTAAACTTAAGATTTCCTTGAAAAGGAGCACATGATGAGTCTATAACCAATATGTTGTATGGCCTAGCCTAAGGCTGAGTTTAATTATTCATAAAGAAATAATATTTAACTAGCTCAAATAAAGTGATGGTTACCGTTGCAGATAGAACCTGGGGTTTAACATCTCATGTTGATACAATTCACCGAAATTAACAGTTCATTTACATAGACTACTTCAATAGCTCGTGGGCTACATCTTATAGTTCTATTTGAACTAGTTCTGATGGAGGAACTGTCTCATTTCAACAATTAGTTTATGAACAACATCTCTAATTTGTAGTTTTATCATCTTAGAAGTGGATTCTAATTTAAGATGTAAATGTTTTTGTGTTATTAATGAAAAATATAAATAGAACAGATCCTAATGTTTAAAAATATATTAAACCTTGTTTCCGTTAGTATTGCCTATAGTAAAAAAAATTAGTTAAAACAAAATTAATATAAAACAAATGTTATAGATAGACATAATATTTATTTTCAGAATTGATTTATTCTCATTAAAAAGTACAAAATAAAATAAACCTTCCATGTATTAATGTTTTATCACACACACACACACCAAGTAACACTAAGAACATGATAATTTTTGTATAACTAGGCTTAAGTAGGACCTAAATTAAACACAAAATAAAATGGAACTTACCAGTAAATGGCAAAGCCATGAGTTATTTTCCAGTTCCTAGTTCAATCTTTATAGTGATTGAGACAAACTTTAGTTTTTCATTTTTTTGTCTAGAAGATATTTAAATAGATTATTAAATCCTTTTGTTTTATACTACATTAAATAAAAGTACAACACTGTGACATCATTTCGAGGAAGGAGCAGGGATCTCTATACTATACTTGATGGACATAAACATACCCTTGCAACATACCAAATGTGACACTAAAGTTTGTCGTCTGCTTGTTATTGTTGGGACACATTTAACGGTATCTTTTAATATTCTTCTACAAAAACCTGTTTCTGGTGAGTAAAAATTATTATTGTTTGAAAATAGTGAAGTAATATACTCCACTTGATTGAAGACACATTTACATGAAAGGATATACATTTCAATTTTAAAGGTAATATCTGCAAATAATAAAATATTTAATATATTTAAATATGTAGCTATCACCCAAGGTTCTTAGAATACAAGTTGCCTTGGTCCCTATGGCTGCCAGCAGCTAGTTTTCTCCATTTCACCACTCTTTGCGTGGCGTCACCCGGTAACTGTTGTGCAGCTTAGCAACGGGCTCAGGAGTAAATTACCGGCGTTCTGGTTCACAGTGTTTCATGTATTTACGATTTTGCTATTATAATCTCAGCACAAAAACCAGAGTGAATTATGGGTACTAGTGTAATCATTAATCTTTGTCTGAAAGTTGAAAAATGGCACGGGAATTGAACCCGGGACCTTTGGCTTGGTACACCACTGCTCTAACCATTAAGAGCTAGCCAGGATTCATCCTGTGCCCAGGATCATTCTTCACTCATATTTTAAGGCAGTGTGTTTATGATGCCTTAAAATATGAGTGTATAATGACCCTGGGCACAAGACAAATCTTGGATAGAGCAGTGGCATACTAAGCCAAAGGTTCTGGGTTTGATTCCCGTGTCTAGGTTTCAATTTTCAGAATATGATATCTGTGTGGAGTGATTCCTCACTAAATGCATACATAATAGCTTCGGCTATTTGATTCTTATTAATCTTGGTAATATTGTCAATAGTTTCCTTCATTTAGAATTTATCTAACGATTTTCTCTTAATCGAGTGAAATTCCAAAGAATAATGTTTTTGATATTCTGTTTATATACATATAATATGTAAATAATAGTGTAAATAGTTGAGAATATTTTGTTTTTACATTCTTTTATCAATATAAACAACATTTTAGGGTCAACAAAAATTGCAGGGAAAAAATGTACAGATGTACAGTTGCTTTGTGTAATAATAGCCACACAAAAACGCCATTGGGAAATCAATAATGTATCATTCTTTTCCAAAAGATCCGGTAATTAATAAAAAAAATTGATATACCTTTTTATGAGAGATAGAAAGTGAAATCTGGATTCATGTTTAGTGAGCTCCAAACAATTTTGCGTGGAAGATTATAAACGAGACTTAAAATCTGAACTTCTCAGCTTACCTAAATAACTATAAAGCTCGCTTTTGACCAATACACTCTCGGCTTAGTTCCCTTCTTTTCCTTGTGATGTGATTGAAACATATATCAAAATGAGAACTATTATTATAATGAATTACCTAAACTCTAAATTGGACAAAACAAGCAAACGGGGTGGAAATAAAAATAATTTGAATTCAGATGAACTACATAAGAAACTAATATATAATATATATATATATATATATATCATTAATAATATAATTACAATAAACATAATAGACTACACTACATCGACATCAGTATTTTTTTCCCACTGAATTTCACTATCTGTCTGGGCTATTTGCATAGGTATTAATAATTACACTAATAGGGTAGGGATGAATAAGGTACACTCTTGTGGAAATATACCCAAAGTTTCATGGAGGAAAATTGGGAAACTATTTAGAAAAAGAAGAAAAAAACGCTCAGTACACTCAAACAGAATTCAAAGCCAGACCTTACCATCGTCTAAAAATCTAGTCACTTAGCCCACATGCCAAAAAAACACTTTACAATTCAGATTTAAATAAAACATTTTTAAACTAGTAGAGAGTATGTGCATATAATGTGAACAGGTAGTAAGACGCAATGCTAATAATAATCTCATTATTATTCGCCTACTAATTTACTTATTATATTATTAAGTCATAACCTTCTTAAAACCTATAATCTTTATTTCAAGTATTCAAAATTTTGTTAGTCTCTTTAGTTATAATATTAATAACATATAATATATTATAATTATCAATAGATAGAAGTCTGAAGGGCTCGTTGTGCTAACCACATGGCACCCTCAGCTTGAAAATGTTGGCACTATCTTCGCCAACATACGGCAGCCTCTCGATTGGTATAGCCTGCTTGCAGGCTGACACCATGGAGATATTACTCAAGTTAAACTCTCTCTACCAATAGGATAAAAATTATTCCCAAAAACATTTATTTCTGGAAAATTATGTAAATCCTATAGATGTTTGAAAACTATAAACACCGTATTAAATAACAGATACCTACTTCAGTGGCTGAGTGGTCTAAGGTGTCACTACAGTGTTAATTTGGCCTGCTGATAGCGGAGCACTTGGGGTGCAAATCCTAGTCGGGTCTATTGAGGGTAGTTTTTCCTAAATTGTTTCCCCATCTTCCAAAATAAAAATGCTGGTAGATAACCTCTCAAATGCTTCTTTCCTCATTACTACCCAATTAGATTATCATATATGCGTATAACATGAACAGGTAGTATGAGGTGGTGATATCAATAATAAAAATAACATATATTTATAGTCAAAATTGTTCTAGTCTTTGAAATGAAACTGCTTTTAAAATATTTTATTGCCTCTTTAGCCTTTAAATTTTAAAAAACAACCAAAGTACAGTGGCCAAATTTAGCACATTAAATTTTAGTTATTTTTTATTTTACCTGCTTACTAATAAACTCAAATAAATGGTATGACAAAATCGTAAGCTACATACTCTCTCGTATAGGTTATTATATTTAGTGACAAAATCTTCAAAAATAAGTTATCTCTAATTTTACCTTAAATATTTTTTCTGTGATAAATAAGTATACATTATTATTTATCACTACCCTCACCAGATATTTATTTGAAAAAAAATTCAAAAGTGGTACAACAGCATTAACCTGGAGTACCACTTTGATATGCTAATTACTCAAAATGGGTACGGGTACAAAACTTTTTATTTGTGATACAAAATTGTACAAAACTAGTACAAAACTTTGGCATAAAACAAATTAAAAAGTGGTACAACAGCATTAATTAACCTGGGGTCACCACGTTGATATGCTAATTACTCAAAACGGGTAAGGGTACAAAACTTTTTCTTTGTGGTACAAAACGGTACAAAATTAGTACAAAACTTTGGCATCAAAAAGGTTCAAAATTCAAAAGGGGTACAACCGCATTTACCTGGAATAGTCACTTTGATATGCTAATTACTCAAAACGGGTACGGGTACAAAACGTTTTCTTTGTGGTACAAAACGGTACAAAACTTTGGCATAAAAAAAAAGTTGAAAATTCAAAAGTGGTACAACAGCATTAACCTGGAGTAGTCACTTTTATATGCTAATTACTCAAAACGGGTACAGGTACAAAACTCTTTCTTTGTTGTACAAAACAGTACAAAACTAGTACAAAACTTTGGCATCAAAAAAAGTTCAAAATTCAAAAGGGGTACAGCCGCATTTACCTGGAGTAGTCACTTTTATATGCTAATTACTCAAAACGGGTACGGGTACAAAACTCTTTGTTGTACAAAACGGTACAAAACTTTGACATCAAAAAAATTCAATATTCAAAAGTGATACAACAGCATTAACCTGGAGTCACCACTTTGATATTCTAATTACTCAAAACGGGTACGGGTACAAAACTTTTTCATTGTGGTACAAAACGGTAAAAAACTAGTACAAAACTTTGGCATCAAAAAAAGTTCAAAATTCAAAAGGGGTACAACCGCATTTACCTGGAGTAGTCACTTTGATATGCTAATTACTCAAAACGGGTACGGGTACAAAACTTTTTCATTGTGGTACAAAACGGTACAAAACTAGTACAAAACTTTTGCATCAAAAAAAGTTCAAAATTAAAAAGTAGTACAACAGCATTAATCTTGAGTCACCACTTTGATATGCTAATTACTCAAAATGAGTACGGGTACAAAACTTTGGCATAAAAAAAGTTCAAAATTCAAAAGTGGTACAACAGCATTAACCTTGAGTCACCACTTTGATATGCTAATTACTCAAAATGGGTACGGGTACAAAACTTTTTATTTGTGATACAAAATGGTACAAAACTAGTACAAAACTTTGGCATAAAACAAATTAAAAAGTGGTACAACAGCATTAATTAACCTGGAGTCACCACGTTGATATGCTAATTACTCAAAACGGGTACGGGTACAAAACTTTTTCTTTGTGGTACAAAACGGTACAAAACTAGTACAAAACTTTGGCATCAAAAAGGTTCAAAATTCAAAAGGGGTACTACAGGTTAATGGACGTCTAGCTGGTTGGAATGGATAAGCTAATTTTTCTGCTCGAGAGTGTGATTGTATTTTGACGTTATATCTCCCCACATTTGGTCCAACTTGGTCGCCTACACACTTTACGGTCCTTCAATACACTTCTTATCTCTATCAGTTCTTGGAAAAAGTTTGCTTGCTGCCTTTACTGATTACCGGTCGCGGTCGCCAGTCTTCCAATTGTTTAAACAAACTAGTAATTCTGCCAACCTAATGGCTGGAATCCACCAGTTTGTATAACGTTAGCAACGCCATCTATTTTGAGAGCTGAAAGCTCAACACGCCGCCAGAGAGGGTAGGCAGGGCCTTAAGGACTCAAAATGGAAATATAGTGCTCGTGGAGAATAGCAATAGCATATGGATATAGGAAAAACACGGTCTCTTGGACCAATATAACATGTCTGAAGGACTTAAGCAACATTAGAGTTACTGTGACTACACCAACAGAGTTTGAACAACACAAAATCAAATCTAGTCACGTTGACTGAAACAAGAAATCGAAATAAACATAATAGTCGCCTCAACTGTACTAAGTCTGGAGGACACAATGCTGATAAACAAAAAGTCAGAAGGACTTAATCAACATTAGAGTTACTGTGACTACACCAACAGAGTCGGAAGAACACAAAATCAAAATCTAGTCACTTTAACTAAAACAAGAAATCGAAATAAACATAATAGTCGTCTCGACTGTACTAAGTCTGAAGGACACAATGCTGAAAAACAAAAAGTCAGACAGACTTAATAAACATTTTCTTGTCTTTAAACTAGACCAATAAGTCAGATGGACTTATTAACGTCGCCTCTATACTTAGGGAATCGGAGAGGATTTTCCTCGGCTGCGCGATGGTGAGAACCACGCCTAATACTCCATGGCCACCGGTTCCTTCGTAGATTAAGATAGCAGAGGTTCCTTCTTCGACGATACGATGTGATAAAATGCCCTGACGTGAATCCGAGACTCACTTATTTTATACCCTTTTTCTGACTAGAACTGAACAAAAAGAAAGAAATAGAAAAAAGCGTAAAAACACAGGTGGTGATAGGAGAGATTGGAGATAATTATCTTCTTTGGATTCCATTATTATAAGTTTAGTATTTTTATGCAGATTTGTATTATTAAAATCCTTTGTAGTATTTTCTATTGGGAGCACGTTGATTATATCCGAGTCCATCCAGTCACGGTGAGTAAGTTTTGAAGGATATTATTATTAAATATTTCAAATCTAATCCTCTTCTTTGGATTTTACCAATATAATTATTATAATTTCGTATGTTTACGTACCCTAATTGTATAGGTGTCAACTTTACATGATTGACATGCTACAGTTAATTAGCGATGGTATGCACCAATGACTATTGCTACAGTAGCCCCGTGGCTTCTTCGGTGCTGACTGGCAGTTCACAGCCGACTTCTGACAGTCAATATTTAGATAAATACCTAAATTTTGGCAGTCAGAAGTGACAGCTGCTAAACACATGTTTTTGCAGATCATATGGTTCGGAGTATGGATATATTAGTTGGTCTAGTAACTTTTCAGAGCTGTCAGTCAGCACCAAATACGCCATGGGACTACTGTATTTACATAATTTATAATTGAAAGAAAACCTATATCTGAATAATCTGAAAAGGGGGGCAAAGAGTAACCATCAGTATCTTGAAATTGACAAAAATAATCGCACTCGCCAACATTTGAGGTCTGGTTAGCAACATTATTATCAGCATTCATAGCTTCTAGTTCAAAAGCACAATGACCAATAGAAAAACTTTGTGGCAACACAATATCTGGTAAAATGGTTCATACCTCGGCATCGCTTATTAACTGCGGGATATGGCCGGTTTGGACAGTCAAAGGGGCGTCATTTTGGTTTTTGCTTGGGAGGTAGGGCAATATTTTTTAGGAAATACCTTATAGGCTATATCTTTTGGCGTACCCACTTCATATTCCTCTGAAAGTCTGAAATGAACTATTTTCCTTACATTTCCTCTTTCCATATATAGTTTTTACTTCCTATCCTAAGTATACATAAATTATATGCATTTACTCGTTAATATGATATAGGTGCAAAAAAATTAAAACACTGGAAATATATATAAAAATAAAGATATTTTAATTTCGATTATCAAAGAATATATATTTTTTTACAGTAGGTAGAACTAATTAATGTAGCAAAGGGTAGCGTTTTGGTTTCATTTTAGCTCGTTAAGAGAGATTTTCTTAACCTCTTTCCGTTCCACATCTAAAATCATTAAAGAGGCGAGTCAATCATTGGAAGTTGTCGGACGGAGATCGTTCTTTTCCCTCTTTAGTCAGTGGTGATCGGCAATGCGAGAAAAAAATGTTTAGAAAGAAATTACTTTTGATTATGCCACTGGAAGCTTCTGTAGGTTCTGTAAGCATTCAATACGAAGGGTTGAATCACTGATAAGTTGAAGAAAGGTTCTTGCCAGAGGAAGCTGCTTTGCCAACAAGTCGACATTTAGAAAAGGCTGATATTTATTTATTAGAGGGTTTAACACTTCGCCATCCAAGAACGTAACTTCTCCTTTTTGGAGCGCACGCGTTGCTTCCATAATATCCTGATTCTCCGAGAATTGGCGGTTGAACTCGTCCATAATTGTATCCAGTGTATTAAAATATATGAACTAAGTGTTTATTTCAGTTTGTCCCATTGAATTGAGGATTATGCTATTTGATAGACCTGACGTCACAATCCTTTTGTCTTTTTGCCATACCCCATTCTATTTTGTTGTTGGCCAGTGTTTTTTCCCTTTCCACTAATTCTTCATGTCTCGTTGCTTCTTATTCTGACCAACTCATATTTGGTGCTTTTGAATAGGCACCCCACTGCCTTCAAATCTAAATTCTGGGATTGAAGTTGGTGGGAGAGGGAATATGCTATGCCCAGTATGAGATCCATTGCACAGAGAAGAAAGACGAAGCCTTGTCGCTCAATTTGAGCTTGGATACCGACACTTTTAGCTCTGTCTTTCGTGTCTTCATCGAGCACAACTAAAATCGCTTGCAATTTTTTTTAAATCTTATTCACTCCGCTAAGCCAATAAAATCGTCGTGTAGGGACTAACTGTTCTAAGCTCAAAATGGGTTACTTCAGTTTCTTTGAGCTTCCAAAAATAACTAGTGTCGTGGAGAGCTGTTTGATATGAAGAAGTAGATCGTTTGAAGGTTAGAAAAAAAATCTTTAGCTTTCTCAACAACACCCAGAAAATGCACTAACACTAAATCTAGACGGCGAGCATGGCAGTGAAAATACGAGGCATGAGGTGTCTGATCTTTCACCCTAGCTTGGACACCACTTGCCCAATCACTCATCACCTTGGCACCATCATAACACTGTCCAAAACAATATTTAATATCCAGCCCTTGTTTTGAAAGAAGGGAAAAGAGTGCATTTGTAATATTCTCTGCGCGGCAATTTTTTATATGATGCAGACCTATTGCTCTCTATTTCACTTTCCAATCCTCACAGTAAACACATCTAGTTATAGTGGCCATCTGTTCCGCCTTGAAAAAGTATTTGTGTTTCGTCAGCCATTATTGAGTATAACCCTGATTCTTTTACTTTTTCAACAATATTCCTTACAATTCGAGAATAAACTATGGATATCAAATCATTCTGGTACTCTGGAGAGCTACAATGTCTGTATCGATGACTCATTCTTTCTTTGAATTAAGGATTTTCTTCATAGTGTGTTTCTAGCATTTTCTTAAAATTCCCTCTATTCACAGAGTCCTTCGACTTGTCATGCACCCTGAATCTTAGGCCTTGTCGACCCAGAAAACTGACCATTTTCAGAAATGTCTTCACATGCCCTCGATTTTCTGCTCTGTCAGATCTTCATTCACTATCTAACAGAGATGCTACTGACATCTTCGTTGAACTAGGTTTTTTTAACTCAGCCCAGGCAGTCATTGACATTTTGTCTTTTTTGCTTTTTCATGTTATTGAAAAAGGGCCGAAGCATTCTTCTACTTCCTGAGTGTGGTTCCCGAATGTCTCACCTGGGCGAACTGTTGATTTCGAAGAGAAATGCTGACATGGGAAACAATACACACCATATTCGGCTTGTGAATATTCTATCCACTAGTGAACACTATAATATTTAGAGGAAAATTTTATACTCTTGGTCTGAGGAAAATTTAAATCGGTTGAACGGGCTATTCAAATGGTCCACTGCTAAGAGGGTGAGTTGTTGCTAGAGGCTGAGGCGTCTCTGTAAGTGTTTGGCCTAAAATAAATAAAATATAGCTATACCTTCTTAAAAAATATACTTGCAAACTCAAAGTCTTGTTTAAGTTTTTTAAAGTTAGAAAATAAAAGCTATCAAATATTTTAACTGATGAATACCATACACATTACTGTAAAATTTACTCGTTTTTATTTCTTTATAAAATGGTAAAAAAATTACTTAATAGGGTTACCTGCACTCGGATCTAAAGAAGTAGATGGTTCTGGTGCCGAAAAGTTAAGAAGTCAAGGTCAGAGATTATATCTGACTGTTCTTTTTTAGTCCTTTTAAAAAAATCCTTGATGTTTTTATGATTCCTCTTCATTTTGAATGAGGGTTCCAAAACTAAGTAAATATTTAACTGAAAATCACTATACAATCAAACATAGACGATTGTAACGGTAAAGTGATTCTTAAATGCACGTTGTAACAAAAATTACTCTAAGCTGATTGAGCACTGAAAAGCTTGAATATCCACTGACTGTGGTAATCACATGCTATGTGTCTAGAAAGCTGGCGTCGTAGCTTGTGAGTCGTCGTCGGGAAAAAGAGTGATGTAGCCACATTCTGATTGGTTGCCAGGTGAAGTAATTGTTTTAAGCACTTTTGCATTCCTAACAGCACAAGGTTCTGTTGGGTGATATGTCATTGCCTCAAGCAATTTCCTGAATTTTCTTGTGCATTTCTAACGGCACATTGAGCTCCAACAAATCTCGTCTTTTATTTCTTAAGGATTTATAAAAGTAGAATATCTTAATATTAAAAGTACAATTCCCACATATTTATTTCATATTAAAAGTATAGTTCTTACATTTTTCTTTTTTAGTAAGATTCAATTATTAAATTTATTTTAAAAACAAACTTAAATTCAAGGGTGGGGCAGTTGCCCTACCCTGCCTCCCCTCCTAAATGATGCCCCTGGATGGTCATAACCACATTGATAACACGCTTTTCTAACAAACTTTTCACTAAACTTGTTTCTTGACACACCAATATTTCCTTTGGGGTCGGGTTGTAACGGTTTAGTCTGCTGTAGATTGTTCCAACTTCTTGATTGTCCTGTTTTCTGAAGGTGGCACCTATTTTAATTATGGAGGGTTGTGGGGTGATTGTTTTTTCTACTAACTTTAACTATATCACTCTGCGAGGATCCCCCTCCATCTTTAAGGTTATCAAGATTTTGTTTGCTAACTCCACTGATTTACAATATTCCACAACTTTTTGTAGGGTCGTATCCTCCCTAAGAAGCTGTTGATTTATTGGCTGTGAGTTCACGCCAAATATTATTTGCGCACGCAGCAACCTATCCTCCTGTTCACCACATTCACAAGGCATGGCAAGAGCTCTGAGTTCTACTTGGAAGTTTTCAAACGGTTCACCAAGACATTGTTTCCTGTTAAAAAAAAATTGAACACAAAGATGGTTTAATTCTTCTGAATACAGGGAGATTCAAGAACAGACAATATACTATTCACTGTTTCATCTCTAGGTTTGATGGTAGTTAATGTTTTATAGAGTCGGACAACATCTAGTCCTATTAGGCTTTTTAGCCTGATTATTTGCACGCCCGCAGATTTTGTTCCAGTCTATGTCGCCTCAAAATATTACAGGATTTATTCCTGGAATTCATTGAAATGTTCGCCAAGTCTCCGGCAAGATTAAGTGACTTTGATTTATTAAATTCCATTTTAATAAGTACACGATGAGTTAGGCATATCCACAAATCTGAATAATTGATAAGTCACTGCAGGCACTACCGACTGCGCCATGTTTTATTATATCACATACAAATTAACTTTCATAGAACGGTTTATTGGTTAGAGATGTCTCATTTACAAGTACAAGCCATAAATGAATTATGCATGATGTTTATATATAAATTCATGTTAGAACAAACACTAAAAGCATCATACACAGTGAAGCCAACTGCCCAACAAAATCAACCTTCAGCTGAGTTAGGTGCCACTATACAACTTATTAAACACTCATAGCTTGTATAGCCTATTGCTTTCAGAAGCCATAATATATTTAATATTCGATAATTATAATGAAATAAGGTCACTAAAACATCATTGTTTTTGTTCGAATTACAAACTTTGTATAGAAGTATTACGTTCTAATGATCATTTAGGAAATATTACTATTTTAGACCAAATCGGCTTATTTAAAGAAACAAGTCACGAATGTTAAACTTAGTAATGCTATTCAAACCTTTTATTACATATTTATTTCGTTTAACTAATCGTACATTGATATATCTCATATTTTCTTAAAAAATATCGAATGATGTTGACATGCCACATTGCCTTTGTGAAAATCTCAAGAGGAAACCAGAGTAGAAAACCAGAAAAATCCAGAACAAACCAATCTTTGGGTTTTGTTCTGGTTTTCATTCGGTTATGAAACATTCAAAGTTAGTCTGGTTCTTTCAGGGTCTTTGGTTTACTCTGAAATGGTTTGGTTACTTTGGGATGCTGTGGTTTTTTATTTCCTCAGAATTCTCTTGTTTGCAATGGAATACTCGAGTATTTTTCTCTGTAATGGTCTGATTTGCAATAGAATACTATGTTATTTTACTCTGGCCTATGCTGGTTCTCTATGGGATGAAATTGTATTTTATTCAGGTATATGTTGCTTCTCTCTGGGATCCTATAGTATTTTACTCAGGTATATATTAGTTATCTCTGAGATGCTATTGTATTTTACTCAGGTCCTTGTTGGTTCTCTCTGGGATGCTATGGTATTTTAATCAGGTATATGTTGGTTCTCTATAGGATGCTATGGTATTTTACTCACGTGTATGATGGTTCTCTATGGGATACTATTGTATCTTGCTCTGGTCTGATTTTTTTCTCTCCAGGATGCTATAGTATCTTGTTCTGGTTGGTGTTGGGTTTCTCGGGTTGCTACGGTATTTTACTCTGGTTGGTGTTGGTTCTCACTGGGTTGCTATGGTATTTTACTCTGGTTGGTGTTGGTTCTCTCTGGGATACTATCGTATTTTACTCTTGTTGTTGTAGGTTCTCTCTGGGATGCTATGGTAATTTTACTTGGGTAGATGTGTGATGAAATTTATTTCATCAGCTTTCAGCTTGGCTAGTGGATAAACCCTCGAATAATTGTAGATGGCCACTACGATTATTCAATCTATCTACGGGTAAATAATTGCTTGGAAGTACTCAAGATGATAACTAGCGCCGCTAACTTGGATTTCTGAACTAGTTAGCTGAAAGTAAAGGCTGGCAACAAGGAAAAGGGAAAGGGCAAGATGGCAGAGGTTAAGTCATATATCCTGATCAGTGATATATAAGGCATTTACGAGCTAAGTTTACCTGGATGACAGCTCGAAATGTTACTAGAAGTAATCCCTAATATATGACTACGCCAACAGCTGACATCTATCACTTTGGATGACTGTAATGAAAACAGATGGTAATATATTAATGTGATAGTTAACCACAGTAATTTAGGCCAATATTATTTATATATTTGAGGTCGGACACAAAGTGTATTTATAGTTTTATTCCCCTTAAAAAAATATTAACACCACTTTCACAAAAACTTCTAACGAACATAGCTTCAAAATGGAGGCTGACGAATCTAAACCATATGATTGAACATAACGGTAGACAAGTTTTTTACAATGATGCAGACACGCAGTTGATGAAAATATTTTATTCAGTTAAATATTTCAAAATACCATAAAATAATCATAAAATCATTTATTGTATGTAAAAAAATGGCAACAATTTTCTCTTTTCCAAGGAAATGCGATGCCTGTATTAAAAGATATTGATGTGTGCACTATATTACACAAAATCGGTAACGTTCCAAAACGAAGAATAAGTACTTTTAATTATGTTTAAAATATTGTTTTGAGTTGGATAAAAAGAAATTATTTAAAAAAATGAAATAGTATGAGAAAACTTAAGTTTACATTATTTTTAATGTAATATATAACAGGTAATTAAAGATCTTAACATTTATAACAAAACTGTGATCTTTTACAAATGTTGGCAACCCAAAACCTAAACATATGATTTTCAAACTTTCATCCAGGTAAAAACCAATCGTTAACAGACTCTATATCCTATATCTATGAGTTAAGTCAAGACTTAAGAAAAATAAAATAATGAGGGCATACGAACGTCAATTAATACGAGTTGAAGCCAAGAATTATCTTTTCTGTTCACCGTGGATGTGCGAAGAAGGATTGAGACTGCCATAAAGATGTGATTCCGACATGCAAAAGTTATTTTCTAGTGCAGTTTTGTAGCTTGGAATGTATTTTATTGTGTTATTAACTTTTTTTTTATATTTTCTATTTCTGAGTTATAGTGTCTCGAAGAAACCCCTTTTACGGGTAAGTGTATTTAATGTTACTTAAGAGTATTCTGGAATTAGAAAGTTTGGTTGATACTTATGTTTTGCTTAAGCCTATCCTGAAATCAGAAAGTTTAGTTAATACTTAATGTTGCTTAAGCCTATTTTGGAATTAGAAAGTTTAGTTTATACTTTTAATGTTGCTTAAGCCTACTCTGGAATTAAAAAGTTTAGTTATACTTATGATGTTGCTTAAGTATACTCAGAATTAGCAGGTTTAGTTGATACTTTTGCTGTTGCTTAGGTCTATTCAAGAGTTCGAAAGTTTAGTTGATGCTTTTGAATTATAAAGTGCACCTAATTTGGTTTAGGTCGTTCCCTGAAATTATATTTGAGAGGGTTTTACCATTGTTTAACTTTAGCTTAACTTACAGTTAATAATTTTTTATGATTTCAAACAAATCTTTTTCCCCCTGTTTTCGATCAATCTTATGGGCCTACAAAATTTCCCTAATGTAAACCATTTTGTGAAACTTTCTATCCAAGGTAATATTTATATTAAAATCTTAAAGTAAATCTGTCTATTCGACATTTCATTTTCAGGATGACTAACGAGTTGTAGGGAGTTAGTTAACTGGTTGTTTTTTTTGTGGTCACCGTAACTGGTGGCCGACTTTAAAAATGTAACTGTAGTTTAGGATTAATGGGTCTTGGTTCCCAAATTAAATAAAATCAAGTGGCGCCCATTGCGTCAGGTTCGCCCATGACGTTTCATGTACTTCAGTTTTGTCCCTTCACTAAACCTCGTTAGTTATATATCACAAACTCCAACCCATCCCCAACTCATCCTGTAGCCGGCTGGGTATTTGTACCATTATTTCGAGAGAGATATAATTTTAGATGTTGGTTCTCTGGGATGCTGGTCTGATTTGGCTGTCTCCAGGATGCTATAGTATCTTGCTCTGGTTCGAGGTTGGTTCTCTCTGGGTTGCTATGGTATTTTATTCAGGTTCTTTCTGGGTTGCTATAGTATGTGTTGGTTCACAAGTTTAAATCATGGAATTGAGATCTAGTGATAAAAAAAAACATATTTACAAGAGAATTCAATCTAATATATTTTTTTAAATTATGATTAAGAATAAAAGGTGCATTTTGGTAATATTTTGTAATTATGATTAATCAAAGATACTTTATGTAACTATGATAAAGAATAAAAGTTGAACTATGCATATAATTTATTTTACATTTTTTAAACAGAAGCATAGTCTCATTAGTCGTCACTAAATAATTTATTGCAAAAAAAAAGATTTTTTTGTGTTTTTCACCCTTCCTGTGTCATTTACAGAATGTTCCGCCAATTAAAATTTGCTCATGTGTCATTTACGACATATTCCACCACAACTTAGTATGCTTTTCTTGTCATAAACAGAACATTACTCGTTCACTCATGTTTTTGTGTTACAGAATATTTTGTAGATGGCAGCAGGGAACTGTAATGAAAATATGTAACTTGTCGTTTCCATAGTAAGTAAACAGCATGGGGTTGACACTGGGATAGTAAAATTTTGTATGATGTTTCTTCCCTTCTCCCCTTGCCAATATTCTTCATGTAGTGCTCACATATTTGTCTAGAGCTCGCACCAGTCGAAATATATTTGACTCTTTTTCATTAATTTTAATTAAAAATACTTTATTTCTATTTTTTCCTGTATTGAAAATGTTATATATTTTCAACATAAATTTTAATTTTTATTAAATACATATTTATTTTTCTTCATCATTTGAATTTTGAAATAATTTTAGACCCACCGAACACATTACCAATATTTGACTCATTGTTTGACTCCATCTTAACATATTTTTCATTGTGTTCTTTAGTTAAACTATATTTTTGTTATATATATAGATTGGTCTCCTTTTGAATTATTTTGCGTTTTCAAATTCATTTGTATTATTTTCAAGGATGTTTTCTCCTTAGTTAATATTTTGTAATTAGTGTTAATTTTCAATTATTTATTATATGTTTGGTTTTTTGTATTTGAATATTTATATTTTGACTTGTATTGACAGTGGAATTTATGTTTAGCGTATCTCAGTCTCACTTGGTAGTTTTATTTACGTTAATATAAAAACAATGCTAGTCGTCCACAATTGCTTTGGGACAGGATGCTACGGATCTTCCATGATAAATCCTGGCTTGACATTTTTCCGATTTCCAACATAAGACAAATTGAGGTAATCTTATTTATGTTTATTATATTTTTTAACTGCCGAGTATGATACAGTTATTAATTTAGCATGATTCCCTTGTGAATCCTGGCTCACTAAATAGTACACCAGTACAGTAGTGTGCTGGGATTTTTTATTTTATTTATATTTTTTAATATAAATACACTCAAGATAGTATGGTTACTATGATATTAAAATAAAATGGTAAAATTAATCTCTATAGTTAAGTTACATATATTAAGGAAAAAGTATTTTAATATATTATAACAGTTAACATTTTTATTATTATTAACCATCCCAAAGGAACAAAACATAATCTCTTGGATATAAATGACATATTTTTAATTAAATTATGAAATTCAGTCAACGCTCGATAACTCATACTAAAGGGGTCGGGGGTCTGTTCGAGTTATGAAAAGTCCGTCTTATCGAGGGGAAATAAAGTTGTGCCTAAAAAATTAAAACTTATATTTATCTAAAGTAATATACTTTAATGTGACGAGGTAAACTATACATATCAGATAAGAGACATACACAAATAACACAGTTAGGTATTCAAATGGGGAAGGTTGACATTACAATAGGCCTATAGTACTACTGGCAAATTATCTATATACTGTACTGTATGTGCTTACTTACTGACCTATTTCAGTAGACCTAGGCCTATTACACAAGCATGATGGTGATAGGTTTGCCACTGTGATGATATTTTGCTTAGTAGACCTAGGTTTGAAGAAGCTGTCAATATTCTTCTGTGAATATTTTTGGTGTTGCTTCTTATTGATGATTTGTGAAATTATTGAGCTCTTCAACCCTCGTTCACATCTTGTGAATGTGTGGAATGCCAGGCCTCCACTGTGGTTCGGATTCCATGTTAAACTGTAGGTCCTCTATTTCATCTCACAATTACGCTACCATTGCACATTAGCGTATGCGCACATAACCTGAATGGGTAGTAAGACACGGTGCTAATAATAATAATAATAATAATCATAATATAGGCAATACATTCTTTTATGAGTCAATTTAATGGCATATAACACAACCGGGGAATAAGACATGGTGCTAAAAAAAAAGAAACAATAGTTCTAGTTAACAGTAGGCCTATTATTTGGTTCATGATTGGCAATACTTATAGAAGAAATTATTTGTTTGTTTACAGTTTGAGGAAATAAAATATAAACACTAGACTATTGGTTAATTTTTCCAGGTATCTGAAATGGGTAGACGTCTCCCAAAATCGACTCTTGATGGCCCATAGAGAGAAGTTTATTTATGCACACACTTGTGCATCTCATTTTGATGCGAGTCAATTTCGGACACCTCTGCAGGACAAGCTGGTACATAAAGCATAAATTGTTGAGGGCTAGTTTACTGATGAGTGATTTTTTTCAAAAACATAAAATATTTTAAAACATGCTTTAACAATTTGTTTCAAAATTGGTATCTTGGGCCTTAAGCCTAATCATTGTGTTTGTGGTAAAAAGTTGTTTAAGGGTATTTTACTGATGCTTGATTTTTCAGCAATAGTTATGATACATTTATATATGATTGTGTTGTATCGTTACTTAATGTATTTGGTAGTTTTCAATGGGTTTGCAGATTTACCATGGAAATTGATATAAAGGGGTTTTGTAGCCCTCCATTACCCCACTAAATTGAGAGTTGACTTTTTTTTTATATCTATTACAATATGGTAGGGATGAGGGTGGCGGTTTATTAGAGAAAATGCACCTGAATCAGCGAGGGAAATCACATGCTAATTTCATTATTGTAAATTATTATTCACGATTTGTGTGGGCTACTTAGTCTATAGGCCCACAGTACATATACAATAATTAAGATTGGTTAACATGTTTTTAAATCAAGTAAGACATTGTAGATAGGCCCCACCACATTTAAACTAAAAAAATTGTATTTTTGGTATTTACACTTTTTTTCTTATTTCATTCCGTTTAGGGCATACAGCAAATATAATCAATTTTTCTTTCTAGAAAATGTATGTCATTCATTTCTCATCTGTTTTCAAAATAATTTTTAAACATGTGTTTAATTACCACTCTTTCATTTCTAAAACTTTCTTTAAAACAAAATTTTATGTCCCTATAATTATATTTATAATATCTATTAGGTGTCTGGAAAAATGAAAATTTCCTCTGGAAAACCTGGAAAAAAGAAGGAATTTTGTAATAAGAAAATAGTGGCAACCCTGTTGTTACTAATTTTTTTAAACTCCTTGTCGAACTAGAGCTACATACAAAACAATTCCCGAAGTGATAAAAAACATACTCCCAAACTAACTTACCAAGTAAAAATATATTTAAAAAAAAAACTTAACATGAAAAATGTTTAAACCATGTATTGACTCTATAAAAATTAACTCAACATTCAAGGGATTTAGAATTAAATACCTACTGATTAAGATCAGCCCAGTATGTTGTGAAAGTTTGTGCCAAATACAGTTGAAAATAGTTCAGGAACTAAGAGTTTCTCAATCTTTACTTGATAAAGACTTTCCAAGGATTAAGCAAAAGTATTTAACAAATTTATCCCAAACAATCCTCAAAAATAGACATCTAACTCACTTGTATTTGAAGATTAGAGGATTGATACTCTCTTTTTACTTTCTCGCTATCTTTCAGGTAGAGAAAATATGGTGATCATAAAAAAAATCGAACTCAAGATTTTGATGAATCTTGACGTTTCATAACTCCCTGGATCTGAAAAAATGATTTTGAATTTCAGTCGGTCTGTCTGTACCTCCAACTAGACCCTAAACTATTTTACTGATCGAGCTAAAAACTTGGTATCTAGGGTTTTCATAGGGTTGACCTGAGAGGTTTTTGGATTTGGATATCTACCCCTAAAATTAAGGGTAGTTTACTGAAGGAGGAAAAAACTGGCTATTTTCATTTTCCCATGAAAACTTTTTAACAGAAGCGTTAATTTCCGTATTTCTGCAACTATTTGAGATACTAAATAACTTATCATTGCAAAATTGTAGTACTATTAAAAATAAAAAACTTTAATTTGACATTTTCTAAAACCAACAGTTTCTGAGATATTGGCGAATATAGTCTATTGATACAATTTTATGAGTTTTAGTTGTAAAGAGATACTGCGGGGTTCCGTACCATTTATTTTTATTGGTTTCCGAATGTTTTCAAGGTTTGACCTCATTTTTTGTCCATGATATCCTTGTGATTCCTTGATAACATAGAAGTGTTCAAATTAACTTTGTCTTAATGTCTTTTTTAATGGTCTTCTACCCTTCAAGGCTTTGCTCATTTTATTACATTGGTGGGGGAGGTATAATTTAGTTTAAATATACCCTTTTTTGCATGGAGGGGAGGGTAGAAATGCTTAAGAAAATTTACAACTAGTTTACCAGACTGGTATTTGAATCCCGACCTCATCACCGGCGAACCAAACGAGCATACAATAAAGACTGCACACCTGTCGATAGCCTACTTGTTTTAACTGCAGTAAATTAGGTTTTATAATTGTTAATTTCTCTTTGAATTTTACACCTTCTCTAACGCCATTGTAACCTCTTTAAATAATTTAACTCAACAGACATTTCAACCCCCACCTCCCCAGCCCTGAAACAAGTGAGTGAGCAATTGGTTGGAAACAACTATTCTATCGCTAATTAAACAAAACAAAATGGTTAACAGTTGTTTTATTACTTGATTATCGGTGACCTGGTGGTCTAGGGGTAAGGTGTAGGACTTCTGTGTCAGGGGGTATGGGGTTCAATCCTTGGTCCCGGCACAGATTTATCTGATTACCAAACTCTTCCTTCACCTTTGTCGGACAAGACTTGTATTAATCACAACTTGTGAATGTGTGGAATGTCAGGATTCCACGTTAAACTGTAGGTCCTCCATTTCATCTCACAATCACCCTTACGTATAACCCGAATGAAAAGTAAGACGCGGTGCTAATAATAATAATATTACTTGATTGATTTTCTTCATGTTAATATTATGTTCATGCCAAATAAATAAACATAGATGGTGATTATAATTGGGATTATTTTTTTTATATTAAGACATGTACACTTATTTGTATTTGAAAAATATTGTGTACTTTGTGAAAAAATGTGTAAGTTTAAATTTTTAAATAAATATAGATTATTTTAAACTTAGTTTGCTTTTTAATTATATTTCCTTAAACATTAATTTAAACTTGATGTGTTGATTCTAGTTTTTCTAGAAATGGTTAAAGAACTATATTGTGCCAACCATTTTCACTTGAACAGATTTTATTAAAAAAAACTTAATATTGGCCCAATGTAAATAATTTTTGTAGAAACCAATATTTATTTAAATTCATTTGGTCTTAAAAATATTTAAAAAAAAATTGTTCAAGTGAAATGGATTAGCAGAACAACTAATAGTAAAAATCAAATCAAAATAATAGTAATAATAGTAGTGCTACGCAATTAAAATACCTACAGAGCCACCGAGACCGCTATTTAATACAACAAAAGTGCTCACATATTTGTCTAGATAGTAGCACAAATGCGGAAAACTCCATACAAACATTTTAACATGGACTTAACAGATCTTTCGTGTTATCCTGATCAGTGGTAAACAGCACAGCTACCAATAAAGCGATGGAGTGCAAGAGTGTGGGATATTTTGTAAAATATAAATGACAATGAGCTTTGTTATCTTACAACAAGTGATGAAAATTACAGATATTAGTGAAGATGCTAACCCTTTCATAATAACACCAAGCCTTTTTGATGTGGATACACCCCCAGTAGAATATTCTAGGCTCTTCTTTGACACCAAAATGTTAGACCATTTATGTGAGGAAGCTAACCTATATGTTGGCGAACCATGCTGACTTATACCTTGTGAATGTGAGTAATGCCAGGCCTCCGCCGTGGTTTGGATTCCACGTTAAACTGTAGGTTCTTCATTTCAACTCACAATCACCCTACCATTACACATTAGCGTAAGTGCGTATAACCCGAACGGGTAGTAAGACGCGGTGCTAATAATAATAATAATAATATTAATAATACATGCTGACTTATAATACCACATTATGTTTGAAACATTAAAATTCATGTTTTTTGACTTGAGTTTCACGCAAGTAAAGTAAAAATTATCTCTACTTCTATTCAAAATAATATTTTTTGTTTAATTTTGGTTGGAAAAAATTGAGCATGTAAGGATAAAGCTTATTATTTCGATCAACACTAGAAGGGTTAAAATTACAAATTATTTATGTGGGTGATGGTGGTGGGCAAAGAAAGGAGCCGTTCTTGAAACATAACCATACTCCCCTCACTTCGACAACATTCATACGGTATAGTCAAACATGCCCTTTAATTCTTAAAAACTTTTAATTTTACTCCTTTTCAAACATTCTACAACATTTAACCACATATAAAATGCACCACTACTTCTTTTTGACCATTGGATTCACTTTCAAACTCCAATCTTTCAGCATCCATTTATTATGGACAGTCCAAATGAGTTTTTTTAATATGTTTTTTAAATATATCAGTCCGGCTGCATTCACCTTTCTCTTGGGGTTCTCATATACACAGGCTTCACATCCATACAGCAAAGTTGGCGTTATGAATATTAAATACTTTTAGAAATTATTTGGAATAGATTAATAGTAATTAAGAGATTTAAATAATCCAAATGTATTGAAGCTATTGTTTGTGGGGTTTTTTCAAGTTTTAGTTTTGTGTGTAACGGTGAACCTTTTGAACACTAGGATTAAATCAGAAGCCTGGCTTTAAAATAAAGCCTATACATTAGACACATCTTCAATGCTAAATATTGTAGTTGTACTTCATATTATTAAAATTTCTATTAAAATTATTTATGGTATTGGGGAAGGGGTGCACCACACCACTGCATATGGCAAAAGATCTGTGTAAATCTCTTAGCAATAAGCCAATGACGTAGTGATAGAGTATTAATAATCCGAGATAATCTCCCCTATGTTAGTCAGAGCTTACGCATCTAAATAGCATTTGGAGAATAAATTCTCAAGTTGGGAGACTCGTTTGTTTCCAAACAGCGTGTGCGATAAGTTAGACTTTAAGAAATAGTTTTAATTGCAACGTGAGTTGGACAATCCACCTGATGCCCTCTCAACTAGATCTGATGGACGCTTGATCGATGTATTACTTCATTTTACTCTTATTATGATTGTTTGCTTTGAGTATTGCTGTGTGTTTTAAATTACACTAGGCTAATTGAAAAGGATCCGTCTCTCTTATGCATTCAAAAAAGTGCCCATACCAATATCAGCCCCGACATTAATATTTACTTAAATTTCTAAACATGTAGATATTTGAAGACCGCCTTTGTGGTATAGTGGTCATAGGCTCTGACTACGGATCCAGGGGATCCAGGGGACCCAGGTTTGATTCCCAGCGCTTCCAGATTTTCTGAGAAGTCTTTCCAGATTATCTGGAAAGCAGTGGGTCTGGAACGTGTTAGGCTCAGCATGGTGTGGATAAATAAGGGGCACTCGAATACAGTAGTAGTGGCTCCAGTATAGAAACCGAGTTTAATGGCTGAAGGCGCAGTTGTGCTGACCACATGACACCTTCTATCCACAAGAGTTGGCACTAACTCGCCAAACAGTTTGGTGGCCGCTCAGAAGGTATAACCTGAATGTAGATTGATGCCATAGAGTTAATTTTATTACATTTTGAGTAAATGGTAATCATCGTTATGGAAGAATAAAAAAAATAGAGAATATGGGAGTAGGAAGGGCCTCAAAATTTCCTAAGATAGCATACGGTTAAGGGAAAATAATGAATGTTCGAGAATCACTGTTTTATAGACACACACATACACCTTCAAATATTTCCCTTAAAATAATCCCTTGAGGTTCTTGGACAATGGTGGTTGAGGGTCCTTGGCCCCCAAATCTCTCAAAGTGAGAAGTTGGTTCTATAGTAACGTTTCACAAGAGGATGTACCCAGGCTTAGCTGGATTTGTAGCTTACATTATTTGTTCACTATTAATGAGAAAACTTATGTCTTAAGACTTTAAGTTTATATCTAGAATTTAGTGTCATATTAGAAATCAAGACTTCTTTTCCTCAATATCCCAGATCCCAACAATTGACACCCAGAGATATGGTAGTTCTAAACTCATGTGGAAAGCCGTGACTAAAGGCTTATAAAAATCCATACATAAAATATGTTATGATTAATAAAACTTATTTGGACATCACATACAGCTGGGCATCTACGCATCGGGGCTGTGGAGTTGGACTCTGAAACAATTTTGGATGGAGTCTGAGTCAGTAAAAATGTACAGACTCCAACTTCAAAATAAAAATGTATTACATTATAACAATATATGGTAGTTATATCATTTTGATTTTATACTTTGTTTTAGTCGTTATAACCAATATTGGTAATTTTAATTTACATATTTATTTAAATATAAATTCACAATGTTAAAGAAGCTTCCCCTGAAGTAATCTGTATTCAAGCATTTTACTGTGGTAAATTTGTTACTCACTAATTAATATAATTTCGCCATTTATGAAGGAGTCAGAGAATAGAAAAATAAATGAGTCAGAGTCAAAGGCTTGGTGTATCAACTCCACAACCCTGCTACGCATCCTAATTTGGGAAACTTTGGGCAAGGTTGATGGTAAAATATTTAATCCTATTAGCCCTATTGATATTAACATTATCACTGCTTTGTTTTCAATTAAATATCCCAAACTTGACCTGTCTCCCTGTGTTGCGCAAACACTAAGTCGTCAGGATTGATGGCCGCGGCGCTGCCAACTGCAGTAGCCTCCTCCCCATAGTGAGTCATGTAGAAAGAGATCCTGCCCTGACGTTGGCACTCGTAGAGAATACGATCCATGCTATTGAGCAATGTCATACAGTGGTAGATTTCTACCACTTTACTTTGATCCAACTGAAACATTTGTGTTCATAGTTGCTAGTGTTAGTGCAATCATTATACAATACAAACTTTGTATACACATTTTAAACATTTCTTGATATATTACTGGAAAGCTTAAATATCCCCTACAATAACACTATGAATAATTGTTTATTATTTAAATGTAATTTTTTTAGCCCAACATTTGAATCAGTCCCAGCAGAAAGGACCTCAGTCATAAAAACATAATTTTAAGAAAACTAAAGAAAAAAACTATCTAACGGCTCTTTTCTGTCAGTCCCAACAAAAAATGTAATAATTCAATATAATGTTCCCTAATTAGCTGAAATAATTTAAAAATAATTAGTTTGGCCTGAATTTTTTTTAAAGCTGCTTGACTGAGGCCCTTTCTATATGGTTTGTATTTTTTCAATACAAAAAAAGACAAATTCTTTTGAAGAATCTTAACTAAATTTAATTAGTTTCAAACAAAATATAAATGAAACAATACAGTAAATGTTGGAAATTATATTTAAAGTAAATTTAAATCAATAATAGTATAAAAATAGCTATTTTTAATCTCATTTCAGTCATCTTCCTATGGTTGGAAATATCTTCACAAAATATTATTTTTAGCCTAAATAAAAAACTTAGTAAAATTATTTAATAAATATAGTTAACATGTACAAACAGATATAGAATCCCATTTCAGTCATCGTCCTCATGTTGAACATCACTGGTAGACCACTCTACAACCTCATCATAAACCTCACGATGTTCATGAAGAACATAGGGAAGGAGTTTCTGGATATCTTTCTTCTTTGTTGGGACCTTTCCCAATGGATAGGCTAGCTTTGTGGGAAATGAAGGAGTAGGTTTACCTGGCCGAGAAGGAAGGAATGTATGTTTCACAATACATTCAATAGTCTACAATGCAATGATGTAACTTGGGAATTAAGCATTGTAAAAATGTGCATCATTTTACTTATTAAAAGTTTGACTTTCTTATCTCTTGGTACATTTTTGTGAGACGTTTCTTCTGACATACAATTCTTTTTGTAAAATGATTGCCACCAATTCTTAAAGTCTATAATGTCAGATGTCAATACTTCTTTCAGAATAAATTTCAGGCTTTTGCATGAAGTGATTATTAACTCGGTAATTTCATACAAAGAATAAAATCTATCATGTTTTTAATATCCCTATTAATCATGCCCAAATCCCTATCACATGGGAGGAAAGAATGACCTCTGATAGGATAGTATCGTACAATTTATTTTTAAAGTGACCTGTGTCAGTCAATGCTAGAAACAGTCTTACTAAGGCGTGATTATTGTTTTGTGCCATGCAGTTATCTAAATAGAAACGAAATTCTTTAATATGCTGGGGAACCTTTTGCAGAAAATCATGTAAAAAAGAGCATACTTCGTCTGGTCCTTTTTTGGCGATGCCTTTATGATAAACATATATGTAGGTGTTTTCTTTTATGTTGTTGACACAAAATACATTGACGGTTAACTGTTGCAAAAAAAAAATGACTTTTGGACAGGGATCTGTGGCAGTTGAATGTTTTGCATAAAATCAAAACAAATAACTATGACATGAGTCTCAGCTTTAGTTTCAGCTTCTGCCTTAAGTTTTGAGTAAAACTTTTTAGCTTTTCTGTTGTGTACTGAAAGCTCTGCTGCCTGCAAGTCTTTGGGAACTCTCATTAAGGTGAAGACTTCGCAACTTCAATTTTAACATTTCACAGGGACAACACGTGTCTATTTGGGGACGTCCAAAATACAAACAAAATTGCTCATTTAAAAATTTATCACAAAACTGATAGCTGACCTTTACATTGGGATGTTAAGCCATAAACAGCTGATACATGATTTTAACATTGAGCCTAGAATCTAGATACTATATTACTTTCCCCGAGTAATAGCTCTCGTTTATGGGAAAACTTTAAATGTGCTCCTAAATAAGCAGTTTAGTATCTTGGGGAAGTGTATTTACACTGGCATGTTTACCTCGGCTATCTATGGGACTTTTTCCGATCGCAGCCAAACTTCTTAATCTTTTGACACACTTTATTGTAACTGCATGCAACAATAAAAATGCTTTGAGACATACCTCAATCCTTTCCCCCCCTATATTACATAATACTTAAACATGTGAGTATTTTGCCGTGCATATTCTTTTTTCCTGTCGTCTTTGCTTGGCATCTAGCACATATCAATCTGTGACTGGAAAAATGTGTCTTGCTCATATCTGGAACATTGAAACTACCCCTCTAAACCTTTGTTCCATACTTAGCTCCATTTTGAGATTTTATGACTGAGGCCCTTTCTGCAGGGACCGATCCATTTACTACTTGTTCGGGTTATACGCATGCATACTAATAGTTATGTTGATGTGTTAGGGATGAGTAAGGTTCAATTTAGAGGAAGTGTACTCGAATTTGTGTGTAAGGGCTGGGGAGCGTAGAAAACCATTTATGATAAAAACACGCTTAGTACAACCTAGTGGGATTCAAACCTCGATCTCTTTATCATCAGCAGTATAGTCTAACTCAAGAGTGACGCCTTAGATCATGCGGCCACCAAAGCGGGTGTATCTATTATAAAGCTCGATATCTTATTATTAGGTAAAAATTTAGTTATAATCTTGATTCTAATAGAGCCTCTAAACGATCAGTCAGACTGTCAGTGTGCATCAGTATTTACAACTAGACCGTACACGGTCAGTCTTCATGTCATTATTTTAATAAAGCTCCAGCATGTAACGCACAACAACATGGATGATAAGAAAAAGGCATGTGCAGTCTGTTTGTTACTGAGACTGAAGGAAATACTGACGAGAGCGCGCACACGGTAGTCTTACTGTTAGTATTACTGTCAGTCTCTCTCACCACTTGTAAGACTGATGGACTAATAGTGGTATGAACAGAAAATTCTGGCCACATCAGTATTTTCATAAGTCTGTCCGTCAGTACTATCCCTACACAATCAATCAGACTGTCAGTGTTCATTGTTACTTTATTAGTACTGACAGTTTGACTGATCCTGTAGGGAGGGGCCCTTTAAGAGTTTCATATGGATACTGTGATTACCAATTAATGATGCTTTTATAATTTTCTTCATATTTAACTTAGGTACACTTGCGAGGCACAAGATTTTAGAAGAATTATTGCCTTGAAACCTACCTTAGGATCCTCAGAGCTATTAATAATGTTGCCACCATAATCAAGTACCCTGTACACCGGAATTGTTCCATACAAGGTTGGATCAATAAAGTGAAGCTTATCAGTCCATTGGGCAGAGAAACCAGGAAACATGGGTTTGTCGTCAGTCGCTAAGGTTATGCTTGCTCTCGTACTACTCAAATGCTGAAAATTTACAAGAAATCAAGTTACTATAAACTACAAAAAAAGATTTGTTTTAAATTCTTATAAATAATGTAAATTTTTATTGATAAACTTTAACAAGAGATAGTAAAGTTGATAAACACACAACGCCAATATTTGTGCTACAGGGAATTGTAAATCGTTATGAAACAAGAACATTTTCACTAAGGTATTTTATTGAAAGGTTACATGGTTACCTTAGTTTGGTTGGGTGGGTACTATTTTTCACCATGTTTTAATGAATCTACTAAAGTATTACTAACTTAACAAGTATGTTAGTAGAGTAGTTCAAAATTTAAAAGGAAAAATGCTTAAAACTTGTATTATTATATTATTATTATTAATATTAACACCGCGTCTTACTACCCGTTCGAGTTATATGCACTTACGCTAATGTTTAATGTTATAGGACGATTGTGAGATGAAATGGAGGACCTACAGTTTAACGTGGAATCCGAACCATGGTGGAGGCCTGGCATTTCACACATTCACAAGTTGTGAGTAATACAGTAATTCAGTAAACTAAAAATACTATCCTTGGTCCTCCTAGACCTTATCAAATTTTAGAAACTGTCACGATTTGAAACAGAAAACTGTTGTTTTGCTATTTAAACGTCAATAAAGGGGAAAAAAACAAACCTTTGCACACAGAGATTGTCCAAATCGAGAAAAAAATTTAATAAAATGCAACGAAGTATTTTTTAAAGCCATGTCTACAGAATACAAGATTTACAACAAGAGGTGTAAGCGGAAATCACCAAGGTTGATGTGTAAGCGAACTTATAGTAAATAGAGTGGAAATTGTAGCTTTATTATTTTGGTTGACCAACATTAAAAAACAAAATACTATTCAATTTTAAAGAACGTATTAACCAGAGCTCTTCTCTTTAGAGAACACACCCCATGGTCAAGAAGTGTAAAAGCGACCATGACCGATGGATTATTCAATAATAATGTACCCTTAGTTAAATTTATTAAATTATTATACTCTGTTATTTGAAATTTTACGCATTCTAAATTCAAAAAAATAATATATATAAACTTTTAAAATAGCTAATTCCTAGAAAATCTTCAATATTTAGTCTAAAAGCGTAGATAAATTATTATACCTCACAGACCCTATACGTTTAAATTTTTGTTGGTCAAATCCGAAGTTTTGAAACCTTTACTCTGGCTTCTCTTCAAATCGAAAAAATCTTTCGCCTTTTACTAAAGATTTCCGTGGAGAGGAGCACATGATGAGTCTATAACCAATTTGTTGTAGGGCTCGGCCAAAGGCTGAGCCTAATTATTCCTAAACATATAACATAACACTGCCCTATAGTGATAGGTCAAACCAGCTCATTGAAGAGACCTAGCCCACATTAGCTCGCTCGCTCCCAATCCCTTTAACCAGGCTTAATTTGATGAGCGAGCACTAACTAGTTCTCACAATTCCCGTTCCGAGCGTGCAAATCTGTCCCTTTCCTTTCAACTTATGAACGAATTAGGTTTTATGTGTAATTTTTCCCAATCCTATTGTGTTCGATTCTTTAATTCTATTATTTACTCATATTACTTATAATAATTAACCTTAGCATATAAGCTTTAGTGTCCCATTCACAGAATTATGTTTAAGTAATGTTAAGAAAAATAGTTAGTTTAATATTGTTGGCAGTACTGCTATCTAGTAACGATAGTAAGTAGTATTTATAGTTGATTTTTAGTAGTGAACGACAGAAGAGTCGTGAATGACAATTTCACTCCTGACTCTTTCCAGAGCCGATGAACGATAGTGAAAAAGTCGAGAGTAATGGTGGGGTGAATGACTCGCTCGCGAAGCGAGAGTCGTTCGTTCACAAGGTCTCGTTCAATTTGAATGACTCGCTCAGGAGCGACCCATCACTACTTGCCTAAATAGTGATGATTATCGTTGCATAACAAACCTGTACCTCGACAATTCACAATACTATTTAAATAGCTTACTTAAATTAGAGTTGAGTAAAAACTGCTCCTTTTTTTTCAGTCGCTATATTCGTACCTACACACAGCCTTGATTTTTAGCACTGCGTCTACTGCCCGTTCGGGATATACGCATCTATGCTAAATACGCCAATGTGTTAAGGATGAAGATGATTGATTTTTAGAAGAAGTGCACCCACATTTGTTTGGAATGAGAGTTGAAAACGTTTAGGGAAAAAACCACCCTCAGTGTACGCAACCGGAATCGAACCTTAATATCCCTGTCATCGGCAGTATAGTCTAGTGCGAGGGTGGAGCCGGAGACCAGAGGTTGGCAACTTATTTTTTATATCGCTGACCATATGGGTTTTTAAAAAATGTTTAGTTAATCTGAAAAAAAGCTCCATTTTAAATTTCCCATATAGTAATTAGTTATCAAGTCCATGTTTTAAACCAATTGTTTGATTGCTACATATTTTGTGGGCTAGTTAAAATGAGTCAGTGGACCGTAGGTTGCTGATCTTTGCCATAAGGATATCACAACCTATCCCTAACTTCAATATAGAGATGGGTTGTGAAATCACAATCAGCTCCTAAAACGTCACATTCACAGCGTGTTCCTGACAGACGAAAGGAGCTTTTTTTTTTTTTTTTTTTCACTGGTCAGTTTGAAACGTTAAACCTGTTACTCCCATTGATAAGGGAGTACTACTGTATGCCCATTTGTTTTCTCTCTGTCAAGACTGCGTCGTTACAATATTGTACGGTAGATGGCAGCACAAAACAGCTACCAGAAGTGTTTATCAACGCTTGGCATTTCTCCTCGTCTCTCTGACCTCTGTCACAGGCAGCGTTGGAACAGGTCCAGAGTAACCTTGCTCCTCGTCTCTGTCACAGGCTGTGCTGTAACAGGTCCGGAGCAACCTTATTCCTTTATGCTCCAGGTTACTTCGTGTTCTTGTCACAGCGCTAAGACCAGGTCCAACGCTACCTTACTTGCCTTTTAAGGGCCTAATTTAGAGAGTTTGAGGAGTCACAAATGAGTTTTGAAGAGGAAAGCTTTCGTAATACAAAACACTGTTTCCACAATACAAGCACAGTATGTAATGTATTCTCACAATAAATTGTCACGATGATGAACATTGAAGGACTTGGTGATCAAATGATTTAAGGAAAAGTTCAGCAATCTACGGCCCACCGACTAGTTTTATCTAACCCACAAAATATTTAGAAACAATTGTGTTCAATAAATAGAATTAATAGCTAATTGCTTCATGAAAATTTTGTAGTTGAACAATTTGTTTAAAACCCTAATGGCCCGCGATATCAAAAGGGTTGCAGACTCCTTGTCTCTGGCGTTACTATTGCAATAGACTGGACTGCCGATGACAAGGAGATTGGAGGTCAATCCCGGTTGGTTGCAATGAGCAAGGCCATAGTCAGGGGTGGGTTTTGGGGGCTCAACCTCCCTTCCCCCACCGAAATTTTATGAACAAAATATATATGGCTTTATTTATGGTTCAAACTATATCAAAATTAAGGTTTAACTAAAAATTAAGGGGCTGTGTTACCATAAAAAGCACTTCATAAAGCTTCTAGAGGTGTTTAATATTTTGAATTTTTTGTAGCCTTCGGCAGTTATAGTAGTTGTCACAAAAAAAAACTTCAGATAGCTTCTAGAGGTGCTTAATATGTATAATTTTTCCTTGCCATCAACAGTTAGGAGGATATGTTACTATAAAAAATGGGTGTGTGTACTTATGTACGCGCGCGAGAAGTTATACTTCTTTGGCATCATTAAAAAATAGTTTTTAATTGCATGCAAATAATTAATTACAATAAAATGATAATATTTAGTATTAATTATGTTAAATAATAATATTTTAATTTATATCAATAAATAATACATACGAATAGTTAACCTCAATTATATTGGAGCACTTGAAAAATTCTATAAGCACAATTTTTTTCACTAATATTTACGAATAGTAAATAATATTAATCAAAATATTCAATTTAAATCACTACTGAATATAATTTATTATCTCATATATAATTCGCACTTGTATGAAACTAAAACACGTGTTGTGAATGTAGAAACTAGAAACATGTGGATAAATATTATATATATGAAAACAGTGATCAGAGGCGACGAGCGTACCATAGATAAAGGAATAACATAGTATACATTTCTCTATGAGCGTACCAACATGCGCGACTAACAGAGGTTCTATTTCTATTTTGTTGGTAGCTTTTTTTTTTTTTTCGAGACTTAGTGAGCGGCTTACCTTCAACCTGTTACTTTTGTGTTACAGTGATGCGCGCGCATCTTAAAATTTCACTCATCATTTTTTCATAACGCGCCTAAAGAAGTATAACTTCAAAAAACACTTTAGAGAGTTAGAAGTGTTTAAATAATATATAGATTTTTCCTGGCCTCTTGCAATTAAGGGTTTTTGTTACATTAAAAAAAACACTTTAGAGAGCTTATAGGGCTGTCTAATATCTATCATTTGTTCTATCATTTGGCAGTTAGAGGATAATGTTTAATATTTATAATTTTTTCTAGCCTTCATTATTGGGGATGTGCCCACTCTAACAACCCCCCCACCCCCATCCCTGAAATTATTGGCTAGCTACGGCCTTGGCAATGAGGGTGGTTTTTCGTAATAATATAACTGGATGGACATTTGTAGCTGAAATTTTGGAGCTGTCGTCTGCAACCATTATGATAGTATTCTAGTACGAAATAATAATCTACTGATTGGGATGTCATCCAGTTATATTATAGAGATCAATGGTTCAATAGAATTATAAGATGCAGCCATGAGATATTCAAGTAGAGATGGGAAAAACTGCTCCTTTAGTGGAGCAGAAGCAATCTGCTACTGCTTCACCACTGGACCTGTTCCTTTTTGTTACAGTCCATATGTACAAAACTACTCCCAGCCAATTTTTTTTTTATCATTGCGTCTACTGCCCATTCGGTTTATAAGCACATGCACTAATTACGCTAATGTGTTAGGATTGTAATGGTTGATTCTAGAGGAAGTGCACCCACATTTGTGTGAAATGAGAGTGGAAAACATTTACGAAAAACCACCCTCATTGCCAAGGCCGTAGCTAGCCATAATTTCAGGGATGGGGGGGGGGGGGGTTGTTAGAGTGGGCACATCCCCAATAATGAAGGCTAGAAAAAATTATAAATATTAAACATTATCCTCTAACTGCCAAATGATAGAACAAATGATAGATATTAGACAGCCCTATAAGCTCTCTAAAGTGTTTTTTTTAATGTAACAAAAACCCTTAATTGCAAGAGGCCAGGAAAAATCTATATATTATTTAAACACTTCTAACTCTCTAAAGTGTTTTTTGAAGTTATACTTCTTTAGGCGCGTTATGAAAAAATGATGAGTGAAATTTTAAGATGCGCGCGCATCACTGTAACACAAAAGTAAAGGTTGAAGGTAAGCCGCTCACTAAGTCTCGAAAAAAAAAAAAAGCTACCAACAAAATAGAAATAGAACCTCTGTTAGTCGCGCATGTTGGTACGCTCATAGAGAAATGTATACTATGTTATTCCTTTATCTATGGTACGCTCGTCGCCTCTGATCACTGTTTTCATATATATAATATTTATCCACATGTTTCTAGTTTCTACATTCACAACACGTGTTTTAGTTTCATACAAGTGCGAATTATATATGAGATAATAAATTATATTCAGTAGTGATTTAAATTGAATATTTTGATTAATATTATTTACTATTCGTAAATATTAGTGAAAAAAATTGTGCTTATAGAATTTTTCAAGTGCTCCAATATAATTGAGGTTAACTATTCGTATGTATTATTTATTGATATAAATTAAAATATTATTATTTAACATAATTAATACTAAATATTATCATTTTATTGTAATTAATTATTTGCATGCAATTAAAAACTATTTTTTAATGATGCCAAAGAAGTATAACTTCTCGCGCGCGTACATAAGTACACACACCCATTTTTTATAGTAACATATCCTCCTAACTGTTGATGGCAAGGAAAAATTATACATATTAAGCACCTCTAGAAGCTATCTGAAGTTTTTTTTTTGTGGCAATTACTATAACTGCCGAAGGCTACAAAAAATTCAAAATATTAAACACCTCTAGAAGCTTTATGAAGTGCTTTTTATGGTAACACAGCCCCTTAATTTTTAGTTAAACCTTAATTTTGATATAGTTTGAACCATAAATAAAGCCATATATATTTTGTTCATAAAATTTCGGTGGGGGAAGGGAGGTTGAGCCCCCAAAACCCACCCCTGACTATGGCCTTGCTCATTGCAACCAACTGGGATTGACCTCCAATCTCCTTGTCATCGGCAGTCCAGTCTATTGCAATAGTAACGCCAGAGACAAGGAGTCTGCAACCCTTTTGATATCGCGGGCCATTAGGGTTTTAAACAAATTGTTCAACTACAAAATTTTCATGAAGCAATTAGCTATTAATTCTATTTATTGAACACAATTGTTTCTAAATATTTTGTGGGTTAGATAAAACTAGTCGGTGGGCCGTAGATTGCTGAACTTTTCCTTAAATCATTTGATCACCAAGTCCTTCAATGTTCATCATCGTGACAATTTATTGTGAGAATACATTACATACTGTGCTTGTATTGTGGAAACAGTGTTTTGTATTACGAAAGCTTTCCTCTTCAAAACTCATTTGTGACTCCTCAAACTCTCTAAATTAGGCCCTTAAAAGGCAAGTAAGGTAGCGTTGGACCTGGTCTTAGCGCTGTGACAAGAACACGAAGTAACCTGGAGCATAAAGGAATAAGGTTGCTCCGGACCTGTTACAGCACAGCCTGTGACAGAGACGAGGAGCAAGGTACTCTGGACCTGTTCCAACGCTGCCTGTGACAGAGGTCAGAGAGACGAGGAGAAATGCCAAGCGTTGATAAACACTTCTGGTAGCTGTTTTGTGCTGCCATCTACCGTACAATATTGTAACGACGCAGTCTTGACAGAGAGAAAACAAATGGGCATACAGTAGTACTCCCTTATCAATGGGAGTAACAGGTTTAACGTTTCAAACTGACCAGTGAAAAAAAAAAAAAAAAAAAAAAGCTCCTTTCGTCTGTCAGGAACACGCTGTGAATGTGACGTTTTAGGAGCTGATTGTGATTTCACAACCCATCCTATATTGAAGTTAGGGATAGGTTGTGATATCCTTATGGCAAAGATCAGCAACCTACGGTCCACTGACTCATTTTAACTAGCCCACAAAATATGTAGCAATCAAACAATTGGTTTAAAACATGGACTTGATAACTAATTACTATATGGGAAATTTAAAATGGAGCTTTTTTTCAGATTAACTAAACATTTTTTAAAAACCCATATGGTCAGCGATATAAAAAATAAGTTGCCAACCTCTGGTCTCCGGCTCCACCCTCGCACTAGACTATACTGCCGATGACAGGGATATTAAGGTTCGATTCCGGTTGCGTACACTGAGGGTGGTTTTTTCCTAAACGTTTTCAACTCTCATTCCAAACAAATGTGGGTGCACTTCTTCTAAAAATCAATCATCTTCATCCTTAACACATTGGCGTAATTAGCATAGATGCGTATATCCCGAACGGGCAGTAGACGCAGTGCTAAAAATCAAGGCTGTGTGTAGGTACGAATATAGCGACTGAAAAAAAGGAGCAGTTTTTACTCAACTCTAATTTAAGTAAGCTATTTAAATAGTATTGTGAATTGTCGAGGTACAGGTTTGTTATGCAACGATTAATCATCACTATTTAGGCAAGTAGTGATGGGTCGCTCCTGAGCGAGTCATTCAAATTGAACGAGACCTTGTGAACGAACGACTCTCGCTTCGCGAGCGAGTCATTCACTCCACCATTACTCTCGACTTTTTCACTATCGTTCATCGCATCTGGAAAGAGTCAGGAGTGAAATTGTCATTCACGACTCTTCTGTCGTTCACTACTAAAAATCAACTATAAATACTACTTACAAATCGTTACTAGATAGCAGTACTGCCAACAATATTAAACTAACTATTTTTCTTAACATTACTTAAACATAATTCTGTGAATGGGACACTAAAGCTTATATGCTAAGGTTAATTATTATAAGTAATATGAGTAAATAATAGAATTAAAGAATCGAACACAATAGGATTGGGAAAAATTACACATAAAACCTAATTCGTTCATAAGTTGAAAGGAAAGGGACAGATTTGCACGCTCGAACGGGAATTGTGAGAACTAGTTAGTGCTCGCCATCAAATTAAGGCTGGTTAAAGGGATTGGGAGCGAGCGAGCTAATGTGGGCTAGGTCTCTTCAATGAGCTGGTTTGACCTATCACTATAGGGCAGTGTTATGTATATGTTTAGAATAATTAGGCTCAGCCTTTGGCCGAGCCCTACAACAAATTGGTTATAGACTCATCATGTGCTCCTCTCCACGGAAATCTTTAGTAAAAGGCGAAAGATTTTTTCGATTTGAAGAGAAGCCAGAGTAAAGGTTTCAAAACTTCGGATTTGACCAAAAAAATTTAAACGTATAGGGTCTGTGAGGTATAATAATTTATCTACGCTTTTAGACTAAATATTGAAGATTTTCTAGGAATTAGCTATTTTAAAAGTTTATATATATTATTTTTTTGAATTTAGAATGCGTAAAATTTCAAATAACAGAGTATAATAATTTAATAAATTTAACTAAGGGTACATTATTATTGAATAATCCATCGGTCATGGTCGCTTTTACACTTCTTGACCATGGGGTGTGTTCTCTAAAGAGAAGAGCTCTGGTTAATACGTTCTTTAAAATTGAATAGTATTTTGTTTTTTAATGTTGGTCAACCAAATAATAAAGCTACAATTTCCACTCTATTTACTATAAGTTCGCTTACACATCAACCTTGGTGATTTCCGCTTACACCTCTTGTTGTAAATCTTGTATTCTGTAGACATGGCTTTAAAAAATACTTCGTTGCATTTTATTAAATTTTTTTCTGATTTGGACAATCTCTGTGTGCAAAGGTTTGTTTTTTTCCCCCTTTATTGACGTTTAAATAGCAAAACAACAGTTTTCTGTTTCAAATCGTGACAGTTTCTAAAATTTGATAAGGTCTAGGAGGACCAAGGATAGTATTTTTAGTTTACTGAATTACTGTATTACTCACAACTTGTGAATGTGTGAAATGCCAGGCCTCCACCATGGTTCGGATTCCACGTTAAACTGTAGGTCCTCCATTTCATCTCACAATCGTCCTATAACATTAAACATTAGCGTAAGTGCATATAACTCGAACGGGTAGTAAGACGCGGTGTTAATATTAATAATAATATAATAATACAAGTTTTAAGCATTTTTCCTTTTAAATTTTGAACTACTCTACTAACATACTTGTTAAGTTAGTAATACTTAGTAGATTCATTAAAACATGGTGAAAAATAGTACCCACCCAACCAAACTAAGGTAACCATGTAACCTTTCAATAAAATACCTTAGTGAAAATGTTCTTGTTTCATAACGATTTACAATTCCCTGTAGCACAAATATTGGCGTTGTGTGTTTATCAACTTTACTATCTCTTGTTAAAGTTTATCAATAAAAATTTACATTATTTATAAGAATTTAAAACAATCTTTTTTTGTAGTTTATAGTAACTTGATTTCTTGTAAATTTTCAGCATTTGAGTAGTACGAGAGCAAGCATAACCTTAGCGACTGACGACAAACCCATGTTTCCTGGTTTCTCTGCCCAATGGACTGATAAGCTTCACTTTATTGATCCAACCTTGTATGGAACAATTCCGGTGTACAGGGTACTTGATTATGGTGGCAACATTATTAATAGCTCTGAGGATCCTAAGGTAGGTTTCAAGGCAATAATTCTTCTAAAATCTTGTGCCTCGCAAGTGTACCTAAGTTAAATATGAAGAAAATTATAAAAGCATCATTAATTGGTAATCACAGTACCCATATGAAACTCTTAAAGGGCCCCTCCCTACAGGATCAGTCAAACTGTCAGTACTAATAAAGTAACAATGAACACTGACAGTCTGATTGATTGTGTAGGGATAGTACTGACGGACAGACTTATGAAAATACTGATGTGGCCAGAATTTTCTGTTCATACCACTATAGTCCATCAGTCTTACAAGTGGTGAGAGAGACTGACAGTAATACTAACAGTAAGACTACCGTGTGCGCGCTCTCGTCAGTATTTCCTTCAGTCTCAGTAACAAACAGACTGCACATGCCTTTTTCTTATCATCCATGTTGTTGTGCGTTACATGCTGGAGCTTTATTAAAATAATGACATGAAGACTGACCGTGTACGGTCTAGTTGTAAATACTGATGCACACTGACAGTCTGACTGATCGTTTAGAGGCTCTATTAGAATCAAGATTATAACTAAATTTTTACCTAATAATAAGATATCGAGCTTTATAATAGATACACCCGCTTTGGTGGCCGCATGATCTAAGGCGTCACTCTTGAGTTAGACTATACTGCTGATGATAAAGAGATCGAGGTTTGAATCCCACTAGGTTGTACTAAGCGTGTTTTTATCATAAATGGTTTTCTACGCTCCCCAGCCCTTACACACAAATTCGAGTACACTTCCTCTAAATTGAACCTTACTCATCCCTAACACATCAACATAACTATTAGTATGCATGCGTATAACCCGAACAAGTAGTAAATGGATCGGTCCCTGCAGAAAGGGCCTCAGTCATAAAATCTCAAAATGGAGCTAAGTATGGAACAAAGGTTTAGAGGGGTAGTTTCAATGTTCCAGATATGAGCAAGACACATTTTTCCAGTCACAGATTGTATATGTGCTAGATGCCAAGCAAAGACGACAGGAAAAAAGAATATGCACGGCAAAATACTCACATGTTTAAGTATTATGTAATATAGGGGGGGAAAGGATTGAGGTATGTCTCAAAGCATTTTTATTGTTGCATGCAGTTACAATAAAGTGTGTCAAAAGATTAAGAAGTTTGGCTGCGATCGGAAAAAGTCCCATAGATAGCCGAGGTAAACATGCCAGTGTAAATACACTTCCCCAAGATACTAAACTGCTTATTTAGGAGCACATTTAAAGTTTTCCCATAAACGAGAGCTATTACTCGGGAAAGTAATATAGTATCTAGATTCTAGGCTCAATGTTAAAATCATGTATCAGCTGTTTATGGCTTAACATCCCAATGTAAAGGTCAGCTATCAGTTTTGTGATAAATTTTTAAATGAGCAATTTTGTTTGTATTTTGGACGTCCCCAAATAGACACGTGTTGTCCCTGTGAAATGTTAAAATTGAAGTTGCGAAGTCTTCACCTTAATGAGAGTTCCCAAAGACTTGCAGGCAGCAGAGCTTTCAGTACACAACAGAAAAGCTAAAAAGTTTTACTCAAAACTTAAGGCAGAAGCTGAAACTAAAGCTGAGACTCATGTCATAGTTATTTGTTTTGATTTTATGCAAAACATTCAACTGCCACAGATCCCTGTCCAAAAGTCATTTTTTTTTTGCAACAGTTAACCGTCAATGTATTTTGTGTCAACAACATAAAAGAAAACACCTACATATATGTTTATCATAAAGGCATCGCCAAAAAAGGACCAGACAAAGTATGCTCTTTTTTACATGATTTTCTGCAAAAGGTTCCCCAGCATATTAAGAATTTCGTTTCTATTTAGATAACTGCATGGCACAAAACAATAATCACGCCTTAGTAAGACTGTTTCTAGCATTGACTGACACAGGTCACTTTAAAAATAAATTGTACGATACTATCCTATCAGAGGTCATTCTTTCCTCCCATGTGATAGGGATTTGGGCATGATTAATAGGGATATTAAAAAACATGATAGATTTTATTCTTTGTATGAAATTACCGAGTTAATAATCACTTCAGCAAAAGCCTGAAATTTATTCTGAAAGAAGTATTGACATCTGACATTATAGACTTTAAGAATTGGTGGCAATCATTTTACAAAAAGAATTGTATGTCAGAAGAAACGTCTCACAAAAATGTACCAAGAGATAAGAAAGTCAAACTTTTAATAAGTAAAATGATGCACATTTTTACAATGCTTAATTCCCAAGTTACATCATTGCATTGTAGACTATTGAATGTATTGTGAAACATACATTCCTTCCTTCTCGGCCAGGTAAACCTACTCCTTCATTTCCCACAAAGCTAGCCTATCCATTGGGAAAGGTCCCAACAAAGAAGAAAGATATCCAGAAACTCCTTCCCTATGTTCTTCATGAACATCGTGAGGTTTATGATGAGGTTGTAGAGTGGTCTACCAGTGATGTTCAACATGAGGACGATGACTGAAATGGGATTCTATATCTGTTTGTACATGTTAACTATATTTATTAAATAATTTTACTAAGTTTTTTATTTAGGCTAAAAATAATATTTTGTGAAGATATTTCCAACCATAGGAAGATGACTGAAATGAGATTAAAAATAGCTATTTTTATACTATTATTGATTTAAATTTACTTTAAATATAATTTCCAACATTTACTGTATTGTTTCATTTATATTTTGTTTGAAACTAATTAAATTTAGTTAAGATTCTTCAAAAGAATTTGTCTTTTTTTGTATTGAAAAAATACAAACCATATAGAAAGGGCCTCAGTCAAGCAGCTTTAAAAAAAATTCAGGCCAAACTAATTATTTTTAAATTATTTCAGCTAATTAGGGAACATTATATTGAATTATTACATTTTTTGTTGGGACTGACAGAAAAGAGCCGTTAGATAGTTTTTTTCTTTAGTTTTCTTAAAATTATGTTTTTATGACTGAGGTCCTTTCTGCTGGGACTGATTCAAATGTTGGGCTAAAAAAATTACATTTAAATAATAAACAATTATTCATAGTGTTATTGTAGGGGATATTTAAGCTTTCCAGTAATATATCAAGAAATGTTTAAAATGTGTATACAAAGTTTGTATTGTATAATGATTGCACTAACACTAGCAACTATGAACACAAATGTTTCAGTTGGATCAAAGTAAAGTGGTAGAAATCTACCACTGTATGACATTGCTCAATAGCATGGATCGTATTCTCTACGAGTGCCAACGTCAGGGCAGGATCTCTTTCTACATGACTCACTATGGGGAGGAGGCTACTGCAGTTGGCAGCGCCGCGGCCATCAATCCTGACGACTTAGTGTTTGCGCAATACAGAGAGACAGGTCAAGTTTGGGATATTTAATTGAAAACAAAGCAGTGATAATGTTAATATCAATAGGGCTAATAGGATTAAATATTTTACCATCAACCTTGCCCAAAGTTTCCCAAATTAGGATGCGTAGCAGGGTTGTGGAGTTGATACACCAAGCCTTTGACTCTGACTCATTTATTTTTCTATTCTCTGACTCCTTCATAAATGGCGAAATTATATTAATTAGTGAGTAACAAATTTACCACAGTAAAATGCTTGAATACAGATTACTTCAGGGGAAGCTTCTTTAACATTGTGAATTTATATTTAAATAAATATGTAAATTAAAATTACCAATATTGGTTATAACGACTAAAACAAAGTATAAAATCAAAATGATATAACTACCATATATTGTTATAATGTAATACATTTTTATTTTGAAGTTGGAGTCTGTACATTTTTACTGACTCAGACTCCATCCAAAATTGTTTGAGTCCAACTCCACAGCCCCGATGCGCAGATGCCCAGCTGTATGTGATGTCCAAATAAGTTTTATTAATCATAACATATTTTATGTATGGATTTTTATAAGCCTTTAGTCATGGCTTTCCACATGAGTTTAGAACTACCATATCTCTGGGTGTCAATTGTTGGGATCTGGGATATTGAGGAAAAGAAGTATTGATTTCTAATATGACACTAAATTCTAGATATAAACCTAAAGTCTTAAGACATAAGTTTTCTCATTAATAGTGAACAAATAATGTAAGCTACAAATCCAGCTAAACCTGGGTACATCCTCTTGTGAAACGTTACTATAGAACCAACTTCTCACTTTGAGAGATTTGGGGGCCAAGGACCCTCAACCACCATTGTCCAAGAACCTCAAGGGATTATTTTAAGGGAAATATTTGAAGGTGTGTGTGTGTGTGTCTATAAAACAGTGATTCTCGAACATTTATTATTTTCCCTTTACCGTATGCTATCTTAGGAAATTTTGAGGCCCTTCCTGCTCCCATACACTCTTTTTTTTTATTCATCCATAATGATGATTACCATCTACCCAAAATGTAATAAAAGTAGCTCTATGGCATCAATCTACATTCAGGCTATACCTTCTGAGTGGCCACCAAACTGTTTGGCGAGTTAGTGCCAACTCTTGTGGATAGAGGGTGTCATGTGGTCAGCACAACTGTGCCTCCAGCCATTAAACTCGGTTTCTATACTGGAGCCACTACCACTGTATTCGAGTGCCCCTTATTTATCCACACCAAGCTGAGTCTAACACGTTCCAGACCCACTGCTTTCCAGATAATCTGGAAAGACTTCTCAGAAAATCTGGAAGAGCTGGGAATCAAACCTGGGTCCACTGGATCCCCTGGATCCGTAGTCAGAACCTATGACCACTATACCACAAAGGCGGTCTTCAAATATCTACATGGTTAGAAATTTAAGTAAATATTAATGTCGGGGCTAAGAGTGGTATTGGCACATTTCTGAATGCAGAAGAGAGACAGATCCTATTCAATTAGCCTAGTGTACTTAAAAGCACACAGTTACCAATACTCAAAGCAAACAATCATAATAAGAGTAAAATGAAGTGATACATCGATCAAGCGTCCATCAGATCTAGTTGAGAGGGCATCAGGTGGATTGTCCAACTCACGTTGCAATTAAAACTATTTCTTAAAGTCTAACTTATCGCACACAATGCTGTTTGGAAACAAACGAGTCTCCCAACTTGAGAATTTATGCTCCAAATGCTATTTAGATGCGTAAGCTCTGACTAACATAGGGGAGATTATCTCGGTTTATTAATACCCTATCACTATTTCATTGGCTTATTGCTAAGACATTTACACAGATCTTTTGCCGTAAGCAGTGGTGTGGTGCACCCAACGGGGAGAGGGGCGAACAGGGTATTTGACCCCCTTCCCCAATACCATAAATAATTTTAATAGAAATCTAAATAATATGAAGTACAACTACAATATTTAGCATTGAAGATGTGTCTAATGTATAGGCTACATTTTAAAGCCAGGCTTCTGACTTAATCCTAGTGTTCAAAAGGTTCACCGTTACTCACAAAACTAACACTTGAAAAAACCCCACAAACAATAGCTTAAATACCATTTGAATTATTTAAATCTCTTAATTACTATTAATCTATTCCAAATGATTTCTAAAAGCATTTAATATTCATAAATATTCTCGGTCTTCAGCTATTAGGAGGCTGTGCAACCCAAACCCGCTCTCTCCATCATTAATTCTTGCTATAGCCTTGATTGATTCAACCCCCCCCCCCCTTTCCCTCCACCCCCCACCCCCCAAAGTAAATGGCTTGGTGCACCACTGATTAAGTAGATTTTATGAAAATATATATTTTACCTTTTCCTTCTACAGTAGCCCCATGGCTTCTTTGGTGCTGACTGACAGCTCACAGCTGACTTCTGACATTAAACATTTAGGTATATTCCTAAATTTTGGACTGTCAGAAGTGACAGCTGCTAAACACATGTTTTTGCAGATCATATGGTTCGGCGTAGGGATACATAATTTAGTTTGGTAACTTTTAAAAGCTGTCAGCTGTGAGCTGTCAGTCAGCACTAAAGAAGCCATGGGTCTACTGTAAATCATCTTGAAATGGTGAAATTACACTCCTTTTCTTTTTGGATTCTTTGATGTGTAATTATATAAAATCACAATGACTAATAAGTCGTTAATGTAAAACAAAAACTAAAAGAACACTATTAAAACTCCACAAATACTTTCTACTAAAGAAAAACAAAAATTACCGTCAACTACGGTTAAACTAGCCTCGTCACACGGCCTACCGCCCTGCCCCCTAACCCTCTTCCTCACTCTACCTGTGCTGAAATGCCTAAATTTGAAAGAATTGTTCAATGTGTTTGCCACATACATGATAATACATGTGACTAGAATGCCTAAACATAACTCAATGTATTTAATTAGCGTATAATCTAAAGCTTGTTACATAAACTATTATTTTACAATTAATTTTGTTTATATTTTATGTAATTTTACTTAAACTATAATAAATTAGCTTAATAAATAAACATTGTAATCTTGAATTTTTTTTCAATAGTTGGCAGAATGCTTTGCTTGTTATACATGAATAGCATGACCTGGGCTGTAGAAACCCGAACTCATTGGGCAATTAGTAGTGGGCTAGTGGAAAGGAATGTGTTGAAACCCCCTAGACATTGGGCAAGGTCATTAGAGCCTCCCTAGCTTGCCTTGCGTTTTTCAAACAGCAAACCCTGGGTTTCCTATTGTGTTAAGTAGATCCTTTTGGAAGGAGAATTACTTAAAACACAGCATTCTTGGAATATAAACCAATATTAGTTTTAAAATTAATAATTCATTACATTTATATTTACCAACAATTTAAACATTAGTATTTACACAGTTAGCACAGACATCACTGAATTTAAAACAAACTAGTCCATATCATTATGGGTATATGGCGCAGAACTAGCATACCCGGAGAATACGCCACTGATTCAGTTTCATTAATAGCTTGAGATATGTATGTTAAATGTATTATATGTCCTATTTGTAGGTGTATTGATGTGGCGAGGATATACGCTAGACCAGTTTATCAACCAGTGTTTTGGGAACTGCGAGGATGAGGGCAAAGGCCGTATGATGCCCATACACTATGGATCTAAAGCTAACAATTTTGTCACCATTTCTTCCCCCCTCACGGTGCAATTACCTCAAGGTAAGGTTTCTAGAGAGACAGGGACGTTTGAATCCCTAATTCCTTAAATCTCTCGAATCCAAATCTGAAGTTCTTGACTTGAAATCATATTCTATGCCATTGGTAGAATTAATTATAAATACTTACATTGGGAAAATGTGACAGTTTAGTCTTTTGTTAAAAAAAAAAAAGAGAAGAATATTGTAAAAAAAATTATTTACTCAAAAAGTATCATCTTTTTTTCTTTATGTTATATAATAAATAAAACAAATATTCTCTGTATGAAACCTCATTAAGACATCAGTTTTGTATGTAATGTACCTTAACACACTCACTGCTGACAGAAAATACATAGTCCATGTCAGAAATGCTGGCCATTTTTAGCATATTTTGTGCTTTTTCTAATAAAAAATTAAATATATAATAAATAACAAAGTAAATATCCATCCTTTTAAAGATCAGATTATGCACTTTAATATGATATATAGATGAATGATATATGATAACAAATATTTTTTAGTAAAAAATGTTTGTTTGTTTAAGAAAAAAAATAAAAACTGAACCAATATAAATTTTTTGTAATAAACACAGTGTAATTTATAAAGTATTTCAGTAAAGATTAAAGTTAATATCAACACTCTTGACACCATATCCATCGAATTTACAGGCAGTCGTTCTTACAAAATTTGCCAAACCTGTCAATTCTACGGGTCTTGAATTTAAATTAGAATAAAATTTTTGCATGTGTTTTCTACGTGTTTGGTTAGTGATATGCATTCCTTGGATTGTTAGTTCCGAGTTGTACTCATAGATGGCATTTCATTGCATATCTGAGGAGTTTTTAAACTAGAACAACCCTGCATTTCACCCACCAAATAGCTCAAATTAATTGATTCTTAGGGCAAAGAATAGCATGCACTTCTGTTTCTTGTTTTCATGCTGCAAAACGAGAAAGGGTTTATTTAATAATGAATTAGCCTAAATAGTGAATCAAGTTCATGATATAGATGGCAACATTTGATGATACAATATAAAAATTGGCAGAATTAGTGATAAAATATAGAATTCCTTGCTTTTTACGAACGTGAACGTTATGTTATAGTAGGCCTATCTCACAAACGTTGACATGAAAATATTATTTGAAATTATAGGGCTTACTTAAATGCCTGTTCAATTATGAATACTATTTGTTTGAATGATAAACACTTTACATACAAGCTATCATAATTTCTAATGTATAGACCTATAAGTAAATATATCTTATAGTAAATATTTATATACTTACATATCATGTAGCATTTAAAATTTGGATTATTCATTATGAGACTATAAGCATATTTTATTGTATACAAAGACACCTATCACCTAGATCTATAGTAAGATTTTGCTAGGAAGAACAGTAGAAGTTAGCTACTAAAGTTATCGAAACTAGTCTAATATATTCATACATCAAGTCATGTTATCTGCAGTTGTTACTTTTGATCAATATTATCAATACCTATAAATTAAAAATAATATAGTAAAATGTTATCAATGTTGGCTGTAGAAAAATATGTTTGAATTTTCTCTACTGTTCTTCCGACCAAAATCGGGGTATACTTTACCATCTGGATTGTATGAGCTTATTATTTGCATGACTTTTGTTTTTGCCTTTTACACTACCTTTAATAAGAACCCTAATAATAGCACTTTACATGATATCACACAAGATTAAAATCATTCATAATAAAAAAGAATGTAGCTCCGAACTGGTCTTTGAACTTTAAAATCCAATGTGTGGCTGTGGAGAAATTAATTTTTTTAAATCCTTAAAATTGCCCAGTTTCTGCAGGTAGGTACATAATCTTTGCCCTGTACGGAGAGTGTTAAACATTACTAAAAACTCAAAGTAACAAGCATAAAATGTTATTATCAATTAAAAAATTATTTCTTTAATGAAACAATTCAAAACAGGGCACAAACCAACTTTGCACTGATATCTTGTCTCTTGCCTACCAGCTTTTCCTGTTTCCTTTTTGCCCTTTGCTGAAAACACTTTGCACTTTTTTTTTTAGATTTCTTCTATCTACTTGGAAAAAGTGTACTGTATTAGAATAAAAATGTGAGTATACCATTCTAGATAACAGTAATACTGTGTTTTTTACAGCTGTTGGGGCAGCTTACAGCTTCAAGATGGCAAAGAATGGGCGCTGTGTCATCACTTATTTTGGAGAGGGCGCTGCAAGTGAAGGGGATGCTCATGCTGCTTTCAACTTTGCTTCTACACTGGATTGCCCTGTGTTGTTTTTCTGGTGTGTATTTGTTAGCTATGTAATTAATTACATAAAACACCAACTTCAACGCCATTTCTCAGGTTTTTTTTTACATAAATCATTTCTTCCGGTATAATGTTATACAACTTTGTGTGTGACCACCCACTTAATGCAAAGCACACAAAAAATACTGCTATCTTTGTCCGATAAAGGCTAAAAGGTTACCTATAGCTGTATTATGAAAATGTGTTTGATTACTTCTTCTAAAAAGGATAAAAGTAAAGGAAGATGAGGTCATAATTCTGTATTGGATTTTCAAGCTTACATTTTAACTTTTCTCGGGGTGGGTTTGATAGGAAGGAAGCCAACCTGAAAAAAATAGTTAGGTTAGGCCTAAATAGGAACAAACACACTTTTTTCTTCATTTCTTCTTATACTTTTAACACTTCCCCCTTATAAAGAGATACATATAAAACACAAAGAAGGTAAAGGTGTATAGAAACATATAAAAGAAACAAACACAATATGACTTTTACAGTGAAAGGAAAAACACAGTTAACACTTTACATTGTTGTCACTGGACAAAGAGGTCATGGCTGCCTCTTGAAGAAAATCAATCTTTACTACCCAATCCACTGAACTAGGTTTCATTCTACCGGAACTCATCAGGAGGGAGTGTGAAACTTGCAACACAACTTCTAAAAGAGGAAACAAAAAAAACACAAAAGGAAGAGAAAGTAAATATAAAAAAAAAATGATAGGACTCATAGATAGGAACATGAACATTTTAGGAAGTTGAACTAATATAACAATAAACTGAGTACTTTTCTCTGTTAATGTGTATGTATTGTCATTGTTTAAATAAACAGCCGTAACAATGGGTATGCCATCTCAACACCTTCTCATGAGCAATATCGCGGGGATGGTGTTGCAGCCCATGGCCCAGCTTACGGTATGACAACAATTCGTGTGGATGGGAATGACATATTTGCTGTTTATAATGCCACCAAGGCAGCAAGAGAATTCGCTGTCAAGGAAAATAGGCCTGTTCTGATTGAAGCTTTAACATATAGGTGAGGGCAAATAAATATATACTGTTTTGTTTATAGCTGTATAATTAATTAAATCACAATACATTAGACATGGAAGAAAGTACAGGAAAGAAAGACCGTAAACAAATAAAAGGAATAAAACAATATGTCTTCTATAATAAGCTCACACTTTACCACTGCTGCTAATGGATAAAGAGGCAATGGCTGCCTCTTGAAGAAAACTGGTTGTCACCGCTCAATCCCTTTACCTAGGCTCTGTTCTGTTCCAAATCTTCAGAATGTGAAAATGCAACTTAATTCCTTAAGAGACCATCTCAAAATTGATTTTCTACATTAAATAAGATTACTAAGCTTAAAATTAGGATCACTTTGGTAGTTTTTTCATTTTAAAATAACTGTTTTTCAATTTAGTTATTTTTTTAAATATGGTAAAACGGTTTCACTGGTCTAGATTTTACATATTTTTAAAGTAGAATACATAGAACTGCACCACTAAGCGACATCTGGTTCCAGAAATAAAACTTACCAAAGTTTTTTTTTTCCTTTTATAATAATGGGAATTGATAAAACAAATGTGTGTGTGACTACTTTTACTATGAAAGACAGAAGAAAGGAAAAATATGTCGCCTTTGTGCATTGAATTCTTCCCACATTTTTCCTTTCCCTAGTTAGGCTTTCTTCATCAAATTTGCTCTATTAGTTTATTTTCCCTATCTCTTAGTTTTATCAATTTCCATTATTATAAAATTATTTAGCCACTGAACACCTCATTTTTAAACAAAGTTTTATCTTGGGGTTGAGATAGGTTCTTAAACAGGCAACACAACTTTCAGTAAGGACAACAAAAGAAAAAGAAAAAGGGGGAGAGGGGAAGCAATTAGTTAAGAATTAATGAACACACATATGAAACACATAAAGGGGAATAGAAGGACAAACACAAAATGTAAGAGAAATTTCATTTTGTTGTAAAAAACAATTGTATTAGTTATTATGCCTCTATACTTTCTTCCATGTATAGTTTTATTTGCATCAAAGATTTTAAATAAGATTTCCTCAAATAATAATGGAATTTCAGACAATATTTGTTTTCGACCATAAGACAAACGAGGTGTAGTAGATGTGGACATGATAAGTAATTTTGAAGTTATCTTTATACTGTTATTTTTAATATGTGGAACACGATGATTATGTTTATCTAAGTGGTAAGAGTTTGAAGGGTAGCTTATAAGGAATACTCCCACTATCGTTTGAAGAGAGGATGGGAAAACCACAAAGAAATTCACTGTTGAGGAAACCACCACCAGACCAACCCGCTGAAACCAAAACACTTACCATCTTGTAAATAAACAAAATGAGTCTAATGCCTTCGGCCACCACTACATGCTTTTGCTACTGATGGTTTTCATGGTGTGACATATCTGCAAATGTATTGAGCCAATCACTTGTCTTGACTACACTGCAACATTATTTAAAATTGTTTCTTGTTCCATAAAATGGTACTTAAGAACACGTGTATTTTTGCTTTTCCACACTCTGGCTTCTCACCCATTGGGTGTCAATAGAGAATCTTTTGTTTTTAAACAAGCAAAAATTTGTTTAAAATAGCTTTAAATTGACAGGAACTGATAGATGTTTACAAAATTGTGACATATAAGTGAACTGATTTATAAAACACCACCTTTTTGGTTTAGTATTTTCCTTGTTTAGGAATTTCTTGGACAGACAATTGCAATAAATTGTTCCTTCTGCGAGTGCATTTATTCGATTTTGTTTAAACCCTGCCAAGCATTCATTTCACTTGGATAGTTCTGGTATAAATGTTTTATGTTCCTTCAGGCTATGATTTGAGCAATAGGGGTGACCAAATTTTTATAGGTATAGGCTGATAAAATATTATGGGGAAAATGTTTTAACATAGGAGGTTGCATAAAATGGACCAGAAAAAAAAGTTTACATCATTGTAGTGCGAAAAACACTTTTTTAATCCGAGACAAAAATATGAAAAAATATCGAGATGCAAAAACGAGACAAGAAAATTTAATATTAAAGTACAAAAATGTAAATTACCTATCTAGTTTAAAGTGCTAAATTTCCGTTTGACATTAGGGCTGGCGCTTGCTTTGTATTATCTTGCAGTTCATTCAAACACTTAAGATATAACTGATAAACATTTTAAATGCAATTACTAAAATAGTTATAGCTGCAATGTATTCCATCTATAATATAATTTTATAATGTAACACTTAGTAATTTCAAAGTTTGATAATGAAAAACAATATTTATAACCAAAATATTACTTAATGAAGTGCTATTTGTGGTTAGAAATTAAAGTCTATTTTCAGATTTTTATGGTATGATTAAAAATAAGAAATTCTTGGTTTGGTTTGTAAATTCCTTAGGGCCATTATTTGTTTTTTAATTTTATTTTTTGCTTCAAATTTTCAAGATTCGATTTTTAACTTTTGAGTCCAGATCAATGGTTTTTTTCTTCATCTCATTTGATATATTTTAAAGTCTCATAAATCCTAATTTATATCAAACAATTTTTAGCTATATGTAAACGGTGTGTAAATACTGTAGCCTAATGTAATATTAGTGGTTTAGAAGGAAGCCAACCTGAAAGTCTTTATACACTTTTCAAACTTACATCTCCTGATTGCTTTCACAGTTATACATGATTTTAAATTTTGTGAAATTATTCCTTTTTGCACCTTAAGAAACATGAATATACATGAAAAATACTGTACTGTTACAGAAACAGTTAATACATTTGAAAAGGTTGGAGGGTAAGACAACTATTAAAGTTTTTTTGTGTGTGTTTATTAAGGTGAACAAGTAATATTTCTGAAAATGTAAATCATGTGTAGCTGTGAAAATGTGAAGTGTGTACGTAGAAATTAGAAGAGAGAAAAAAAAATTCACTCTCTATCAAGGTCTAACCTATCCTTTCACCACTTTGCTGACCACATGATCTAAGGCACCACTCTAGCAGAAGAACAGACTGCCGATGATGGGGAGATTGGGGTTTGAATATTGGTCGGGTCCACTTAGAGGGGTTTTTCCTAAATTGTTTTCCACTCTTCCTCCATCCAAATGCTGGTACCATTCCTATAAATGTAACCTTCCTAATCTCTAACACATTAGTGTAACTGTACATAGGTGTAAAACCCGAATAGCTAGTAAGCCGCGCTGCTAAAAAACTATCTTTTCAAGTTGGTTTTCTTCCCCATCACTTTACAGTACACTACATTATTGTACAGTGTTTCCACACTGTTTAACATATTTTAAGTTTCTGAGCAATTCAATTTTATAAATAATTGTGATAGATATAAGTTACATTATCTATTTTAGAAATCATACTTATAATGCTTTAAATGTTCACGTAAGCCACTGTTACAGTGTCAGGATTACCCATTTTTGGAACTAAAATGTCAAAATACCATTATATATATATATATATATAAATGATGTGTGCATAGAATTGGCCACCACAGTACTTCTGATGATAGCAGCACCTACAGACAAGACTCTGAGGTTAATCAGTGGACGGGAGCCTCGCATCCTATTGCGAGACTAAAACAGTACATGGAGAACCAGGGATGGTGGACTGAAGCTCAGGAGAAAGAATGGAAGCAGGATACTGTCAATCGGGTGAGTCAACACACTGTTTTCACATTTTAAGCATAGTTACATAGATAACTCAAAACAATGTTAAGTTGTGCCAGTAGTGCTTTCTGAATGAGAGTTAAATATGTAGGAAATTACAGGGGAGAGCGATTTTATCCACTGTCTATTTCCTATGTTTGACCTTTATGTTATTAGTCCCTTTTACTAGTCCCTTTTACAGGTTCCTATCTGTGTGTCCTATCACCATTTACCAATTTATATTTTCTTCCTTTTGTGACCCGCTTCAATGGACGTATCATCTAAGGCGCTACTCTCAAAATAGACGGGAAGCTTAGGGTTTGGTGCTGGTCGGGTGTACGGAGGGTGGTTTTTCCTAAATGTTTTTTCACTCTCCCTCCACACAAATGGGGGTACCATTCCTCTAAATTTAATCTTCCCAATAACACATTAGTGTGATTAGTACATAGGTGTGCGTATAACCCAAATGGACACCATGCCTTTTCCTTTGTGTTTTTTTGATTTCCTCTTTTAGGAAGCTGTGTTGTGAATTTCACACTCCCTTATTTTGAGTTCTGATAGAAGGAAACCTAGGTCAAGTGGGGTTAGGGTGGTAGTTATAGATTTATTCAAGAAACAGCCTTTATCTTCTTTTCATTATAAAATTCATATTTTATTCCCTTTTAATTGTTTCTATCCGTCAAAAATGAAAAAGGGTATTATTGGAAATGTGATTAAAATATTATTTATGTGTATCAAATTATATTACTATAATATATCTCTTTATGAAAAATCTCTTTTCGCTTTATGAGGTGATTGTATTATATTTGGAAGACGGTATAGGAAAGGTGGATAGAAACATATAAAAGGGACAAACACAATATGGCTCTTACAGTGAAAATAAGAACACATTTCACACTTTACATTGCTGCCATTGGACAAAAAAGTAATTGTGGCCTCTTAAAGAAAATGATAGTAGCCGCCCAATTCCTTGACCTAGGTTTCATTCTATCGGAACTCATCAGGGAGGAGTGTGACATGCGCAACGCAACACAACACAACAACTTCCTAAAAGAGGAAACATAAAAAAATTTAAAAAAATTGTTGTTTGATTATTAAATATTATTTTAGGTGCGGAAAAGTTTGGAGCGATGTGAGAAACGTCTCAAGCCTGACTGGCGAGAGATGTTTTATGATGTTTATGAGAAAATGCCAGACCATTTAATGTAAGTTGAGTCCACTTTTAATAGGCTTAATTTTTTCCATGATATCAATTGATATAAAAGCTATCATTTGTGATAAGTAGCTATTTATAATAAATTACTGTCTTATTTCTAATATATAAGGCCCAATAACTTAAAAGAAGTTTTAAAACATGGAAATTGAGACAGAAACAAAATAATTATTAGAAACAAAATCAGAAATTCCAACTAATAGGGAGCTAAGCTTGTGAATCCAACCCAAAACGGTAACCTCTTCTTCCAATCATCTGACATTAAAGATATCCTTAAAAATATCCTTAAAAATAGAGATTATACCTGATTGGCCCCAATATAGTACATCCTCGCACATAATAGAACCCTACAATTTTGAAGGTGTTCTTACATTAAAAATAAAGGTCTCGAATATACTACTCGAGGTAAAAATTTAACAAATTTGACACAGTTTTATTAGGCCCTTTGAATGCTTGTCTTGATCTGCAGGCACTCCTATAATATTTTTTTCCCTCCAAAGTCATATATTTGCCTCTGAAATACCAAACTTGTTAGCAGCTTGTACAGGATTTGTTTGTTGTGCCTCCTGTATTGCTGCTAATTTAAAATTCATATTGTTGTATATTGTTAAATATATAAATTATATTTTTGACTAGAGTAGTTGAGTCACATGACTAGCTCAGCAATTGTGAAATATTGTGACCCATATATAAATGAGTGCAGAGAAGGAGAAAAGGATTTTTGTTTATATTCAATTATGTATTGTATGCCTTAGTCAACTAAAGAATAACTAAATACAAACATAACACATATCATAGCTTCTTCTCATTTCCTTGTGATACGAGGAAGCTTTCTTTTCTACATGATCGCTCGCTTGCGGCTCTGCCATGGTGGTTTTTTAATATCAGAAACACAGCACAGGTTCTTTCACCAACCGACTATTCTTTGTTTTTACCTTATGTTTATTATTAAATGCATGATGATTCTCACTGGCCAGTACAGATACAGAATGCTTTAAAATATACCGCTTTAAGAATCCGTATAGTTTTTTCACTGAAAAATGTTAGGCTGAACATATAATATTATAGTTTTTGGAGGGATATTTTTAGGGGGAAAAAACATCGCACTATATATGAGCCAATATGAGAATTTGTCATACTTAATTCTATATCAAACACAAAGTGAACAACACTGATACACAAACACTAGCACAAATTAAAAACAACTCGTATGGCAGCTTTGTTAACTTGTAAAAGTTTACATACTGTAGTCATATGGTGCAATCTATGAACAGGTGACTTGACCTTCTTACACTCTTAGTTCACGTTATTTATGTATGCAGTGTGTACATAACCTACTTTTAGCTTTTAAAACTATTAGACAACTTACATTAGGTGCTTACACTACTATCAACTCAACATGGGTTTAATCAGTGTTTGTTTAATGTGTTGACCTTCCTAGTTTGATAAAAGCTGTAAAAGCACATGTTGTTTGTATTTTAAGTGTGATATTCAATGTAAAAAAATACTTTATGCTTTTAGTAGTTAGCCAAACCTATAGCGCTAAGTATTAAATTGATTGAGTCAACACCTTTTGTTCTATTGTTTATTATGAAATTATAATTTGTGTACTTTATTTATGGATTTTAGTATGATGTTCTTTAGTTTTATTTAAAATCATTTTGAATTGAATATTGAATGTACACTTCGTTTACCCTGAAAGGTACCAATCATACTTTGACCGATTATAGTATGGTTCTATCTTATAATATAATAATAATAATAATAATAATAATAAATTATAATAATATTTAGCACCGCGTCTTACTACCCGTTCGGGTTATACGCTTTAAGTACTAATTACGCTAATGGATTAGGAATTGGGAAGGTTGAATTAGAGGAAGTGAACCCGCATTTGCGTGGAGGTAGAGTGGAAAACCATTTAGGAAAAACCACCCCCAGTTCACCCGACCGAGATTCAAACCTCGATCTCCCCGTCCTCAGCAGTCGAGCTAAACACAACAAGCATGTTAGCCAACTACGCCACTGAGGCGGGTTTCTATCTTATAACCTGCACCTTAGTGTAACATATCCAGGTAAGAAACCACATTTTACAAAACTCTTAAGTTATTATATCTTAATATTTAAAATCAATTTTGATATTTTCAGGAATCAAATGAAAATGATGGAGGAACATCTTGAAAAGTATGCCGAACATTACCCAAAAAACTATGACAAAAATAACTCTACATTGGTTTAAAATAAATAAACTATTTTTCACTGGCCAAGAAACTATTTTTCAAGTATACATGTATTTAACAGATAATCATATGATATACAAAATCACTTATTTTTTATATTTAGTCTTTGACATATATATAATATATAAAAAGTAAAAAGTGATTTGTCCATTTTGCTGGTTGATGAAATGTTTTATAGAAAGAGTTTGTATAGTCTGACTAGTTTGAATACTTTCTGTTTCCTATATGAATGCATGTGGTTTTAATCTCAGTGATATTACAATAGGCATGTTTGTGCTGTTGACCTGGTATCAATGTTTACAACCAAAGCATTTTTGCGCTCCTTCCTTTTTATGAGTATTTATGACCAAGATAACACCAGACCTTGGTTTCATACCGATTTCATTGACTAAACTAAATAGCTGTGTATCAACCAATGAGATGAGATTGCACACCAATTTCAAAACAGCTTGCCTCCTTATGTTAGATCTAAATGAGTATAACGTCATAGTCAATGGATTTTAACAGCTATATGTGAGTTAAAATGGACAGCAATTACTAGCTAGACTTTTCACACTTCCACATTGTTTTAATGTTTTGAAACCTTTCTTTTTCATATAAAGATACACATACAAAACACAAAGAAATATATTATATGGAACTTTATGCTTGAAGAATTTGAAATATAACTGTTGATTCATTTGGGCACTACAAACATTAACACTTTCCTACACCTACAGCTGATTACTGTTTTATGCACATAAGAGAATAGGGTGAATCAACAACTCACCTAGTTAAATCTAAATACATAAATATTGGTATTAAGGAATTATTAAAACAAATTCCCTAAATTCTTAATAGAGGAGCAGATCTTTTAAATATTACTGTTAATCATACATCAATAAATTGATGCACAGCTGAAGTGGTAGGCAATACAATAGAACATTTACCTATGGTCAAAAAGTGCAGTTGTCCAGTGTTTTAAAATCTGTGTGGATGTAAAATGTCTACAATGCTATGAGATATTACTGATAGCAACAGATTACAATGACATGATCAATTCGCTCACCATTCAACAAGCATGAGATGTTACTATAGAGAAAATGTATGAAGATGAGAGGAAGGGTATATTAGACCCAAACCTTGGCGCAAATGATATGACAGGGAGCATAAAATACCCCGTGAAAAAACTAATTACATTCCAGACTTACCCTATATTAATGTAATATTAACTCCTTTTTCAATTTAAAAATCTTACCCGCATATAAAACATTGGAAAGAAGATAGAAGGGTAAAAACATAAAATTTTGCAATTTTTGGTACATCAGAACCTTATTCAGCAGAAGTGATTAAAACACAATCTGGACCATGGCAACATGGCTATAGGTAGATCATGGTCGCTTAAATACTATTATTACCTGTTTATTGATTATTTTTTTGCTTGGATTCTGTAGTTACCTGTCTTGTGTCTTGACTATTGGTAGATGAATATAATGTTATATTTATATTATATTAATAATTGAATTAATTAAATTATAACTGATAAAATTAAGAAACAGGCAACAAAAATATTAATATCAAGAGACCATAATCTACCTCTAGCCATGCTTCCATAGTCCAGTTTGGGTTTTACTTTGTTCTGCTGAATAAAGGAGCTGTGTACCCCATTAATTTCATAATTATGTGTTTTGTTGTGAACTTTTAGGGCTACAGTTTTCTGGTTCTAGGCCTTGCCCTTCTATCTTCTTTTCAATGTTTAGTTATAAATAGCCATTTGGCATAATTTTTCCCTAACTGTTTTGACCTTCTTTGGTTTATAGTGTGGAAATTAATTTCTAAGAATATTTTTATTTTTCTAAGTTAAGAAAGTGAAAATATCACTTGATTGAATCCTTAAAACATTCATTGTATTCTTTTAAATTGAAGTCTGACATCTTAGCTCAGTCAGTAGCAATTCTTTCTGTTGAATTAAGGGTCCTGGGTTCGATTCTTGGCATGGACAAAAAATGTATCATTGGGGAAATGTGGTTTTACACTTTCATTGTGATTAATTAATGGCCGGGGGCTGAATGTTTTGTATGTTATAAATTTAAGTCAGTTTATAAGTCATGTGCTGATATTTATGTGCTGGTATAATCAGTCGGTTCAGATGCACTTTAAATACCATTACCTCAAATAAATGGGGGAAAAATGAAAATTTTAAATTGAAAAATGACACATGGACACAGGAATTAAACCCATGTCTAGGTGTCATTAACAATTTAAGGCTGGTTGTGCACTTGGTGACCTGGTCACGGCTGGTATAGACGGCCAGAACCATCTGTATCGAAATGATCCCTGTAAGACATCGTAGCCACAATCACACTCCATACAAAACAAACAACTAGCTGCCACGCTAAGTGCACACATACTGATCTGGTTTCATACATATGCAGTTACTCGAACGACAGCAACTGGCCGCGTGTGCGTCGATCGTGCCCTCGGCGGTCGCCGCAGCCAAGCGTGGTCATTGGTCGCTAAATGCACACACTATGGTTACTTTAGACCCCAGTGGTTGCCAAGTGCGCACCCAGCCTAAAAGAATATAATATTTAGATGCGGCTATAGCCGTAATTAACAAATATAATAGGTTAACTATTTTTCCATCAAAATATCACGTGATCATAAAATTTGGCTTCACAATACAAGTGTTAGTATATTTTCTATAAAAATTTTACTATGGTAATGTTAAAGGAGACAAAAATCATGTAATTTAAAACATTAGACGGGTAGATTCTATATCACTATGTTGAATTGAGTAAAAAAAATTCCAATTGATAATTTATTTTTTAACCTAATAAAAAGATAAAAATTATGCCAAACATCTGTGATATGCTGTGTTTAAATGTTTACTGTTAGACCTACATTTTTCTGGAATGTAGGCCCTAACATTCTACCTCCTTAAAATTATTTTTATGCGTAGGCGTTCACTTTTGATGTTGCCTTAAAGTTATTATGAATCTCTTCAAGAAACTTTTTATTGTATTTGTATAGTTTAAATAAAAAATATAGAAGCTATGTTATTTTGTTCTATGATTTATTGTGAAGTATGGTCATCATTGTTTTATAAAATATGCCTACCAAACTGTTTATATGTTATTTTAACAGTAATGTTAGTGACTATTATTAATTTCTTCATGTTTAAAAATGAGGTGGCCCAATGGATAAATAACTTTATAATAAAGGGAATTGATAAAACTAACAAAAAAAGGAAAAATAAACTACTATGAGTAAATTTGATGAAGAAAGCCCACCTAGGGAAATAGGAAAAGTGCGGGAAGAATCCAATGCACAAAGGTGATATCTTCTTCCTTTCTTCTGTATTCTATAGTAGAAGTAGTCACACACACATTTTAACGCAAATATAGTAATATTTCGGAAATTTTTGCCTTTATCATACACAAAGAAGAAAGAAAAGAGTACAAATAACACAAACACTGGATTACTCCATTTTGAATTTAAAGAAAAACTGCTAGAAACACATTGTGCCAACTGTTTTTGGGAGTAAAGATAAATTCCTTGTCTATGGTGAGTATTTATAGAACCCATGTTTAAAAATATAATAATAATTAATAAGAAAATGAATAATAATAATAAATTTAAAAAAATATTTACAAAAAAAATATTGTAAAATGATAATTTTATAGGGAAAAAAACCCAACAAACAAACTATCTTCTGTTGAGGCCTGGTGGTAATCTTGATATGGTAAGTTATTGGTGGGCCAGTTCCCACTGTCTAAGTTGAGAACTGTTGCACTGTTTGGGAAATGGTCTTAATATTTTGGTGGTGTAGAAGGTTTGAAAGTCCTGGTTGTGGTTACATGAATGGGTACAGGTTTGTCCAGATCTTTGTGGTTTTTGTCAAAACGATGATTGTTCATTCGCTGTCTGAGAGAACCTGTAGTGAGGCCTATATATTCTGCATCACATGATTTACACTGTAGTTTATATATAAAGTTATTGGTTTTGTAATTTAATGACCAGGAATTTTGTATTCCAATTTAGTTACTTTGCTGTTGAAGGATGTAGCTGGTAGGTGGACTCCACATGTGCTGCAACGGGTGCTACTGCAGGGGTATGGATGGACCTTTGGTAGTCGGTTTTTCTTCTCGGATTCTCTTGGGGTCAGGAAGTTTGGGATGGACTAGAATATTAGTGGAGATTGGGTGGCTGTTTGAAAATGACTCTTGGGGGTGAGCTAAGAAGGTTTTGGGTCTGGGTGAAACTGGTCAGGAATTTGTAACCACTTTTAAGGATGGTGTTGATACATTGTAGACCAAGATCTAAAGGTTCTCTCAGACAGCGAATGAACAATCATCGTTTTGACACAAATCACAAAGATCCGGACAAGCCTGTAATCATTCATGCTGGTACCCACAACCAGGACTTTCAAACCTGCTACACCACCAAAATATTAAGACCATTTCCCAAACAGTGCAACAGTTCTCAACTTAGACAGTGGGAACTGGCCCACCAATCGATTACCAAATCAAGATTACCTCCAGGCCTCAACAGAATATTTTTTTCCCTATAAGATTATCATTTTCAAATTATTATTTTAAAAATACCATTTTTATTATCATTATTATTATTATTTATTTATTTTCTTATTCATTATTATTATTATTTTTAAATACTAATCATAGCCAAGGAATTTATCTTTACTCCCAAAAACAGTTGGCACAATGTGTTTCTAGCAGTTTTTCTTTAAATTCAAAATGGAGTAATCCAGTGTTTGTGTTATTTGTACTCTTTTCTTTCTTCTTTGTGTTTGATAAAAGCAACAATGCAGAAATATTACTATATTTGTGTTAAAATGTGTGTGTGACTACTTCTACTATAGAAGACAGAAGAAAGGAAGAAGATGTCACCTTTGTGCATTGGATTCTTCCCACATTTTTCCTCTTTCCCTAGGTGGGCTTTCTTCATTAAATTTTTCTTAGTAGTTTATTTTTCCTTTTTTCTTTAGTTTTATCAATTTCCTTTACTATAAAATAATTTCTTATATAGTGTGGTTATTCAGAAATATATATTTGATCAAGTTGATAACATTAATTATTGTCACTGTGTTTGCAAAGTAGGACTTAAAAATAGATAACTGTATTTGAAGATACTGCAGAGTACTTGGTCTTTTCAATAGTTTTTTATATAATATATTTAGTTAGTGATTTTTTCTAAAAACATATTTCTCAAAGAGTTCCAAAGATTACAAATGATAAAGCCAATTTTCTAAATATTTTAGATGTTAAGAGTTATTACTTTAAGCTTAAATGCTCGCAAAAACTGGAAAGATCTGGAATGTTGATGATTGACAAATGTTATAAACTTATATAATCTATTAAATAGTTTAAGTTTCATTTTAACTATAGTTTCTAGCATTTTCATTTTCAACTTGTCCCATGCTCAAGTTGTTTTCACATCCAAGAACCAATATAAAATATGAACAAAATTCCATTAAAACCTAACTATATTATTTTAAACAGATATTTATGTCATTCTATTGGTTCTTCATCTACTGGATTATATATGTGTTCAAATAAAAGTGAATATTTTCCACTATACAAATTGTTTTGGATCAACTGTTTAAGGGCTCTTACACACAGACAGCATGAGACCAAACCATTGATTTAGCTGCCCCACCAAGTCCAAAGAGTGGTCAAAGTCTGCTTCTTATCCACTCATTAGGAGAACATTGTCTCAAATTAGCGCATACATATTATACACTTTTATTGGTCAAGTAGAATCTAAAGTATAACGGATTATAAATATAGAATTTATTTTTGAGGTTGAAACCCAACTGGTCATTTGAAAATCTCTAAGGACGGAGTGGACTGATAAAATTAAAAAGCACATATTGTAAAAGTTTGCATCCTTAAGCTTATATTGGAAGAATAAACAGGAAAGGTGGATAGAAACATACAAAAGGAACAAACACAATATGGCTTTTACAATGAAAAGAAGAACACAGTTCACACTTTACTTTGCTGTGATTGGACAAAGAGGTAAACACTACCTTTTGAAGAAAATTTATCGCTACCGCCTAATCACCCAACCTAGGTTCATTCAATTGGAACTTATCAGGAGGAAATGTAAAAAAAAAAAAAATTTCCTAAAATAGGAACCCAATAAATTTAAAAGGGAGAAAAATGAAATTGGTTAAGAGTGATTGGACACTTATATATGAACATGTAAAAAAACAAATAGCATATAGGACAAATACAGGAAATGGATATTATGTTTGCATCTTTAAACTTACCTAAGAGGAGAACATCCAATTATTTTAATATTTTGTTTCATTATTTTCTGAAGCTTTCAGTGGATAATTTATGCCAATAGCAGGGGGTGTTCTTTGTGAAACTGGCTTGTCAATGATTGGGGTGGCAAAAGCTACTTTGCAAACACTCATTAGGGTTACCAAATAGTTTGGTCCTCAAACCACGCAATTGAGGGCGACACTGAGTGGTCTGTGTGTAAGGTAACCTGAACACATGAGTTAACACATTCATATGTACTTAAGTATAAACAATATTTATAATGTTTTAGTGACAGTTAAATATATTTTACAATGTATATAATAAATGGCATATTATTTATTGTGCTCTGTTATAATCTTGTTTTTTTGTGATATTAATAATATAATGCACGATAATATATATCCTATCTATAAGGAAAACCTATTTTGTTTTATGAGGTAATTGTATTATATTTGGAAGAAAGTACAGGAAAGATACTTTCTTCCATATATATGTACAATAATGTTATTTAAAAATTATTTGCAAAGATGTGTGTCTGCTTGAATTGATTTTGAAATATGTTCATTGTATAGCAGATTTGTTATTTTTATATGAAATGTAATATATTTTTCAAATATATTTTATGATTACTATACACCATTTTGTTATGTGAGGGTTCTAAATCCAATTTATTGTGCCTTTTTAGATATAACAATATACAGGTTGAAACGCTCTAATGCAGAAACTCTGTGGTTGTAACGTTTTGAACCTGCTGCCATTAGTTTGTGAGGCTGCCACTAGGACGGGGCAAGAGCAACACAAAGGTGACCAAGTTGTTGCGTACATTCTTGTTTTAGCTTGTATTCTAGCTGTATTTTAACTCTTAGTTATGTCTTCCAAGAGCCAAAGAGTTGTAAAGGTATATTATTTATTGTTTTAAGCTTTGTTCTACCTTGTACGATATAGCAAGTATGTAAATTTAAATGGCAAGCCTGGGAAATAACTCGGTATAAGGAGTAGAGGTTTCATATGAGTCATATTCTGTGGTCCGATACTTGTCAGGTCCCAAGGGTGCCGCATTAAAGAGTTCCAACCTGTTCTGTATTTGTTAAGTTTTGTTTGCAATCATTAGTTAAATATCCATACTTTTAGAAATAAGTTAACTTTTTCTTTGTGTCAAGAGACAGTAATTTGAAATGAAAAAGTTGTTCCTATTTCCTGTACATTCTTCCATGTAAAAAAATATGACAACCCATAATGGAAAAACATTATTTTTAGTAAACTCTTTGTTCTCCACAGTAATACTACCTTTTGACAGTCATAAAAAAGTGAACCACACACCTAAAGTAGTAAACCTTGTTTTTAAACCCACAAAGGAATACATAGATACACTAAAAGCCCACTTGCTGGCCATATTTAGTCTTCATTGCAACTCTTTACATTTGATCCTTGTTAAGACACCAATTAAATCTAGTCTTGAATAACCAGCCCTGGCTGAACCACTTATTCTCACAGTTGAAGACTTCTTAAACCACTCTCCAGTTGTATAGCTCTGACCTCTCTGCGTTACTTTTCTTCCTAACAATTACATCTCTTTTCCAACCTGAGTCCTCATCTTCAGTTGGGGGGGGGGGGGGGGGGGGGGGGGAACTCTAGCTTTTTATTGAGATGCTCAAAGAGACATCAGAACTCGAACCTTGCACTGTTCCACTAAATTTCTGGCCCAAGTTTAGCCTACTTAAATAATAAATATATTAAAATGGTTTGAAATGTAGCTCTACCAATGAGAAGAATGGAATTGCGATTTTTGAGATAGAAATTCACCAAATCGGGGTTCAAAGTTAGTACTCCCTATTATAAAAATTGATTGCAAATGTTAATTTGTTAATATTTACCTGTATTGAGATATTATACATTTCATCTTTGAAAATGTTTTTTCACACAGGTAAGTACTTCCAAATACAGATATACAAAATGCATATGATCGTAATTGACCATATTCATCACTTGGAAGACATTTATAGAATTCTGTTAAATTCTTTTCTTGAAATTTGTCTTTAAGCATGTCATCACACTGTTGATTCATCATTTCAATTAAGGTTAGGGGGAACCTCTCTTGTACAATCAAATGGATTTTGAAATGAAAATGTCTTCTGCACTTTCATTAATATCCTAAGAATGCTGCTGGATTTGAATTAGAAAATATAAAATCCATTCTTAGCTCGCGAGCGTCCGGTCATAGTTTGCTAACCCCTGAGCTAAGGTGTTAGACTACAACTAGGCTATCCAGGTTATAGTCCATATTTACTGGTTAATCATACTGGCAGATTTAAAAATTAAACAAAGTTATCATGCAGTACAAGATCATTCATTTAAGGCTGTAAATTGACATTTGATAATTTTCACTATTTTAAAAGCAATACACAGGGTTTAGTGAATAAATTCTATAAAATGATAGTTGGTTCAATACATTATAATACGTTTTTATTCAACGTCAGAGCCAATTAGAGCTTTTCTTGTACAAAACAACATCTTAAAAATAACACTCCCTTAACATATTTTGCATACCATAAGGCTCTTTGACTATCAATTAGCCATAATTTAAAGGGTTACTGGTAGTATCTAGAGTCCAGTGGCGGTTCGTGGCATGTTGCTATGGTAAGCAAATCTTGTTTAAAACTTACCTGTAAATGTCCTCATCACTCACCAAATAACATACGAGCTATGTAGGGCAGAGCCTGTGAATTATTGTTTAAATGGGGAGTGAGCGAGTAGAACATATCATAATTTCTGTTTTAACAAGTTCTGCTTGCCGTGGCAACGCTCTATGACACAACACTGGTATAGTCTCCTGGATCAGTGAGTATTCCACATGTTAGTGAGATGGTTCCAAACCACTTTGTTTTTTGGCAAGGAAATCTCGTCATGCTCCAGGTGGTTGGACGCAGGCGCGGTGGATCGGCTACCTGAAGAACCTGCACTGTGCTGCAACGGGTACCTTATAAGATAAAACAATTATGTATTATTTATATTGTAGTGCGAACTAATTTTAAGTAGAAGATCATATCTTGTGGGGATCACTTTTCTAGTTACCAGTAAACCCTTTCAAAACTTTCGCACATTCAACCTCCCCTCCCACCCCCCCCCCCACAACACACACAAAAAAAAAAGGGATTTAATCTTTTGTTGGATTGTTGAAATTAAATACTCAGTGAAGTGTATACACAAAATAGCAAAGAGTTTATTTTCGGTAATAGATAAAAAAATATTGTTAGATTTTTCTTTTAACTTAAATTTTAAACAAACAATGTGTTTTAATGTAAACCTGAGTATGCTCTGAGAATCCTAAATCCTATCCACTGATACCTTATTCCTCACTGTAGGCTTTGCATCAAATGGGAAAAAGGTATGTTGACAACAGAAATAATATATAAATTTTAAGATCATTGCCGTCAATCTATTATCCCTTCCTAAATCTAACTTAACATCCCATACAGAGAATGAACGCATTAAGATCAACAGACTTAACTAGTTACTATGAAAGTTAAGTAACCAACTCTATAGGTAATGTAGTAGAGGAGATAAGTTTAAATTATTTCCTCATGACTCAAGTTTGTCATGTAGTACACATTTTTATTGCTAGTAGATAGGTTTTAACTTATGGCTTTTTTTAGTACAATACTACTACCTGTTCGAGCTATACACCTATGATATGTACTTGTTACGCTAATGGGCTAGGGGTGAGAAATTTTGAATTCAGAGGACGTGTTCTTGCATTTGTGTGGAGAGAGTGGGAAATTATTTAGGAAAAACCTTCAATACACCTAACTAGGATTGAACCATGAGCTCATCATCGACAGTCTAGTCTATTGTGAGAGTAGTGCCTTAAACCAAGCAGCCACCGAGGCAGCTACTATTGCTATTAACGGCTCAATCCAAGATGTGGGGATGAAAGAGGTAATGTACCATCAAATATGGAAAACGATTGCATCCTGCTGGGGTTCAATTCCCTCGTCAACAGTAGCTGAGTGCTTTGCGAGTTTGCAATTTTGACTGTGTAGCTCCCACGTGTGGTGGAAAACGTTTAAAGTGAAAGAGGAGGAAATTACAATCTTGGGGAAATGCAAGTTCTGTGACATTTTTAAGAAAATCTAACTTAGGTAGATGTAAGAATGACAATGCAGTGTGTCTACACCAAGTGTAAAGTTCGCTTCAATTAGACGTTCTCTGAAGATAGTACTTGAGAATCAGTTTCAAATGTAAATGGTTTTGTTGAGTTATTAAATAAATCAATGATAACTGTTTTCAAATGATATTCAAAGTTATTGTGATTGTGGTCAATGTAATACAATATTTTCATAATACTTTAAACAAAAATGAATTAAAAGAACATCTTTAAAATATATTGCATGCTATATAATAACACAATTGTTGCTTACTTATTAACTAATGAAAGAGTATGGTGGAAGTTGGGAGAGTTTAGAATGATTGAGTGTAATGTAAGTAGAATTACCGTGTTCCAGACAAAATGAAGAAGACACATAATATACCTGATGGAGGGTTTCCTTGCAACCTGTCTAGACTCAGGAATCACATCCACGTTGTTCGAAATGTGATCAATCTCAGCTGGCATCACACCTACTGCTGATATTCCTTCATCTGACGGCAGTCCTCGGAAACTAAGCGATGGCGAATTGGGATCTGGATGCGAGCGTGAATGGCTTGCGTCACTGTTGGAATATGTGTTGAGGGGTTTATCAACCCAGTTATCTGGTTTCCTAAAAGAGTAGCTCTTTTCAACTTTTTCTGGCATAGATGCAGGTTTACTTCCTCCTAAGACTGGATTTTCTTGTAATTCTGGTTTTGAATTTATGCCTCCAGTTGGGATGACTGGCTCAGGTACTGCATCTTCAATCGACGGTTTAAAAGCAGTTGGGTTGGAGTGCTGGACATGTTTTTTTGATGGTGTGGGGTTAACCACTTTACCGACGAAAACCACAGTCCCTGTCTTCTCATCCTCGATGAAAAACATAAATGGATGATCTGCATGAAACTCGTAAGATTGACCAAGTTTAAGGGTATATTCACCTCTGTAAACAAAAAAAATTGTTACTAAATTATCAAATTTTGTGTATTCATTTTTTTATTTGCAACAATAAGATTTTCGATTGCAAACATAAAATGCACTAGAAAATTATATCTGCAACAATGCATTTTTTAAATATTATTAACTAACATGAATATGTATAACTTGAACAGCTAGTAAAAAAAAGTAATTATAGTGTCAGAATGAATGTTGAAAGAAGAGACAGTTAATTTTTGTACAAAGAATATTTGAAAAAAAAGAAACGGAAATTATAGTTAATTTAATAGTCTTACATTTATATAACTTATTTGCCCTTTGACCTACCTGTAGCCCCAAATGCAGTGGTTCCTTGTTCGTTGACTTCCAAGCCTGCCTTTTGCATGACCTCTGACACAATAAGGTTGTTTGATCCCCAAGCCATCCCTGACAAGCCAGCACTATTGTGAAACACCTCATGGATACCAAGCTACAACAAAGTGTAAACATTATCATAATTTGATTTAATTTGTTAATTAAATGTATTCCTTTTAAGCCATCTGATTAATCACCAAGGTACCTCCACAAATACATCCCACTTTGGGATCGCCCGCCTATCAGTTAAAATTCAGTTAGAGAAATATAACATGATATTGTTTAAGATGTTTGTCATCAGCACATCATTGGGAAGAACAGCTAGGGTCATATCACCACCTGAAGAAAATTAACATTGACTATTTAATCGAGTATTGATATTATGGTATTGATGGTATGAGTGGCAATCAGGCACACAAACAACAATATTTATTCAGTGTGGATCTCATGGTTTAACTCTTGCCATCCATACTAATTTAAGGCTGTGTGGATATAACTTAAAAAGGCTGTGACATTTTAAAACATCAAATCATCAAGAATAACTGAAAATCCAGGAGGACAAGAATGAACATCAACTGAGTTCCACAATTAAAGGAAGTGTCTTTACCCTAATTGTAAGGAGACAATACACACATAATGTGTTTGTGGAAAGACTGAAGCTCTTTATTGCTCTAAAGTAAACCTCACAAAACTGCTGTAAAGAAGAGTGAAGCAAAATAATGATTCCAGTGGATCTCTAGGTCCTTATACCATAGCTCAGTGCATAATGACTACCTGTGCTCATTGCACAAGTTGCATCTCCCAACATCTTGTTTGGTTTTTTTTCTCTTCAGGTTCTTAACACAAATAATAAATGGTGGCCACTACTAGGTTAATCAACTTAAGAGAATGAAACACATAATGTTAATAAAAGTAAAGCACCTAGCTTACATTCTATACTTCTGCAAAATAAGTATTTCCATTTATTTTAAAAGATTTTTACCAAAACTTCTTAGATTATAAACTCATGATAAAAATTAATATTTCCACACATTGAGCCTTTATTTTATTAACATTAAAAGTTGATTTATAGGACCTCTTTACACATAACCTAGTACATATATGACCAGCGCTTTTGTCTTACCTCTTCCAGAATATCTTTTAGATGAACAGTGTGGTAAAAGTTAAACTTGGGTAACTTAACCTCTACCGACTCTTGTCTCATCAGCCACATCTGATTCTTTATTAGAGCGGGATGAATTTTGTTGAGAAGCATGTCAAGTCCATCCTTCTTGTTCGGAAGGATCAGAAACATGGAAAACTTCTTTCCCTGGTAACAAACAATCGGTTATATCTTAGGATATCACCATTTGACTCTGGATGTGACTTGGGCGATCTCTTGTCGATTATAGTTGAAAATACAAAGGGCATGTATAGCTTTTTGTCATTGTAACAAAGAATAACCAGGAGTCACCTCCCTTGTATGATTTTAATTAAATGGCATTACCAACAAACTCTATATTAATAAAATGAAGAGTTTGTGTGTCTGTCATGAGCATTGTGTGATATCTACTGCAGGAAGAGGGCTGACATTTTAAAATCAGTAGCACATGTGCACCTCAAAGAATTAGTTTTAAATTTTTGATAAGATTTGTTTTTTAACCCATTAAAAACTAGTTGGAAGAAATAAAATGATTTTTTTATTTATTTTTTTCTGTCTGTTTGAAGCAAAGAATCAGGTGATATTTGTCTTCGACAATAAAAGTACTTTTGTATCAAGGAAGACTGCTCACAGTTTTACATTCTGCTCACTTCTAAGTCAACTATAATGAACTGATGAAGACTTTATTTCTAGACAGTAGCTTATATCCAATTAACAAGTTTTAAGCCCTAATAAAAGTATTTAACATACTCTAACTTGTGTGAGTGATAGTATTTTATTATATTACTTCTAGAAAATCTTCATGTCCAGACTAATACTTTAATATGTGTAAGCTATTTGTGTTGTTATTAATTTCTAATCATCGTATTATTTTAAGCATCACTACATACAATCTTAAGAGGACTTACTAGATAAATTATTATGAAAATGAGCATTGCTGAGTCAACAATAAAGGTCAAAATTAATACCAGTACTTTTAAAAAAATTACTAGAGCAGAACAAACATATCCTTTGGCATAAAAAAAACATAAATATATCTGGAAGCAATTTGAACTAGAACTAAAGCTTATTTTAATGGAAGATCAATTATAGTATGCTCGTCTGAGCAGTTGGAAATTCACTTGTAATAAGTAAAATACTTCAAACTATTTTCAAAAGTTAATATTTAAAAATGTAGGCTTGTGTTGTATATGTTAATATAATTATAATATTAGAAAGGTATTGGTTTATTTTCAGATTGGATCATCTCAATAGAAAAACATATCACTAGCACATTTTAAGATAAACTTATGATAGGCTTCTTAGCTCTGAATGTAAAACTCACCAAATAGGGCAACCTCAATATCTTTGCGTCATACTCGACAGATTCAGAGTAGTAGTAATAGTCATCACTGGTCATGAAGTCAGTTGTGATAGTCTTACTCTTGTGATAGAACGGTCCTGGGGCAGTGACGTTTTTAGGAAATGGCTTTCTCCACAACCCCTTGAAGTATATAGCATTGAGCAGGAGCAATGCCGTGTCTGAGGTGATCTCATCTGTTATCAATTAAACAAATAAACAGCCATGAAAAGCGCCGAGCAACATAATCTTCATTGTATAGAAAAATTGTTTTGCTATAATCTAAAAATAACTTTAATTCAAATGAAATTACAGCCATTACACTACATAGCAGTGCGTCTTTGTCTCATTTGGGTTACACACATATTACTTATTAGGTAATGTGTTAGGTGTGAGGAAGGTTGAGTTTAGAGGAAATGTACACATTTGCATGCAGGGGGAGAAGAGAATCATTGATACCCTTAGCCGAGAGTCGTACCTTACCTTGCTTGTCACCAGTAAAACATAGATTAAACTGCCCCCTTTTCCCAAG